>VZTG01007653.1:2473619-2683904 GCA_013397845.1 Melanocharis versteri
CCCCCACCGCCGCCCCCCGGCTCAGCCTCCTTCGCATCCCCGCCGTAGGTGCCCGGAGCCGCGAGTGCGACCCGCACACCGCAGTTAGACCCGCACAAAACTTCAGTCAGCCGTTTCTCTCCCCAGGAGGCGGGTGAAATGTAACGCGGAAGGGTAATTTAAAAATAAGCATGTATTTCTGCTCTTATTGCTGTTGTTATGATTTTTAAGTGCTTGCTCTTCACTCTTCTCGGGTTTGCTGCAAGTTGCATATGTCTTGGTGTTGCTCGTTTTCCGTCCCTCTGCCTCCCCCTGACCAGTGTTGTGTGGATCCCTGTGTTCTTACTTTGTCTTTAGAGCTTTTGGTGAAATCCCAATGCCTGCTCCAAGAAGCAGACATTTTGGGAAGATTTTTCATGAGAAAGGACGATTTATGATAATTAGTATCATTTTGTTAAGGAAAGGAACCACCACAACTGAGTACCTCCACCCCCTCAACCCTAGGAAAGCAATCCACCTTTCACATCCTCATTTTACACAGAAAGATGCATGAGCTGAATGGATGCAGACTGAAATCTATCACTGCTTAACTTTTTTGTGTCAGACACAACCTGATAGTACAGGGAAGACATACAAAATTGTGCAATACTGACATCTAAGTATGTCATAATCCTCTCTCTCTTCCTCAGCAGTATCATTACACCAGGTTAATTACATTAGTCACCTCCTGGTTCTATACATGTAGCTGCTCATTAATGCAACAATCATGAAGAAAAGAAATAATCTAATTCTTGATGCTACCGATTTTGTTTCTCTCTGATCAGATTCATTGTTCAGTGAAAAATGAGACCAGAAGATCTGCTTTAGGTTCACTGCTGTTCTATGCGGGGGAGCAGTGCTGGGGGAAGGGGGTGCTGGGAAGTTGAACCAGTTGGAGGGCTTCAGCCATGCTGTAATTTGTAACTCCAGTTATCTCTTCTCCCTACTCCCTCTCTGGGTGCAGAGTGGGACTGCTCTTCCTGGACGATCTGTCCCAGGACTACTGGACATGAAGGGCTCTATAGCAAGCAGCCAGGGGGCCACTGGCTGCCCTACAGACCCTTGATCATTTCCCCCATTTGGAGGGCACAATCCAGGCTGCCCTCACAGCTGAGACTGAGGTAGAGGTGTTCACCAGCAAGTGCTCATGGTGTCCGGCATCAGCCATATGCAAATCACCACCAGCAGGCAGAAAAGGCCCTGGGGAAGGCAGAAAAAAGGAGAGGTGGTAGGAGACAGTGCAGGTTGAGACCACTTCCATTTTTTGTGGACAAACACAGTACCTAGTATATCTGGGAGAATCCTAGCCTCGCCCTCTGCCATAGGAGCTGGGGGAGCTCTTTCTGTACCCTCGGATCTGCTGAACAGCTGGGGATGAACAAGGGGGCAGGTGCATATTGTACTCTGCATTTTTAGTACTCTGAGTATAGCCTGCTGCAAGAATGTGGATGATGGCAGTTAGCGGACAGGCTCTCTGAACTGTTGTCCTTGGTGCAAAGGAATTTGAGAAGCAAAGAGGTATGGAGAACATCCCTAAGCTGGTGGGAGATTATGGCTCTACAGGGATGGCCTGTGTTGAGGAGGAGGCTCCGTGAGGCTCGTAGTTGGGAAAGCTAGGGAAGATCATCCAAGGGCCTCTCCTTCTCTTATATTTTGCCTGAAAGAAGGAAGGGGCCTTGAAGAGGGAAGGCATAAGGGAAGAATAAGTAATTCTTGGGACTCTGAGCATTTTCTTTTTGTGTTAGTGGTTGTTCTTTTCCAACCCCACCCCAATATTCAAATCTTCTCATTCTTCAAAGGAAGACAGAAAGTCTAGGCCAGGAGCCTGAAAGATTATGAAGAAGAAGAAACTTCATTTGGCTATTCTTGCACTTAAATCCATCAGGCACAAATATCTCATGTGTGGACAAGAAAACCAGCCTGGAAATCTGTGGACCTCCTACTTCCAAGGAAGGCTGGCTCCTCAGTTACTCTGTACTCTCAAATAGTGTATTACAGCAACAAGAGAAGGGCATGCTCTCCCCAAAGAAATTGTCAGTGTAAGAAGGCCACATTTGCAGGGTGGCAATTTCTTTAATCTCTGGCTAAGAGGAGTGAGACCTATGAGAGCTCAGCACATCTCAGGACCAGAACTAAGCATGGCTTCCCGCCTCACACTTCCCAGTTTCCAGAAATAATTCTCTTCCTGCTACCCTACTTATATACTCTTAGACCATTCACAATAATCCCTCTACAGTTCTAAATGCCACAGGAGAAGAATGGAACAAAGACAATGCAAATGCCACACTGTCCTGTGTGACTGCTTGTGCTGTGGTTAGATGCTGTGCTGAGATTTCATCTTTCCTACAAAGAATCATTAAAAATGATAATACAAAACAAGAATACGGAATAAAAATATTGTGGCAGATTTTTACAACAGTCGCATCTTCTGAATAGCGCAAAACAGAATGACATCTATAGAAGAGTAAGGAGAGAGAAATTAATAGTCTGGAGGAAATAGAGAGATTTTAAATTACATTTTAAATTACTTGAAATGAGAAGCTGATGAAACAGGGAGCCACAGGAAGTCTGCTTCCAATGGCAAACCAAGAGTGCTGCTATTTGTGGAGAGAAGGGGCAGTGCTGTAGGAAAAAAAGGGGCACGAGAAAGATGCAGGAAGCGAGATGAAGGGCACAAAGTCGGAAGCAACTCCATGGGATGGTAATGAGACTGAATAGTGTTTGTGGATTGAGTGCTGCAGTGGAGCTCTTTGGCACATAGGATAAAATCAAACAGCGATAGTGTATAAAAATTGGATCTAGGAATCTTCATCCTGGGGAGGCCAGCTCAGAAGGAGCTGCTGTAATGAGATGTAAAAGAGATAGAGTTGATGCAGCTGTATTTGCAGGCAGACCAGAGGTGTTAATAGTGAAATGCACCAGCAGAGGAGATGTTAGGAAAAACAAACTGAGGTTAGGGTGATGATCATAGAACTGGAAGCCAATGGGGCAGAGAAGAGAGAAATGAGATATGGTATATAAAGAGAATTAAAATGTAAAATATTTTACAGGAGAAGAAAAAAGTCACATATCTGTATTGTTAGAAAAGCAGATGGGGTGATCAGAGCAGTCATCACTGACATCCAAAGCTGAGGGTCCCAAAGCACTTAAGAAACATTATTCACATCATATCTGCATGCTGGTGGTTTTCTTAGACCAGTTCAACAAACTAGCAAGCCACGGAAAGAAGATTTGTGGGTTTTGCCAGAGAATCGCAGGTGAAGGAGTTAGAGATGGAGATGATAGACATAGGGAGATAAATGCAGATGGAAAAAGCCTCACTGGTCCTCTCTTCTTATCTTCAGGTTCACGTAACTTGAAGATCAACAACACAGTTTAAGCACCAGACATTCAATATGACAGCAAAGTCATCTCTAGTGTAACACTGTGACCAGAAATTAAAGAAGGGGGGAGATACAGGATATGGAGGTCTATCAATTAAAATGAGCAGATTTTCATGCAAAATGGGTGCAGGTGCTGCCCTGAGAGTGCCTTAAAAAACTCTTGTGATAGACAGGAGTGTACTCCGGCAAGCACCAAGTATGAGGTTATAATGCTGCCATACAGAAGTCCTTCAGTTTCTCACTTGTATCCTCTTCCAAGCTAAATGTTGTACAAACGGTTCATTTAGCCTCACAACACTCCTACAAAGTAACATGTTCCTTAGTTTGTGGAGGCACTGAGGCACTGAAAAATCCAGAACATATTCACAAAGCACACCAAAGTGAAAGTGTTTGCACTGATTTTAGTGGCATCTGGGTGCTGTTACGAATGAATTGGGCATCCACAGGTAACCAAGATAACTGTTTCAGATTGAGTCTTGAAGATACAACTCCTGTGCTTTCCATGTGAGATTCTCATGCAACCTTTTCTTCCACTGAAGGGTAACCTTTGAAATGTTTGCTATTTAAGGATGGTTGGGAAACAAAAAGTGTCCTCTCATGAGCCCTGGGGGTTGATTTCTGCAAAAAAGGAATGCCTTCCTTCTTTACTCAGAAGAGATAGTTGGAGAAGACCGAGATTCCCAGGATGAATTTTCTGCCATGATGAATTGCTGGGATGTGAACTGTTTTACCTCCCTTTCTCTTTCCATGCTATGCTGAGGTTTGTATGTACAGCAGCCTCCTAATCAATAGAAATAGAAAAAAATCAATACCTGCAACCCATTAGCTCTAACAGAGGGCAGGCTGCTAACAAGTCATTCTAGCTGGAATTCTAGTATTTGGTAAAGCACCCTCAGTGAGGGTATATGCATATGTATGTATATATATACACACACATACACACACACACACACACACAAACCGAATATGACTAGCAGAGAAAATAAGTTGTGAGAACATTCCCCCTCCCACCAGCACGTCTATCCCTATGTATTTACATAAGTATGCTAAACTAAAGACACTCTTCCCCACTCAGATGCTGTGCCTCATACTTATCCTCTCCAGAACACACATTTTTCTACACTTAATCTATAATCCCAGGCTACCTTCATGTTGGACTATCTCGCGTATAAATAAATACATGCCTCTACACTCCCTTACCCCTGCAATAACCATACACCATAGAAATCCAGCTTGAGACCCACTTATTCTCAAACATACAGCCATTGTTTCTCCTTTGCTGTATCCCCAGATCCTTCATGGAAATTCTCCTTTTAGTTCACATTCATATCCAAAGCCAGGCACAGACAGTTCCCACTGACATCTACATACATCCAACCTTGAAAGCATATTCCAGGCAATAAAAAATTGGTGAAAAGCTTTTGGCACAGGTTTTGTAATCAGAATCTGTTCTAGGGTCTGAGGCACAGGGAAGGGTCTCCAGAATGGATCAGAGAGGCAATGGGTCTCACTGCCCATTGTGCCTGAATTATGGGCACCAATAACTATGTTGCCCCCAGTAAAGCCTTTGTCAATTTATCCACTGACTGTAACTAGATTAGACTGTCACTCCTGATTTGTCTCTCATGGAAAGGGTGGTCTTTCCTGATCAACTTCAGAAACTCCAAATTAAAAGCAGTCATCATTTCTTGACAAACAGTTTTACGAAACTCCGCTGAGGAAATGTACATGGGCTGTGATTTGGTTCTTAAAAAAAAAAACCCTGTTTCATTGTAAACATAGTAATCAGAGAATTGCAAAGAGTAAGCCAAAAAAGAGAAAGGCCTTACTTTTTCTAAAGGCTTTCAGAATCTTCTTGGAAGCATCAGTGCAATGATAAATGCTGAGATAAAGGTGAGGCATACAGTGAGGATGGTTTGTGTTGACACTGATCAATATCCTGTGATATCAGTCTTCCTTTCAGTGTAAAGGGCACAGATGGGGACAGACAAGAGGATCTTGTGCAGCCGCATCTATTCAGGATCATAATTTAAAGCTACAATCCAGCCCTAATATGAGCTTTTGCCATCTAGACCTCTGCAGCCACAGAGGTATCACTGAGGCTTCCTCCATGGACAGACTTACTCTCCTAGGTCTGGTGGTAATGACACAGGTAATCCTTCTGCAAGACAGCTATGCAGACTTTCATCTTTAGGATACCCCGAGCTTTTTTCCTGTCAGATAGTTTAGGGTCTCAGGGCAGGAATTTTGGACATCTAACTTCTCTAATGCTCAGTAGCACATCAGGGTTAAAAGGACTCTTGAAGGAGCATCCCAAAAAAAGCAAGAGAAATTGTTAGTGTCTAGGACAGGTTATTTCACCCCTCTCAATTTTCAGAGGGACAAATCAAGAGCAGCACAAAATCACAGCACCCATTCAGGAGCTCAGTGAGTTGGCATTCTAAGAGAATTCAGAATCACCGTATCCCACTGACGCCAGTAACAGGCTACTGATTTTAACGTGAGAATGATTTTCTTCTGTACTCCCACATCATCAGGGAGGCATCCCATGAGGTGTACAGGTACCTAAGACACTGTTTCAGAGCAAGTTAGCTGGTATATTGTGACCACAAAGCTCTTGTATTGTATGAATTCCTAGGATTTGTTTTCACATTACTACTGTAATAGTTTAGGATCCCCCAAGTGAATTCCTATAGAGAAAGTAGGTTAAACACATCAGATTAAGCCAGTCAGATGCTAGACTGGAGCATTATGGTGATGCACAGAAGAGTATTCCATGGATAGAAATTGTCGAGGGGTGGAATTCTCTGCCTTGGGAATAAAGGTCTACTTTAAAAAAGTAAGCAAAACACATAAGTCTATTTAGGCTTCTAACTCCGTGTTTAGACAGTGAGGAACTGTCCTGATTTTCAGTTGTGCTAAGCAGTCAGCATCTCACGCCGAACTTGGAAAGACGTAGGGGCTCCAAACACCTCTGAAAATCTGTATTTCTGTTTTTGATGTTTTAATGTCATTTTAACAGAATAGCTTTGATCTCATTAACCGCCAAATTTCTTAAAAGAAATTAAATCAAAAGTCCCAAGTCCAAGTGGTGGGTTCATCAGTATTTGACACTTTCAGTCATTCACTGCAGCTACTGACCACTTTTGGAAATTTCTGGGAATGATCAGAAAGCAGCGTTTACTCGTATGTGGCAAATCATGGGAAGTGAGGAGCCTACAGCAGAGCAAAACAATTCCCAGCAGTGCACTTGGCTCATACAGCTCCACCAGAGCACGCTCAGGGCCTTGACGATGCCTCTCTGCCACTATG
Organism: Melanocharis versteri; assembly: GCA_013397845.1. Taxonomy (NCBI): domain Eukaryota; kingdom Metazoa; phylum Chordata; class Aves; order Passeriformes; family Melanocharitidae; genus Melanocharis; species Melanocharis versteri. The sequence continues at coordinate 2,480,333 of VZTG01007653.1, forward strand.
TGGGTCTCTTTGGCAGCTGACCCCAGCAGAGGCTGACCGAGGACTCCAGTCCATCCTCCAAGAGTGTGGGATTACAGTTCTCCGTTGTGCTTCTCTAATTTGTTTGCTTGGTTGATGTCCTCTTTGACACAGTGAGCAAGTCTGGCAGAGGACACAGGGAAGCATCCCTCAGCCATGCTCTGCAGTCCATGGCAGAGACATGGAAACACACACAGCAGTAGGCAGCTCAGTGCAGGAGAAACGCTGTTTTTTCCCTGGGTTACGGGGGCGGCTGGGAGATGAGCAATCCCCTGTGCAGAGCTGGTCCTCCTCCCATGCTCACCACTACTGCATTCTCTGACAGGACCCTTTTCCTGTGTCTGTTAGATAGAAGTATTCATTTGCCATCTTTCCACTAGCCAGTCTGAAATGACAAAACACTTCTCTATTCCACAGACCATTGGGACTCTTCTCTGCAACTGACCTATATTGGTTATAAGCTTCATTTGTTCTGGCCTGCACTCCTCTCTCTTCTCCCACATGGAGCACATGCACTGCTCCTCCCCCTCAAACAAACACCTTTACACATCCAAGGACATTGTAAAAATAAAATGATCACAACCTGGCCCTCCGGGAACCTCGGTTTTACAGTTTGTCCCGCTCTGATGCCAACAGAATTCACAACCCAGTTCAAGAGAGACAGACAGTGAGTGAGAGGAAGCAGGCAGACAGGCACAGACAGAAGGAGATGGAGGAATTGGGGAGAGAGAAAAGGAGCAGAAGGAAAAAAACAGGGCTCCTGGTCTAGAACACAATAGAGAAAGGGGGATGGAGTTATAGGGACAATAAAAATCTTGAAATTATAGAAAATTGAAGGAAGAGACAAAGAAGTAGATAAAAAAAGGCAGAGGAAAACAGAAGAGAAAAGAAATGGTCAAAGGGAAGAGGGGGAGGCCAAGTCAGGCAGCAAAGCAAAGTGGTGCCTATGAAACAATGCAGAAGGAATAAGAAGGTGCCTGTGAACCTGGGCACTACTTTTTCATGTCTCCTTTTCTATTTTGAGTACACTGTGAGTAAAAGGGCAAGAGGAAAGGGAAAGGAGGATAAATAAATACCTGAGCTGCCACCTTAAACAACTTCTATTAGTCAAGCAGATACGCTTGAAATAGGCAGTCCACAGGTTGCAAACGCTCAGGTACACATTGCAGTTCAGCAGGCAGGAAACAGTCTGCACTAGCATAGTGGCATTTACATTCCTGGGTCCACTGGGTCTCTCTGTGCACTGGCAGCGAGCCCTGCATGCATAAATATGCTTCTGTTTAGTATTGGGGAATTGTGCTCTGATGTCTGCCCTGCATCCTCTCTCAGGTTCCAACAAGAAAACCTCAGCCCCAAACATATGAGTGCTGTTAGTCTCCCTCCGTTTCACACAAATCTCTTCCTCCCCACTGCCTGATGCTAGCTCTTGTTTGCACTCCAAGGGTTCATCTCTATCTAGCCTTGTTCTTTTGTTGCTCTGCTTTCACTCTCCTCTTTCCTTATGGCTCCACTTCCTCACTCTCCTTCATTCAGCTCACCTTTACACAGGCCTATATAAACACACACACACAGAATTTATCTCCACCTCCGTAGTTATCCACTCACCTATGAGTGTAGCACCTGGCTGGCACACATCTCTCTCTCACAGACAATCCATTGATTTCCACACCACAACCCTGCCAAATCTGCCTGCCTCTCCTCCCTTCACAGTCTTTCTCCTGCTGCCCCCCAGCCAGTCTGTTTCTTTGTCTCTCCCTGCACAGTTCCTTATGTTTTTCCCTCTCTTCAATCCATTCTTCTTCCTTCTCCCCAACTCTGCCCATCTGTCTGTCCCTCCGTCCTACAGTTCTCTCTAGCTGATACACGTGTACCCCAGTGTCTCTCTCCCCTTTTCCCCCTGCCACATTTCATCTCTTTGTGTCTCCTACACACCCAGGCCCACACTTCCTCTCTCCCATACTGAGAGGAGGCAGCAGCAAAGAATTTGCTGCTGACCGCTGCATTGCTAGGAGGCAAACACATGGCCAGCCTTGTGCAGGCCAGTTTCTGCCTGAGTGCCCCAAGTCACATATCCCCAGCATCATCTCCAGCACTGGGAAAACAGATGGTATAATAAATGAGCGCAGTCTGATAAAAGGAGGAAAGGGTGCTTGCCTCGGATGCTGCTCACCCGCACAGAGACACACATCCGACATGGGCACAGCCCTCTCGCTCCTGTACCAGTCCAGCTTTGTGCCAGAACTAGCCAGCTGAACAGGGCACGAGCTCTTCCCTAGTACCAGATGGAGAGGAGAGGGGTAGGAGAGGGTGGGAGTGGATAGAATGACCAGTGGCTATTTTTCTGACCACAGCTTCTAATCCTGGAGAGCAAAGTACATGGGAGGAACTAAGCAGTCTTAAGGTCATGGGGAGGGCTGATATCATGGGAGGTGTAGCAGAATTGTAGGGACTTATAAGGCCTCCACATGCAGAGATAGGAGGAAAAAGGCAAGAGGCATGGACAGGGAAGAGGAATCAGGTATCAAAATAGCTGTGGACCAAGATGGCATTCAGGGATCACTTCTATCTCAGTGAAGAGGGAAAGCCAACCTACTGGCAATCGTAGCTGTGAGGGCCATCAAGAGCAACGACATATTCTGCTTAAGGGAAGTAGCCCCATACCTCAAAAGGGACAGAAATCAGAGGGCAGGGTTTGCATTACTCTGTTTTTGCTCATACCATAAGTGTCCTCCTGTTCTTATCCAGTTCCATGACATTGTCCAAGAATGCTCCTTTACCTCCTCCACTACCTCCCCAGATAACTCCATCCAGAGACTTGCAGCATCCTTTCCTCTTCATTTACCTGTTAGAAGAAACCCATACTTGTTACCCTTTCCAAATCCACCAGAATTCCTTCCTCATCTAACATTTTCACATTCATTGCAGCCTCTCTGCTGACAACAGCACTGAAAAGCATTATCTTAACCCTGCAAGACATCTTTCCTGGATACTCTGTTCTGCTGTGCCTACAAGCTGATTTTATGCTCAATGCCTCAACCGTAACCTGAATCTCAACACTTCCAGTTTTACAGTCCTCAAACTGAAGCCACCCAACATTACAGAAACAAAGTCCTAGATATGGCCCACAACGGCCACACATAACTGTTAGACCAAGAGAGAGCAACACTTCACAGGAATCAAAATGAATTAGGAAAAGCAGACAAGAGAAACCATCACATTCCTTCCATTCCTTCTGCTGCATGAACTGATCGTGAAATTTCTGTTGTGAGATATCAGTGCTCAAGTTGTAGTGGGCATTTCTGCTTGGTCAGGTGAGGTGCAGGTTCTCTTTCCATTCCCTGAATGTGCTCATGATGCAGCATCACAATTAGACATAAATGTATGTGGTGTTCCCCACTCCTTCCTCCCCCCCGAAAAAAAAGGTTTAAGCAGAGAGGTCATGACACTTTCTGGCAAAGGAAAATAGAGACAGCGGAGATAGTGCTGGAATTAATTTGCGTTTTAAATGTGTGTATGAAGACGTGTGGGTACCAATTGTAGATATCTGTTTCCCTCCACTCAGAAATTCCCTCAAAAGAGCTGTACTCAAATATGAATTTCCAACATCTCTTCACACTCTTCCACCCTGATAGTCTGATAGTGCCCTTAGCATACCTACTCTATTTTTTCTGGTCTCACCTGGATATGCTGTCTCCAGCCACTGTGGCTCACAGCATCACAGCTTGCTGTTCTTATCTCCCCACACTATTCCTAGGTTTATCATTCTGGATTCTTGCTACTGTCCTTTCAAATTTCAGTGTCAACCCTGTCACACAGACTTTAACTCTTCCTGCCTTGTTCTAATGCAGGCCCCACATCTTCAGCCTAAACTGATGGCTACCAGTGACCTTCCTCACCATGGCTCTGAATCCCCGTCTGCCCCTGGCCCTGAGAGCGTGGCTCTGAAAACCTCCTTTCAGTTATTTATTCTTACCACCTGCCCTTCAGCTCTACCCTGTATCCTCATTTTCCCTCAGTGGCTCATGCAAAAATTACTTTTCCTCCCACTTTATTTCCATGCAGCATTCTAAAAGACAGGAAAAGCCTTAGGTCTTCCCATCCCTAAATCCCATCCTCCCAATCTGCCTCAGCAAATCCTTTGGGCTCTTTATGAAGGAATATAGACCTACATATTTCCTGCATATTCCTGTTCCCCTACTGCTCCTGCATTTCACTGGTTTGGGACACAGAAGTCGATCACTTCTGCCTTTATACCCTTTTCCTCACAGTCCCTAACTCGCAGCCCTCATATCGTCTATTTTTCTAGTACTTGTGCAGAAAGATTACAGGCTCCACATATCTCCAATTGATGTATATCTGGCTGGAGGGAAACTCATCAAACTGACCCCATCCCTGACCCCAGCTCGACATGTAGGGTCTGTCACATTTCCCTTTCAAACATTGCCAGATTAAATCTCAGAGACCAGGAAAGGGAGCAATTCTAAGCTTCTCTTGACAAACAGCTCTAGGGGAGGAAATATGTGAAGCCATGGCAGAAAAATGAGAGAAAGACCTCCAAGGAGTAAAAAAAATCCTACCAAAAACCTCCACCAAAACTCCAGATTAGAAGAAGAACAGCCAGTGTCTGACGAAGTTACACTGCAGCAAGCTCTGGAGAGCCGAGATGAGGCTGCCAGGGCTCAGCTGGTGGTCTCCTGCCAGGAAATTACACCCTAGACTGAGCAACATCTCCATCTCTCAGGTGACTTCGACAGGGAGTCACAACAGCTAAAGAGCCCTGAAAAGACTCCAGAGTGAGTAGCTCTCTTCTTTCTCCCTCCCCCAAGCACTGTTGTTCCGGGTCAACAGAGCCAAGGGCAACTGGCACAGAAGACATTGTTCTCCAGGCAAAATGACAGCAGGAGGAGGAAATAGGACACGAGAAGTAGAGAGATGATGTGCCCCTAGGCCGAAAGAGATGTTGTGGAGGCCAACATGGCCCCTGAAGAGCTCCTGCTCTGACTCCACCTTTGCTGCAGAAGGTCCTAGAAGTCCCTCAGCCCTAGGTTCCACAGAGTACCATCTGCAAGATGGAAAAATTACTTGTAAAGAGCAAGCAGAGGTGGATATTGCCCATCAAGGAGTGGATATGAGATAGGAAAAGGACTGAGAATGCATGGGGAGAGAGGGGTCCCATCTTGCAGGTGTCAATAAGAGGGATGTCTTCCTGCCACTAGCAAATAATCTGCCATCACGCTGCTGACTTCGTGCAGGCAGATGAGACCACAACTGCAAGCAATTGCCACCTGAACATCATAGATACAGTAATTATTAAAAACAGAGCACAGCCTTGAGCTGCGTAAGGACCCCCACAGATCTGCATAAGCACCAGCAGAAAGCAGTTGCTGCCTCCAGAACAGAAATGCAGTGTTTTCCCTGCTGTCAGCACCTGCGTCAGGCTCCCAGTTTCTCTTGAGATACAGCTCTTAATTGGGATAGATTGTACGTTTTCTGCTGCAGCCCAGCCCAGCTCCCAGTTTAATTGCTAGTTTATGACTTAGCCTGTTTTGTGCTTTCCACGCTACTTCTTTCCTCACTTAATCTAATAGAATTATAGAAAGTATTGCTGGGAGGACCTCGGGAGGCCACACAGTTTATCCTTCTGCCCCAAGGCAGTATTTCATTTTCAACAACATCATGTGTCTTTTGCTATCAGGTCAGATCGGTCCAAGATGTACAGTGGGTAAAGAAATGAAGCTTACCCAGGGGAGTCAATTGGCATAAAAGACTAAATCCAGCTCTTTAAGTCACTGAAGTTATATCAGAAATAACCCCGGTCCAAATGGTGTCATTTATCAGATCAGTCTTTTAAAAGATGTCCTTTCTTAACTTTAAAGTCTCTAAAATGAACAAATCTCTAGAAGAAACTGTTTTGACAGCCCCATTTCAGTATATTTAATGCTTCATTATGAACAGCAGTGACCACTCCATTGTTAAGACTTAAAAGATCTTATCATACTGTGATCAGCTTTGGAACGCCTATTAATTCCCACAATAAAACCTGATCTTTCTGGAATTTTACATCCTGAATTTCACTCCACAGTAGACTGTGTCTGGCATGACAAAACAAAACCATTAAAGCATCTTTAATATGACAACTTTACACAAACGAATTTCCAGTAAAATTTCAGAATGTCAGACAGCTTCTTAAGGCTTTTTCTTCCAAGACAATTTGACTATAAATTCCACTTTTGTTTCCTTTCGTCTATTAATCTAAGCAGAAATGTCTTGCAGCCTTGGGAATAGATAATGCAGAAATTAGAAGGATAAAAAAAAATCAGCTGGTGATATATCAAGCTAAGTAAAGCAGGGCACAAGTATGACAGAGATTGTGTGCAGACCCATGAGGACCAAAGGAAAGGTAAGAAGGAGGGACTCCAGGGAGGAAAGAAATGGTTTTGTCTAACCAAACAAGCAAGCAGGAAAAAGGACTACATATCTATTAAAAACAGTTTAAGGCCTGTTTGTTTCCTTCCCCTTCTTTTGAAATTTCAGTTCTGGTTGAGTTGGGTCTTTTTGGTATTGTAACACTCATGCTGAGCACCTGCAGCACTGCACAGCTGGACAAAGCAGGGGAGCTGTAAGAAGACAACAAGCTTCCTGGTCAGCAGACAGGCTTTCTGTCTTCCTCCCACTGTTCTCCACAGCATCTCTAATTCACACTGATGCTAAGCCTATAAGCAGCAAACACACATCCTCACTCTACAGATGCGACTGCCACAGTTAGTAAACAGGTAGGTGAAGCTTAATAATGGCTCCAGACACTTACTCATCCTGCTGGTCCAGCTCACTTACTCACCACCCTGAACTCCTTCACATAGTGACAAAACTATTTCCCACAATCTTCCCATGTTTGGCTCCCATGTTTTCTACCCACTCTTCACTGCTAGCCTCTACAACCAAGGTTACAATTAAGCCAGGAAAATAGCAACAACCACCACTTGCATCAGGCTCGTATTATATAGCACATCAGCCAGGAAGGACAGTATATTATGCTTTTAAAAGGCGCTTGAAAGGGTTGAGATTGTTATTGTCAAACACACTATTTTGACATTAAACTGTGTCCACACTAGCACTTGAAATAGTCCTGTAAAAAGCAAGTTGGACAACATGCTTTAGAAACGACTCCTTTTCTAATTGTAGTTGTGGCCTCTGGAAGAGGGAAAGGGGCGGTGGGTGAATCCCTACTGTTAGCTAATTAGATCATACATTTCCTCTCTCAGGCAATACATCTTTCCCTGCACGGGCTGCATTTTTCTCCACTAACTTCTCAAAAGCAGCTTCCCTATAAATCACAAATCACCACTGCAAGCATTCCCTTAATGAGCTCCTCCAGCTTTTGCATTTATTTTATAAAACAGCATTCACCAATCTTCATCTTACTGGTGCATTTAGAGTGTTTATTTGAAGTTATGGGAGGTCCTTCTGGTGCAGAGAAATGGACTCCCTGGTTAAAGATTGCATAAAATTCACTTTATTACCTATTCCCAAGGCATACATCCCTCCTAGACACACCATGTCACAGGTGACATACACATCTGGTATGTTATTTTCAATATGAAAAAATATGTGTAGTTTTGTGATCACATCATCAATAGAACCAGGGGGAAATGAGATACCAAATAAAAACAAACCTTCTTTAGCTCTTCAACTAGATCAGCACAACATCCAAAATAGCTTTTATTCTTACTAGTCAGAGGTACCAGCACCTGCAAGCAAGAGTCTGTACAGCCTACGTAAATCAACAGAAAACACCGAGGAATAACAAGACAACCCATATAAGATACAAATGCCAGTAATGATCCAATTCAAAAAAGAGTGAGTCTTCTAGTTACCCTAAATTCATGGAGAACCTCTTCCTTCTTTGGAGAAAGCAGGCACTTTCCCAGTTTGTTCTGTCCTTCTTGTGTTGGCTTCTAGCAAAAGAACCTCTTGTTTTCACTTTCTGTAGATTGAGCTCCTACTCATTCTCTTTAACTAGTATTTATGCTCCCTAGCGAGTTCCCAGCATCAACACACTGTTGCCAGTGAAACAAGCCCAGTGCTTCTCCAGATTCTTGAAGTGCTTCATAAACTCTACTACAACATCTGCAGCCATATTTCTTATGTGCAATTCAATGTACTTTTCCTAGCACTGGGCATAAAAATGATTATAAACCACATGTATAAAAGTCTTGAAACACAGATTCCTGAAAAATCACTCAGTGCTTAGTCTCTACAAAACTCGGCTTCCCTTGCCCAAGGGAGTCTACCATAATTTTTGAAACCCTTGGTGTTAGGCTCAGTTACAAGGCAGTACCTTGCCACAGACGCTTTTGCATACTGGCTTAGCAAAGACTCTTACACCTGCAACATCAGTTCTCCACACAAAAGAGCAGCTCTCTCTAGGCTTTTACCCTTTCTAATACGAAATTTCTAGCCAGACACAGCTGAGTCAGAGTAACTTAGCCAGGCTGTCTTTCATTTCCTCAGTCCTGTTTCCACTAGCAACATCAGAACCATGGTCTTTTATCTGAAATTCAATGACAAGCAGAGAGACTTTAATAAGAGGACTCTGATTTTGAGATTGAGAGCTGAACCTAATCAGAATGGTATTGCCAAATTCAGCTGACAAAAATGACACGACAATAAGTAAGATGATAAAGACATGAAGAAGAAAAGGTAATTTTTTATAAGTTTTGGACTCATCTTTAGAATAGAAAAGGTATTCTTGCAATTTGACTCCATTTTGCAGTTAAGCCAATTTGGATGTGCCTGCAGGAAGCCCCTCCTGCTCACTTCAAGGGAGGTGGCAGCCTCTGGAGAACTCCTGGGACCTGGGACCAGCAGAGGGCACTGCATCATCAAGTGACAGTGGTTGGACGCGACACAGCTCCCACCAGGCAGGGACAGTGAGCCACGCCGAAGGAAAGAAACAGATTCTGGAAATTAGAAACATGTATTAGTCACCAGCATATCAATCCTACAAATGCTAAGGGCAACACGGTAAAAACTGGCCTCCAACTCTGGGCATTCCTGGAAGCACACCTAAATCCAGCTCTGTCTCCACACATCTCAGTCTCCAGGTGCTGATTTTAAGGCATAGGCCTCCTCCTAAAAATGCTTTTATAAGGGTAGGGCCAAATTGGTCCCGCCCTCCAGTGTATTTATCAAGGCTGGCTTAAGTCAAGAAACATCCTGTCAGCTTCCTCTCTCCTTTTCCAAACCTCTAAATCCTTGCTTGTAGCAGCAGGAAGTCTGTTCAGACTAAAAGATATCAAAGCAAAGAGCTGGCAATTTCCATTCTGTCCTCCCCTTTTACTCTCCGCCTCCTCCAACCTAGCAGACTTTCAATGAGAAGAGAACCAAGTTAAAGGACATGAAAGGAATGCTGAGGTAGCAGCTTCGGAAGAGTGTCTTTCCACTTGCTTATTTCTAGTTTATTTTGAATTACCAGAGGATGACCATGAAGTAGCAAATAGCTCATATTTTTTCTTCTCTCTGTATTGAGTCCAGCAGGATTCTAAATACTAGAAGAAGCTTAGAGGATAAATAAATCATACCAGTCAGGCTAGTGAGTGAAAAGTTTCCACTTTCTCTTTGTACAGTTGGTGGAATAACTTTGCCAGGATGTGGAAAGGGGCCTCAAAATTTTTCATTTCCTTCTGTAAAGAAATAAGAAAGTTGTGAATGGCAGATGGAATAAGCATTTGACTCTTTCTGCGCTGCTTCACCAAAGAAGGATTAAAACTCAGATGACAAACAAGGGGAAGAGAGTCCCCAATTATCTTTCTCTGCCTGAAAGAGAAGATAACTTTACAAACATCTCCTTGCACGGATGGTGAAAGGAGCAGATACTCACCACTGACATCTCACAGTATTCCAGGCCATGTTTCTCAGCCCATTCCTGTGCTTGTTCCTGCTCCACAACTCGACGATCAGCTAGGTCTGTTTTATTCCCTACTAAGACACCTACAGAAAAAAAAGACATGAAACAAAAGAAAAAAAACCCAGCTCACCAATCCTGACTTGTAAGACATAAATGCTGGAACATTTGAAGAAGTAGCTGAAAAAGTTGGAGGTGTGGAGAACAGTCTATAACTATCCAGAAAAGATTCCAAAAGCCTTATCTGCTTTGTGATAAAAGCAAAGGAGTTGGAGGAAACCATGTCTGCCCCTGACTTAAAATAAATGCTCTATGCCACAGCTCAACAGAAACAACTGCTGTCATACAAGAGGGGAGTAGATAACCAGAATCACACTCATTCTTACCTGGGATGTGCACACCAACTGCTTGAGCCCTCAGCTTCTCCAACCATTTGTTACAGTTGTCGAAGGATTGCTCATTAGTGACATCATACACAAGGCACAGGACGTTGGGTTGCTCCCACTGCACAGCAAGAAAGGAACACTGTCAGTTCTAATGAAACTGATGTGGTCAACAGCCAAGCGGTAAACATGGCAAATGCAGCTGCTAAGATGGAAATAAGAAGCCTAACGCCCAGGAATCCTATGCCCTGGCTGAGCTTGCACATTTCAGTAGGCCCAAGTAAATCACTGGCATTGGCAGAGATGGTCTTGCTTTTTTCCCCAGTTCTGTCTGTACAGTCCTGCCCCTTTGCTTGTATCAGCTCTGGCACTCATCTGATCCTCAGGGAAGCTGACTTTTCATGCTGAATCAGCACAAAATTAATCCTAGAAAAAAAGTAGAAAGGTTTTCTTCCAGTTTGAGAAGCTGAGCCAGCTTCTAGAGAAGTCCCTTGCAAACTAGATCTAGTGCAAGGGCAAAAGTGGAATCGCTCTTGTAGACAATGAACTGTTAGGTTGACTTAGCCATCTTATGAAAGCTCACATCAATTAACTGATTCTGCTTCTCAAAATGAGATAACACAGTAGAGAACTGTACAAGGAAGGTCACAAATATGTGAAGGAAAAAACCCAAGGGCAGGATTATGCTCAAGGACAAGAATGAATCCTGTTGGATCAAACACATCACCGTAACACAAAAAGAAACCCTCCCACTGTTGCAGTTGCAGCAAAACAGACATTTTTCTAAGAAATAAAAATAACTTTAAACAACAGTACACAGAAATTCTCAGTTAAAATTCCCTATTTCTTTTGTAAGAAAACTGCCTATCTACTTTCCTTTCTCTGGAAAGTATTTCTTCTAGTACTTATACAAGTTTTAGAGAGGTAGAACAGGATGCGTTGGCAACTGAGGTAATTGCTCCCATTTACACTAAAGACAAAGTTTGCTACATCTGCCAGACTGGGGAGCTCAGATCTTCAAAGCAAAAGCACTTCTTTGGAAGAAGAGGACTGTTACATAAGACTTACCAGTTTCTCCAGCATTTCAGAAAATAGATCTTTTCCTGCAGAGTCAAAAATGAAGAATTCCTGAAAGCGGAAACAGAAAGAAGGCTCTTGCCAAGAAAAATGCAGTGTAGGGAAAGGTTTTGCAAGTAAATACCGCAACTTGTAACTCCAACATTTTATTCAGTACAGCAGTGTCATGTCCCTGAGGGACAAATTCCCCGCACTGAGAAAACTCCAGATAGTATGAGAAAATAAACAGCTATTTTTCAAGTATAACCAGTAAAAGAGTTACTTTCAAGGCCCCAAGTCTGGTTTCCATCCCTACTGGGAACAGAATACATGGAGTGGGACAGTAACCTCTACTATTTATACAAAATTACACACATTCCATTAATGGGAGTATAGGGCATTAAGGAAAAATAACAGATAATCTTCACCTTCTGTAGTTCCAATAAACAGGAACTAAAACTGAGTGCGCTAAAAGACAGAACAGAATCTCAACAAAACTGGCAATAACTTTGGTTTAAAATGTTGTGTTGGATACAAGTATATAAAAATTACATTTTTAAGACTGAACTAACCCTGGAGTATCAGCAATTATACACGATCAGCTTCATTTCCTCAATGGAATTTAATTGCCCTACGAACATGCATAGTGATCTTCCACCAGAATGAGACTTGTGTGGGGCTTGAGCTCTGGATGTCTCTTTCTGACCCAATTTACGTCACAGAAAAACTCACCACACTATCACTCGTCTCTGGAACTGATACAGCCTTCACCAACAGTTCTATGCCCGCTGTCTGTCAAGAAGAATCAGGAAAATGAGGATCAGGAGAGTTCTTAAGAGCCTGTCCAACTGCATACCAACCCTGCATTGGATTGAGGCAATTCTTGTGAATCATTACAATTCCATCAAACACAGACCGCTGGAAACTCAGCAATACTCCTCCTAGCTTTGGTAACCTAATCTCACCAATATGTCAAAGACTCGTAGATTTGCTCAGTTGGGGGAAAAAGGAGGAGAACCAAAGAGATTTGCTTATATACAGCTCAGAGTATTAGCTGAAGTCTGCAGGTCTACGTTCACTCTCACACTGCTGCTCTAACACACGTCTTAGAACACTTTGCACTAACCATGTGATGAGCTAACATATGGGACTGAGATTATTTGTGCTTCTTCCACCTTTTATCTCATTCTGCTTTGTAGCTCATTTGTTTGTTCTATTTCTATCCTTAAATTCTGGTTTCCATCTTTATTTCAATGAATAAACATATTTTAGGGGTTTTTTTCCTCCACACTCATATTTTCCTTTTTCTACTTTACTTATATTTACTTTTATTTTTATCCTGCTTCTGATTAGTCATCACCATTGATTCTTACACTGAAAGACTGCAAACTGTATCCTCTTCATCTGGGAACAGTTTCTGTAGATTATAATTATCTTGGGGCTATGCAGCACATCTTGGTGTTTGCACAGTGATAAGCGCACTGTCCACATGCACATTTAATAGTTGGAATTAAAAGCTTTCTCCTTCAGCGGTGCTTTTTCATAGAGTAGTCCCTAAAGGGGGAAGCTCTCTAACACCACAAAACCTTATGAAAACATTGGTTCAGCAGGAAAATCACAAGATTAACTAAATTATTCTGCCTTAAGTTTCAACACCAGCACCTACATAATGCAGACTTACAGAATGTTAAATGTTGTCTCTTCAGAACCTAGGGTGTAAGAAGGAAAACCCTCTAAAATCCCACTTCGAATGCCTCAACTTAAAATCATATTTATTTTGTTCTAGGCCTCTCGGTTTTCCCGTTTATCTTAGCAAAAATGTTAGACAGCAATCTGAGCCTGTTGTATGCTTACCAGTGTGTAGTTCTTCTGAAAATGAGCCCCATCACTGCGAAACATCTGGGCTAAAGCACTCTTACCCACAGCTGGATCTCCTGCAAAACCAAAACCATAAAATATTTCTGTTTCATACTAGAGAATCTTATTTTTCCTCAGTTCTGTTACTATCACATGTTGTAAGAGCCTGGATGCTGTAACTCTGAATACAGGCAAGATAACTGTCACATGAAGCACAAAACCATCTAAAAGGTAATACCCACATGAGAAAATAAATATTGCCATTATGCATACTGGTGCTGATATCTGATTTCTGACCTGTGCACAACAGCAAAGGACTGCCAGATCAGGGTGGAACTGCTCTTTGTTCTAAAATTGATGCCTATCCACAGCCCTTACCTAGGAATTAAAATTTACCAGATTTGTTATCATGTAGAGAAAAATGCAGTGTGATAAGGGACACTGGGCTTCCTAGGAGGCTATTTCCTCTCCTGGGGTTACCCATTTCCCCAAACTCAAATCCTTGTTATATACTGAAACAAAGCTGCTTAAGCTGGTGACATTCCTCAATGAACTCTTCTTGCTGACCCTGCTAAGAGAGCAACTCTTGCTGACTCAGTGCTGCTGGTGGCTCATTAGTTGCATCCTGGGCATAACAGAAGCAAACGTCAGAGAGAAAGCACATGGCTGGAGAGAAGAGCCTGCTGATTCATCCCTGTATGGAAGGAAAACCAAGGGGCTTTGGTTTTTGCTCTTCTACAGCCAAGACTTTCTGATACGGCTTGCACAACACTTCAGGCAAACGTGGCAGCTGCCTGCTTTGGCCTGCTCTAACAAAAGTCTGTGAGATCCAAAGCAATCACAGGATCACAGAATAAGCTGAGTTGGAAGGGACCCACAAGGATCACCAGGTCCAACTCCTGGCCCTGCACAGGACCATCCCCAAGAGTCACACAATGAGTCACCCCAAGAGTATTGTCCAAATGCTTCTCGAACTCTGTCAGGCTTGGTGCTGTGACCACTTCGCTGGGGAGCTGTTCCAGTGCCCAGTCTCCTTCTGGGCAAAGAACCTTTTCCTAATATCCAACCTAAACCTCCTCTGACACAACTTCAGGCCATTTTCCCAGGCTCTGCGGAACTCACATATGCCCATATTACTTCATGAAAAACATTATAACCCTTTCTAAACAAAGACTTAATGCTTCCAAAGGGCTTATCATTTCTCCACATAATGTCTCGCTAGCCTGGATAGTTAAAAGGACAGGAGCCAGTAATTAAATACCTCAGTGCTTCAAGCTTTACCCTTAAAGGCACACTCATAACAGCCAAGCCTGGAATACAAGTCTTTCACATTATGCTGCCAGTAAATAAAGCCAGAAAGGAAGTATTTTACATAATGTTGTTAATGAATAAACCAAGAAAGGGATATATTTTTAACCCTATTACAGCTTCCTAATGGTGTTTTCAAGGAAATTGGTAAAGCTCTCTGCTCATACACTATTAGAGAGGAGGGAGGGTGTTTTGGATAGTGACAACTACCCCTAGATGCATTAACCAAATGTAGTTCTTGTTTAAACATTTTTAGCATGCTTGCTTACTTTGAGCTGAGTTGGGCTCATAATATTTAGACAGGAAAATCTGGTAAGTCAGCTTGTTTGTTCTCTGATCAGTTCAAGCTTGTGCGGAAGACAACACTCTGTTCTGAGTGGAAGCTATTCTGTATTTCAATAGACAATTAGATCTGTCTTTGTAAAATGAGATAGAGAGGCACACATTGCTCCAAACTGTGCAGGCATCAGCCAGCACAAATTCTTAACTAATGTGTTGCCTTTCTTCTACTTGACAGGCCCAGGTGTTCTTTCTCTCTTCTTATTCTTTGCCATCCTCTTTAGTCCATCACATCACTACACTTCCTCAAAGTAAGTGTCCTTGCCCTTTTCAGTGTAGTCTCATGTGCCAGTAGTGCATCACACATCATATATTCTATCCATATTTCTGTTATTCTTCCAGAAACTGTAGGGTCTTTCTAAAATGCCTGCTACTGCCAGCTATCTCTCTACAATGAAAACCTTTGTGTAGTGTCTCTATAGTAAGGTCAGACAACAGATTTTTTTACTTCATCTCTGTAAATTACCCTTGAGATAACACAGGAATTGTCTTCTGTTGTCAATACAATAGTCTCTGTTTTGCTAATAAAAGCCCTTTTCTCCTGTTCTCTTTGACCTTGGTGTAGCTCCCAATTCTTGAGTCACTGGCTCTTCATAACCATTTCCTTAGGTCCACAAGAGCTCCCAGTTCCATTTCTGATGGGTTTGCTCCTATCCATATAATTGCATTTTCTTGTTCCCTTTTGGTTATTGTGGTTACTTATATCTTAGGTCCCTTTCACTGTAGTGGTTTTTTCTGCAACAGAGAATCTGTTTTGCCTGGTGTGCTTCATTAATTTATTATTTTTAATAATACATGGATATTATTGTAGCACATAGGAGAATGACAGTTCTTTGTGCTGTGAACAGAATTGAAAAGGCAGCTTCAGTCCCAATAAGGATTAAGGACATAAACAGGTCATCCAAAGAAAACTTACGTGATTTTAAAATGGTCGAGGAATTGGCCTTTGGTAACACTAAACAACAAAACTGGATAGACTTCAGCAAAGCCAGTATATTGGGAGGAGGAAACTTCCAATACAAAAATGATGCCTACGTTTCAAGTGTAGAAGATGGGCAAGAAATTCATGCTGCTTACAGCAGCAGAAGCACAAAGGAGATTAATTCTTTTGCCTTTGCCAAAGACCACATCTGGCTTTGTGTGAGTTGATGGTCAGCTGCTTCTGAGGTTAAAAAAGGCAAACATTTTATTCTGGATGAAAGAATTTGGAGCAAAGAGTTAAACCTGGGAGCTGACTGCACACAAAGGTTTTATGGATTTGTGCGTCTGGCTGAGGCTGCACAGAGCTTCTATGTGTAGGGAGGAGAAAAAAATAAAATTTTCTTCATGAAGTGTTAACACCAGCTGTACTTACTTTCAACACCTCCATAATCCATCCTGACTAAATAAACTGGTGTCTTCACCTCATTTTTTTCCCAGGTTAGCCTCCAAGTCGCTTGGCGGAAAAGATGCCACTGTGAAGTGGTCATGCTTCATCCTTCTACTCTTTGTTTAGGCTTTACCTTTCTATCACACTCTGAGAATCATCGTAATTTCTGACATGAATTTTTCACGTCAGCCCAAATCAAGACTCACAAACGAGGCAGGACTCAGCTGCCTACCCTGCTCCCTTCACACTTTCTCCAGTCTCTGCGTCCACCTTTCCACACTGCAGAAATTCTCGTTTTGGCTTGGGTTTGGGGTTTTTTTCCTCTTTTTCAGACCCTGTCCTTGCCGGTCCAACTACACCTCACACCCTCCCTGGGCACAGCTCGACTCCACGTGGTAGGCGGGGGCGGATACCGAGTGGTAACCACACACACGACTTCGACTGTTCCCGTCCCCAGGCAGCCGAGGTCCTCACGTCTCTCCCGCCGCCTCTTCCCCTACCTCCTCTCCGGNTGCCCCGCCCCTCCCGGTGGCTCCGCGGCGCTATGGGAGGTGCGAAGGGGAATTCTGCCTGGCAACTAAGGACGTCATCGGGAGCCGGCTTGTTATTGGGTAGAACACAGGGGCCTGCACCAGGGGGCTGAAATGACCCTCTGGGGGCACGGCGGAAAACGATAAAAGTTACGGGCAAGGAGCTGCGGTAGCAGCAAGGCGGGAAGAGACAAGCCGAGGGAAAAGCCTCCACTTCCTGCCCGTGAGCCCGCGGAACGCGGTGTTCCGTGCGGAAGGGCCCCGGCTGCGCGCGCCTTGCTGCGCATGCGCGCGGCGGGAGAGCGGCCTGCGCGTCCTTCACGCCGGGCGCTGGCGTTTGGGTCAGGCTTCCCTCAGGGCTTGGGCGGGAGCCGGAGCTCGATCGGGCTCCGAGCTTTGCTGCGGCTGCTTCAAAGTCGGCCGCGAAGCCGGGTCAGCACGGCGGGAACAGGCGGCTTGTGAGGCCGCTGTGGGAGTGGAGCTGCGCTCCTTCCCTGCCCGGGTCAGCAGCTGATCCGCTGTCCTTTCCTCCCGTGCACACTTTTCCATGTGTTTGGCTGTGTTAATGTACTCACGGAGAAAGTTCTCGTGCTCGCTGATTTCTTAGCTGCTTTCTTCTTAATATCTCAGAATTTCATTCCTTTTTCCCCCTCTCTTTGTTAATTTTTGTAACCTTTCACACTGCAGTAGGGTGATTTCTTTATTTGTTTTTTCTTATTTTTAAAATATTTCTACGAAGCTCTCCTTTGGCTACCATTAAACTATTTCTATGCCCTATTTTTATTCTTTGAACTGATTTTCTGTCTTCCTTAAGCAGTCCGAGTTAGTGGANCTCGACGAGGGGCTGTGGGAAGCCGGGCCGCCTGCGCTGCCGGCCTCGCCCCACCCCACAGCGCCCGCTCTAGGTCCCTGTAGCCAGCGGGGCGGATGGGAGCGGGCGGGCCAGACTCACCTGCCAGCAGGCACTTGGCAGCGAGCTTCACCATCGCGCCGGCCCGGGGCAGGTGGCGGCGGCGGCGGGCCCGGACGGCGACAGTGGCGCCGCCACCGCGCTGAGCCNGGCGCCGGCGTTTGGGTCAGGCTTCCCTCAGGGCTTGGGCGAGAGCCGGAGCTCGATCGGGCTCCGAGCTTTGCTGCGGCTGCTTCAAAGTCGGCCGCGAAGCCGGGTCAGCACGGCGGGAACAGGCGGCTTGTGAGGCCGCTGTGGGAGTGGAGCTGCGCTCCTTCCCTGCCCGGGTCAGCAGCTGATCCGCTGTCCTTTCCTCCCGTGCACACTTTTCCATGTGTTTGGCTGTGTTAATGTACTCACGGAGAAAGTTCTCGTGCTCGCTGATTTCTTAGCTGCTTTCTTCTTAATATCTCAGAATTTCATTCCTTTTTCCCCCTCTCTTTGTTAATTTTTGTAACCTTTCACACTGCAATAGGGTGATTTCTTTATTTGTTTTTTCTTATTTTTAAAATATTTCTACGAAGCTCTCCTTTGGCTACCATTAAACTATTTCTATGCCCTATTTTTATTCTTTGAACTGATTTTCTGTCTTCCTTAAGCAGTCCGAGTTAGTGGATTTGGCTGTGAGCTGAAATAAAGGTGACCACGAAGCTTCCTGGGCTTTCACCACTTCGAAAGATCTGTGCCATCAGAAAGCATGCCATTAATAGCAATCCATACTTTTTTTGGGTGTAAACTTGCTTGGCTGCACTTTGGATTGTTTATTCTGGAGCACAGAATGTGCTTACTGTAGAAAGTAGTGAGTAAGCTTGGGAAGAACAGAATAATCAATAATGCCTCTGTATTTGGGTTATGCCATTGGACATTCCAAGGGTTGAAAATAAATTTTTCCAAGTTTTATTTTAATGTCAACGTTTTATTTTAATGTGACTGTGTAGAAGGCAGCTTTTTTACCTTTCCTGGGATAAATTACCTGTGACACGTCTAACCAAGCAAGCAAATAACATAAAATTAATGAGAACCTATAGCTGAATCAGAGTCATCTTCTATATGCACATAAAATAACACTGTTTCTGTGATAAAAACATGAAAGGGACTTCACTAGCCTGAATGGGCAGACTTCAATTGTAGATGATGACTGTAGTGAAATATAGTGATGGAGTCTCTACTGGGTGTTCCTTTAAAAAGGAAGAGAAAAATTAATCCCAGGTCTCATTATTACTTTCTCTGTTTTCCATCCCTGAATCCTCCATCACATAAAATGGATATGGGCTATTGATGTTCTCCATCACTTATGTCTAAATAGCTTACCTCTTCTTTCATCTCTTCTGCCTTCCGCTCCATCCTCCAAGAAATTCACTTGTCTCTGCGTTGTTCCATTTTTGCAATCTTTGCATTATCCTTTGTTGTCTATTTGTAATATTGCCCCAGTTTACTGACAGGGCTGCATGCAAAGGCTTTGAGGCTCCATTATGATGTGCTTGAGGTTTATTGATCGTGGCTGCAGTGTGGTGGTATCCATCAGCACTTACTGAGGTTGCAAACATCCCCGGCATTTTACACTGGGATCGCTGTAACGGAAGGCATAGATTATGTTGGAAGTGAGATTTTCATTGCTGTTGAAAAATTCTGCTTGGAATCTGGATATCCCCTTTCTGCTTGCTGCTTTCTTATTAGCACCCTGTTCCTTTATCCTATTCCCTTGTTTCCTACCTCTGCATGCATGTGTGCACAGAACTCTTAATGGACTTGTATCCTCTCTATTTCTTCTGTCCTTTTACCCCACAATTTTTTTTTCTTTTACCCAATCTGTCTTTTCCTCTGCCTGACTTCTCACAGGTATAAGTTGTTCCCCTACCAGCATCAACAGTGATAGATTAAGGATGGAATTACTTATCTGCACCTTGTAATCCAAACAGAATCACAGTCTGCTGTTAGCAGTCCACAGGGGTTGCTGCTGAATAAATTGGAATGCTGGTAGCTGTGCTCACTGAAGCTTCTCTCATCTTGAATACGTGAGAAAGAGGGGAAGAGGAACCCTGTGGATTTATACAAAAAAAACCCCCAACAACAGAGAGTGATGCCCTTACCCTAGAGAAGTATTTATTAGGTTAAATCCTGTATTTAGCAGCTAAGGAGGAATAGAACACTCTTTTCATTCACACATTTAATTTTTACCTCAAATGAAACAAGATTATTTTGAGCGGGAAGTGCCCCTTCTCTCCTGTGAGCAGGATAAGTTTCCCTGACAGCCACAAGACCCTGACATTTGAAGTCACATTCCTTTAGGCAGTGGTCACAAACCAGCAGTTGAACTGCACGTGTCGCGTGTGGCTCGCGTTTCATCCGGCTGCAGAAGGCAGTGATGGTGGAACTGCAGCTCCAGCAGGAGTGGCGAGGAATTTCAGATACATGAGGTAAGGCTTTACAATGAAGATTAAACTGAGGTCGTGCAGTCTTTTAGACTGAGGTATGGTTGGTGTTCCAGATTCTGCTGGGCACTGCATAGGTCACTTCATTATCTTCTTCACAGAGCATACCTGTGAAAAAGTGATTTTTTCTGAGGCAGAATTCACTGATATTCCTAGGACCTGTTTTCATAGTTGTTCATCTGTCGGTGCAAACATTCTGGATATGTTCAGAGGTGAGCACGTTACAACCTGTAACTTGAACATGCTGCCTGAAAAAAGCTACTGAGGAAGAAGCTTTTTTTGGAGTAAGCAGTGCTTCTCAGGAGGGCATTAATGTTGAGGAAAGGGAATTAGTAGGTCTTTCTGTAAGAAATCTCTTAAATACAAAGTATTTCATCAGTTCTTTTTTAAATCTTATGTTACTAAAAGGAAACTGTGATAAAATGGCATCAGAAGTATCTTGTGAATGAATATTCAGAGTTCATGCAGCTTTTTAAATCCGTATAGATTCTTATAGGATTGACTATGAATGTTTACTGGTATGTCTGGAGAGCTGTGAAAACTGCAAGAAAGGATGTGTAAATTTTATTGTAGATTTTCATTCTTTACACTTCCCCCAAGCAGTGGAATAAATAGATACTCCGTCTATTTTGAGGGCTACTTCATTTAGCATCCCCTAAAACTGGCTTTTATTTCTCTTCAGAGTGGGGCTATTAGCACAGAAGTGAGAATTTGGATGCTTTCTCTAGCTCTGTTGATAACACCATTATAGTTCAGGTCTTCAGATTTTGCTCTTTTGTGGTGGGGGCTGAGACACAGATCTGAAGGCTTTTTGGCTGAGAGTCGGTGCACTGAAATGTAAGATGATTATAAAATGGTTGAATCAGCCAAAGGGTTTGTTGGCAGTTAACAACAGCCCTTCTGACTGATCTGGCATATCTGCCATTTGTTTCTGATCTACTCCATTGGGAGAGTGGAAGTTAGAAATGGATGGCAGTTGTGGCATCAATGGAAAGTGATAAATTACTAAATGTAGGGTAGGTACCCCTACAAGACGTAAACTTGGTTTGAGTATGCTAATTGTAGCTGTTATGTCCTCTCTTCTGATGAATGTGAAAGGAGGGAAAGATTTCTCAAGGATGCATTCAAACCCACAAGGATGAAGATAAAGAGAATTTCTGGAGAGTAATTATTCTGCGTATGTCTGGAAAAATTCCAGCTTGAATCTTTATCTTCTTGTTCGTGCACATGGAAGCTTGAAAAAACGCCGGGAAGAAACCCTGAAATCTTTCTTTAATTTTTAATGATACTCCCCAAAGCAGTAGATAGTGGGTTGTTGATCAGGGAGCTGGAATGTCACACAGAAAGTTGTCTGGATCTCTCCACGGGGGAGTGTCTGTGACAGACTAGGGGCTTGCTGTGGCCTTGTGTGTGACCTGAGCCTTCCCGAGCTGCGAGCGTGTCGTGCTCTCCTGCACGGGGGGATCGGATGCTGGGGAGGGAGCACTGAGTGTGCTCCTTCATCCCAGGGAAGGGGTTAATCTGTCAGAGAGTACATGAATATGTGACAGCTTTAAATGAGCTACCCAGAATTCCAGCATGCCAGTCATTATGTGCTGATGATGACTATGATAGCAGCTGGGGATCTTTTTTTGGATCTCTAGCTGCTGTCTGCTTAGAAGGCAGATGCTAGGCTTTCACTAATGCTATATCTTATGTTAAAAACTGCAAGACAGATTATATTCAAATAATGAGATTTATTAAAAAATAGAAGTTTATGTTTGGGTTTATATCCTATCTATTTTTTTAGGCTTTGAATGTTCAAGGCTTTCTCTGCAGGCGTGACAGCTAGAATTTTTTTCCCTTTGCTGAAAACTAAGATTCAACCATGTGACTGTAGGATCTGGAGGTTTAATGGAGGAAGGAGAAGAGAAATAGTTGAGACTGCTAATTAAATTTTCAAAAGTTTACAACACTCTGTGTTCTGTTCTCTTCCCTTTTATAACAGGCTAAATTTTTGGGCACCAACTTTTTCACCTTAATGATGTCCTTTCTTTTCAAGGTCAATTTATTATAATGGATTTATAATATAATAAAATATCTTCCACTCCAGGCTTTTCAAATCTTCACTCTAATCATCCCAGTACTTCCTGCTTTGGATTTCCTTTTCCTGAGACCCTGAATTTCAATGTTATTCACCCTCTGACCTCTGTCTCAGAGCTCTCTGTCCGTTTACTTCCTGCTTCAGAAGCAAGGCTCCTGCTCCTGCCTTCCCAGTAGCTGCTCACACCATCTATTTCCTTCCTGTTTTTGGCTGAGACTCCCTGGTCAAAATCTTTGTGGCTTTCTTCCTACAGATGTAGGGTCTTGATTTCTGCTTCTGATGAAACCTTAAACTTCTGGGGTAGACAGTGAACTGATAAAAATTCTGAAGGAGAAGGATTCAGAGCTTGTAAAAATAGGATGAAAAATTACGTGGGAGCCCTTCATTGTTACTTGTTCGAAGCTTTGTATTCAACAGACTAGATGGAATTTCAGGTTAATTTTGACCTATCAGACCTTCAGTGGGAGATAATTTAAGTTCTATTGTACCAGTTACCTTTCAAGCATTCAAAATGAAGATGCATTTGAACACTAGGATTCTCAACAGCCCAAAAAAGATAGGGACTCACGAAATCCATGGGCAAATGTCTCTTAAGACTCTGCTTTGCCAAGAAGGCTCTCACGTGTGAGCAAGGAAGTTAATATATGCAGAGAGAACAGAAAAACACTGGCTCTAGTAATGGAAGTTGTTACAGAACATAATTGAACACTGACTGCAGCAAAGCTAAAAGGAGACTTGCATTACAATGACAAAAAATCTTTATTTTTTCCCCTAACCTCTGATTTCAGCTGTCTGACTAAGAGCAGGTGCTGGGCAATAGCTCAATTTCAACAACCCATTGCAGCTGAAAGAGTAGATGCAATTGTGCTGTATCCAGCAAAATTGAAAATTGCTTTAAAGGAGAGGAATGCAAATGTTTTTAAGACAGAAAATCTTCATTCATCTGCAGAGCGAAGCATAAAATTAGCACAGCCTCATAATTTTTATTCCTCTTTATAAAGCAGTAATAGCTGTGAGATAATTTGCTATTGCTTATATATTTTAGTATCTTTCTAGTGATACATTTTTTAAACTGCATTGCATTGTGAATACACAGGCAGTAGAATTTGTTAACGGTTAAAATGTTATAATGAAAAAAATCCTTGCAGACAATGTTTCCAAAACCTAGAAACGTCTCTGAACCATTTGGATTTTCAGCAACCTATGGACATTCCCCAGTAATCAATGTTAAGCCTCTGACCTCTGGTCCTGCTCCCCTCATGGCCCGTCTGGAGTAATAGAATGGTTTGTGCTATGAGGGACCTTAAAGATCACTCCATTCCAGCCCCAATGCCGTGGGCCGGGACACCTTCCACTAGACCAGGTTGCTCCAAGCCCCATCCAACCTGGCCTTGAACACTTCCAGGGATGGCGCATCCACGACTTCCCTGGGCAACCTGTGTCAGTAAAGAATTTCTTCCTAATATCTGATTTAAATGCACATTAATAGAGAGTTACTGTGTTCTTACCACCCGAAGACCTAAGTCAATGCCGGTGTTTGCTACTGTAATGCCAGTGAAACCAACTGTATTTCTGTACATAAACCTCACAAAGCATCTCCTGGAGTTAAAAACTGTTGTGGCAATATGAGTCGAATACGCTGATTCAGGCACTGAAAAGATCCTTTCACTTAGGTGGGACACTGAATGAATTTATGAAAGAAACATCTTTTTTAGCTGCATGTTCCATACGCTTATTAGCTTTGGCCTTCCTGTTAGTTCCATAGGCCTTTCAGTATTTATTTTTGGATCATCTGATCCATTTATTGTTTTAGCTCATGCAGTTCCTTCTGTTTTGCTGGTGGTTGGAGAAGAGACTCTAGTATTTGTATTTATATTAATATTAACTTTTGTCTTTAAAGGTGCGTCAACCTTTGTTAAGCTTTGCTACTTTATTGACCAGAAGAGCACTAACCAGAAATGTACTTCCTCCCTTGTGAAGTAATTATCCCACATGAGAAGATCCTACAGTCTGGGGAAGTTTTGATGATTAGTCTGTCACACAGACAACTAACCCTGTTTAGACACATTTGGCTTCACTTTCCTGTGTTTAGGAAAAATGTCATTTTAAATGTTTGAGCCCTAGAGAGTGTTGGGATTTCTAAAGTGTGTGTCTCTCTGGAAAAGGGAATCAGCTAAAATGCTTATTCAGAATGAAGAAGCAGGAGCTCAGGTTTAAGCCCACGTTAGCAATGAGAGAGTCCAGGACTTAGAGGAGGTGTTTAATCACCAGCCTGTACTAAAGCTGGTGCTCTTCTCTCTGTGTTACCCGCGGCTCCTGAGTGGAGTTAGAACAAGAATGTCAGCATGTAATTTAACCACAGCTGGATTTTGGTGTGCTAGTACATGCCTTATAATTTCTCTTTCATTTGGAGTTGCTTTATAAATAAAAGAATGGGTTATCTGTCAGCCAGCCGTTTAAATCTCAATCTAGGATTTTAGAGTCAAATGAAGTTACTTTGCACATTATACTCATTAATAAAAATTTTGTGGGCTAATTTATGACTTCAGTGAACCTTTAGGCATAATTTTTGATGTTATTTTGTTAAGGCAAGACTTGTTGCAAATATTGTGTGATGCTGCAGTTTGTAATTCCATAACAATATTAACTCTGTTTTGAACAGAATGTTGTTAATGTTTAGCTACTATAGCACAGAGGCTCTGCTAAAACTGTGTGTGCGTTGCAGGAAAGGGAAACATGAACTGCATTACCAGTCTTCAAAAATATTTAGTTTAGTTAGAAGAGGCAAAAGAAGCAAAGAAGCAACCTTTGCATTGATAAAGTGAAGGAAGTGTCGAAGCAATAGCGGGACATTATAGAGTGTTGAGCTTGGGACTGGTGAATAGACTGTAAATATAAATCCTAGCTCAGCTTCTGCAAAGTGAACAGGTGTTATGGCCTCCAGTCCATTGATTCCCAAAATAAGACATGTGGAAAATTGCTGATCCATGAAACTCCATTAAGAGCTTGGCAGGACCCTTAAAGCATAAACAATTTTGCATTTGTTGGTTAAAGATTTAGTAATGGTAAATGGTGATTGGAGAAATCTTAAGAGTTGGCGACAGTCTGCTAATACAAACCCTTTCTGTTAAATGCTAATGTCATTTGTCAGGAAGTGATGGTTCAACTATGACTTGAGGATTTGGCTCTTCTTCCTCTTGAGTTGTAGCTCATAGGGAGCAATTTCTTCTCTAGCAGTACAGAATAGTAGTATGAAGTACTGTCTGTTGTTTTTATGTGTCATTCAATTGTGTCTCATTACAAACCATTGGATATGAATCTAAGTAACGGATGTGTACTGATTATTTAAAAATTTGTCTTCAACCGGATGGCTGAAGTATTTTTTTTTCTTTCATAACTTCTACTGCATTACAACAGGGAAGAAAATTATGGAACACTTACTGTTCAGGGCAAAGAAGATGTAAGATGGAAATTAAGAAATTTAAGGTAAATGTTTCCTGGAGAAATGTGATTTTGCTCTTTTGCTTATGCATCTGAAAATTAAAACATCTTTCTTCATGAAATAGTAAATTGCAGGGTAATGTGGATTTTTTGTATTTGTCAAGCATACTATAATCCACACTGTGCAGAAAGCCTGATGAAATTTTGTAGCAAGTTCTGCTTTCTTCAGGCTTTACAGTAGTTTCTGTGACAGCCTCAAACGCATTAAAGCAAGAGCAATATGAGAATGAATAATTTAATGTTTTGTATATAAAATGTTTTGTTTTATATTTTATTGTAACTTTAAATTTTGTATTTGTTCGCTGTATTTTGAGCCATGTCTAGATAGCATCCAACTAACAGGACAAGTATGAAAATTTTTGTTAATTTGAAATGAAACAATTGAAGATTTGAAGAAATTTGAGTGGGAAAAGTAAGAGTCTAAGAGAAACATTGAAGATCCAACAGTGAAAAGAAAGTTTAGTTTGATGACAATTGATAAAACAGTCATTTTGTCTCTGGGCAGAGATTTACTTATATTACACTTGTATTTGAATTTTTTTTTCCTTCGGCAATAGATGCATATTGAAATTTGAACTTTTAATTTAAAATGCAGTTGGGGTAAAAAAAGGTGTGTTTAAATAGAGTTTTTGAGAATTCTGAGTATAAGGTCTCAGAATACAGGATCTGAGTATACCAGTTGCATATTTGAATAAACTGACCTAATGCAGGTTTAGAATATCTTATACTGCCAGCATGAAAATTAGAGATGGTGTTTTGGAGGGCTCTCTACCCATTGTAACTTTTTCAGTTTGGAAATAGAGGATTTTTCTTTTCACCTTCTCCATTACTATATGGCTGGAAATTTTCAGGCCAAAATAGGCATTCAGTGTTGTTTGTTCCAGAGTAATTTAGGTAACAACATGAAGAAAGACTGAAACAGGGATCGTTGCAGTATTCAGACTTTTATGCTAGTGAAACATCCCCATTGATGTTGCTGTAACTTGATTTGTTTCACGTAATCTGCTAGAAATATTTTTTAGAGTCATTAGTGGCTTTATTTATTTGCTGTTTGTTCTATTGTCTTTTTTTTTTTTTTTNAGCTTCCGTGCCATCCAGTGAAGCATTAAAATACAAATCCTTGCGGCTTCAGACAATAGAAAGGGACTATACAGGGCTTTGTTTATACTGCGACTTTTATGTCGGTTCTCGAATTCCCTGGGCCTCCATTCTCGCTGCTGCAGTAGCGGGGTGCCGGATGCCTTCTCGGCAGCCCTGTGTGCTCCTGTAATGAGGCTTTATTGCCACGCGAGGTCAGCAGCTGCCGAGAAAAAGCAGGAAATAAACTCGCTCCACTGCAATCCGTTTTCATTTGCTTTATTTAGAATACTTAAAAATCAATACATCCTTCAGAACCGTATATACAGTGTGCAAAACCACAGGATTTCTTTTGAGCGCACAGCATCTTCAGCAAAAAGTCTTCCTTGCGAGTTACTACAGAGTGAGGATCTAGAATGGCTTTAGGGAACGTTTATTGGCTTCCCGAGTAGCATTGGGTAATCGCTGTGGCAGGGGATGGTATTCTGTACAGTGTGATGATGACAGGGTTTCGGCCTTATCTTTTTGTCTCTACTAAATTGGTGATAATAAATCTAAGTTGAATAAGGTATTATTGCTGCAGGGTATAGTTTGGAATACAGAAATTGAAAATACCCATCCTTTTTACTGCAGTAATAATCAATGTTCTGTCAAGATGTGGGGGAGATGTTGCCTGAAAGCATTTCCCCCCTGCTTTAGTCCTTGCTTTAAAAGCAAAACACCCCCAACAACACAGGTAAAAAGCATAAGCTTGGTGCCAAAGTTACCGAACAGGATTTGGGGAATAAGTATTGAGCTCTGTCATAGGCTTACTGTTGGCTAATCATTTCCCTAGCATAAGTCTCAGTTTCCTATACGTAACTCCAAAGAAGATATTCCCTTCTCTGGTAAAGTTTTAGAATAAATTCTTTTTGATGGGATTTCCCGATTTACTATTTTAACAGTGGGATTATCAACTGCAGTGTCACACCTGAATCTTGGTGTTCTCTTTCCTGAAATTCATGTTGTTATTTCTTGTGAGTATTCCATTCTTCCTGTCCTAGATAGTTGTGTAACATTGCTAGTAAACATACCCTGTGTTTCAGAAGTGAGTGCTTTTTAATAGTTTATGAAGTTATCTTCATGTATGATTGGCACCAACTGATATTCCTGTCTAACCTTTTATCCAAAAATCCCCCTGTACTGGGCAAATTTAACAAATGATACAGATGAGGATCAATTTACTGATCACCAGAATGCAGCAGGGGAGATGTAGTTTAATTATTAGGAAATACTTTTTAGCTATAACACTGATTAAGTTGAAAGAACAAACTGCCAAATGAAGTTGGGTAATTGCCATCACTAGAGATTTTCCATCACTAGAGATTTTCCAGGCTTTGAGTATGCATCCATTTAGCAGGGATGGCTTAAAAATAATGCAGTCGGTTTTGCCACAGTTCAGAACCTGGACTGAATAACTCACTATATGCATGTTTTATCCCAAATAATTTTTTAAATTTCTTCCTACTTTACCCTAGCTAGGGATAAAGCAGCAGGGATGTCAGCAAAAAAACCAGTAACATTTTCTCCCAGTGTGTGCCAAACCTACATGAAATAAGAAACAAGTTGTAGTGAGAGAGAAGAAAGCCCAGATTGATGTGACCTTTATTATTTTAACAGTGTCTTTCAGCACAATTACAGCGTTGCAGGATTGCAGAGAACAGAGCTGGAGTATAAAATAACATAAATAAATAGAACAGGAGCCAAAGCAGTCAGCAGGAGGTGGTTGGAATTGGGCAGTGAAGGATGGGTGAAGGGTTTGCATTGGTCAAAGCCTTTATGATTCAGCCACCATAGTTGCAAATTCTGGAGAAAGGAAAGAATTTTTAAAAATATTTAAAAAAACAAAATTTAAAGGAGGAGGAAGCATATTACAATGAATACAGAGTCACTGGTGTAGCAGAAACATCACAGTAACAGAAGAGCAAAGAAATCCAAGTTAATTAAAGGGAAAGTATGATCTGGGAAATCTTACAGTGAAATGAAAGGATTTTTTGAGAGTAAGGGAGAAATGCTATACATGCCAGACTGTAAGACTGCCACTGCTATTCATCTGAAGAACTTCATTAGTTCTCGGTTATTTCTTTGTAAATCTCAATAGGATGAAGGCAAGAACTAGAAATTTAATTTTGCAGCGAGGTAAATTTCTTTTATATCAGAATTTAGCAAAGAGAATCATTAATGAGTCTTTCAAAGTATTCGTGTCCCATATTATAATTATATTGCATTTAAACTCAATTTTGTAATTGTAAATTGAGTGAAAATGACAGATTACAAAACACAGAAGGCTGATACCAACCTGTGTTGCAATTTTGTCCGTGTTGTAAGAATGAGAAAAATTCCTGTGGTGTCAGAGGGCCAGGATTTTACCCTGTGGCTTTTATTAGTGGTACATCCATAATATTTACATAAATGTATCTATCTGCAGTTTGGGGTTATTTTATCCTTTAATATGTATAAATGCCTTTCAGCAGGAAGATAAAGCGTGGAAAAGGCACATTTGTATCCTGGTGAATAGCTGCCTGGTTATACTTCCTAACTCCATCTAACCTTGGAAGAGTTACTCATGAGAATACCTTGCACAGTTGTATGTGCTTCAGAGCGCTGAAAATGACAGACTGGAGGGAATCCCAAGAAGGGCAACAAAGATGATAAAGGGATTAGAGGGTATGCAGAGAGAGTGGTTTATGGGTTTAACATAATCAGCTGAGAGGAAAATGACAAATAAGAGAGGCAGTCATCTGTAAAGGCTCAAGAAAAAAATACTGAAGTTTGATATAATGAAGAGTAAAGTCTGGCAACTGAAAAAGATAGAAGATGAAAATTAGGCATTTAAAAGAATATTCTAATGTTCAGTTGATAAATGCTAAATTCTAAACAAGTGAGATCTTAATTGACTGTTATGTGCAAACAGATAGCACTGTCGATGATGTGTCCAAAAAACATGTTGCCAAATGCAGACAAACCAGACTGAGAAATAAAAAATGTCAGAGGGTTTAAATTAATTCCAAATTTATCCATCGTTTTGAAAGATGTAAATCCAAATTAGGATTAGTGATGCAGATTACTTAACACAAAACACGTATAAATCCTGTACATGGTGGGTACATAGATTGAAAGTGTTGCAGACTGAATTTAAGAGATAACATAAAGTGCTTGTGATAAAAACCCCAACTATTCTGGGCAGAAAAGGAGAAAGGCTATGATTATTAAATCTGTGTGAATAAGTCCTGCAGAGAGAAACATGAACTGCAGTGGATGAAACCTTTCCAAAAGGGAAAACTAACTATGCATATACTGTTAAAACAAGTTGTCATACTTATTACAGCTAAATTAAATCCCTTTTATAATAATTTGTATCTGCAGAATATATTTGGAAAAGGTTATTCAGACTTGCAGCCAAATATTTTCTATAATACATTTTGATAGGGCTATTATCACTTAATAGCAATATATTTCACAGGTACTTTTTGATAGCCAGCAAACCATAAAATACTCCTTCTCGAATAATTGCAACAATTTCACTTTTCCCGGGATTTTCAATGTATTTTAAATAATTCGAAGATGTTCCAGTTGAATAATCTTGTAAATTAGTTCACTACTCGTTTTTGTATGAAGGTTAGTCCAGCCACAGGTGGCCTGTAGAAGCATTGTTACAAAGTGTACTCATGTATGCAAAACTTCTGAGATAAGGCACGGTATATCAGTCCTTTGTAAATGGTTATTGCCTCTGACTGGCCTAGTGAGGGAATCCTTGTGATTTACTACATCCTTGTTTCCAGTTGTGGTTATCCTTCCAAACAAAATTAAGTTATGTTGTTTTTTGCACAGATAGTAGCTTTAAATTGCAAGGATTTAGACCATTTTGTCATGTAAAATAATTTAGTAGCTGTTTTGTGTCAAAGCCCTGACTTAAAAGGAGAGAACTGTTTCACTGTGTTCAGTACAGTTTAGTACTATACGCCAGCCTAATGCATGCCCTCTAGTATTTTACTGAAATGACAGACATGATTACAGAGGACGTGTAGGCTCATGATTTCTCTCATCAGATTGTGTTTTTAATGGTCTTTTTACAACAGCAAATCTGTTTAGGAAACTTTATAAGTAATGACTTACTTACACTAATTTATTTTAGAAGATAGAAGAGCACAAAGTAGGATAAGAAAAGAAAGATTCTAAATTATTTTTTTTTGTTATGGCTTTCACCTGGCAAGGTCATAACTTAATAGTTGTAATTTTGCGTGCTTAATGTCACATTTTTACAACATTCTGATCTACAGGGATAAAAATTTGGATTTGTGCTGCCCAAAGTGCATGGTCTTTGAAAGTTCTCTATGTATTTTCTCAAGTCTATTAATATCAAGAAACTAAAAGGCATGATGTGCATGTCCAATGCCAATACATAAAATAGATTTAAAACAACATTATGACCAGAAATTTTCATGTTTTTTCTCCTCTTTCTTATAAATATTTTCCTGAAGCTGGCAGAGCTGCTACAGCATCGTTTTTCAGCCTCATCTGGCAGCTAAGGTTGGTAGTGTTATTAGGTGAGATAACCTTGACCTGCAATTTTTTTCAGGTTCATCATTTTCTGACCACATTGGTGGAATATGAGGGGGTTTGACACTGCACAGAGGATGATCATGTCTTACGGGAACTGGCTGCAAGTTTTCAGCTCTTTGAAACGGCTTTGTCGGCCACAAGATACAATTCGTGATTGGACAGGAGGTAAATTGCTGAAACTATTTCAGAGCTGAATGGTCTTGCAGGAATGAGAAAAGGTTTAAAGCAAGAGACCTAAGATGTGAGACCCCAGCTAGAAGAAGGCTGGTTAGGTTGGGATTAATATTTCTGATGATACATTTGAGAGAGTTGTCTCTGTAGTGTTAAAAAGCCCTAAAGATCGGTTCTTACAACTGCTGTGGGCTCCTGAGGGACAGCATTCAAGGGCCATCAGGAGAATTAGCATTAACCCCTGTGAAAGGCTGCTTGTTTGCAATTGTTTAGTGATTTAGGAAGCTGATGTTTGAAAGGAGAGGTAGAAGTGATGCCTGACAATTCAGCTGCAGGGAAACAAAAATGGTTTGCAGCAGAAATACAGCATTGCAATACTGCATATGAATGCGATGTACATTTGTGACTTTACATTTTATTTACATATGCAGTTTTACTCTTGAATTGGCTTTATGGGCCAAAGGAAAAGCTGGAAAGTATCTGTCCTCCTTGTCCTTTGGTCACATTCCCAGCTGTTAACTTTTGAACTATTTCAAGCCTTTCTGGTGTAAAAATTGGCTGTTAAAGTCAAATTTAAGAAATGGAAAAGAAAGTGGTAGTGTTGTATAGTAAGGATATGGTCAGAAGAATCAAAAGACAAAAGCACATCATTCTCTTCTCATTATCAAGTATAAATGCAGAGTAATTCCATTTCAAAGTTAGGGAACAGTAAAAGCTGCAGAAGAAAGAGATAAGGAGAAGAGGCATTTCATATTGCTTTATTACAATGTACTGGGTTTCAGGCATTGTTTCAACTCAAAGAAAAAGGTTATGGTAGTCTTAAATATAAGGGTTAATGCTGTATTTTCTTGTACGAGCCAAAATCATTATGCAATATTGTTCTTTTATTCAGATTAAGACTAGGTTTGATTTGCAGCCTTCTGGATTAGCTGAAAATTTATCTGATGTGAGGCTGGTGGATCTGCTGTTAGCTTACTTACCTGAACTAAGTTTTCTTTTGAAAAACTTGCCCAGTGATTTTAGTACTACTGTCACTAATTTTAGTGTGTATAAAAAGACCCATATAATAAAGAATACGAAGTTTCAAGTAATGACACCCACGTTGGATTCAGCAGCGCTGCTGAAGTTTAGCAGGAGCTTCCCCATAACCATAATACAGTCATGACTGGACAAATTAAGAGGCTTTGGTCTAGGAACAGGGCCATAGTCACTGATATGCCAGTGTGCATCACCTGACTGATTTGTCAGTGGCTGATTTTTTGTATCATCTTCTAAGCTGGGAGACTGTTAGTTAACTGTTTGCTTTTTATTTCTCTTTTCATTGACCTTTTTTTTTTTTTTTGAGATAACATTTTTTACAAATTGCAGATATTAGGTAACACAGGGAGATGTGAGGGGGTTTAGGTGTTTTTAGATTTCAACTTACTTATGATATGGCTTATCAATATGGCAAAACCCTAGCAACTGCCTACTCTCTAGGTGATTTAGTACTCTGGACACAAACTTCTACTTAGCTCCTATAATGAGGAAAGTTTTAGTTTAGAATTGCATCTCTTCTTGTCTCCTTCAGTGTGTTTCATTCACTATCACCTCTCAGAAAGAGGAAAAAGGAGGAATTTTGTGTGTGGGCTGATTCATCCCAAGGGAGAATAGAAAACAGCACTAGCTTTTTAAGCAATGCTGTGAGAGGAAAAGTTGTTCTTTTCTTGTATATCTCATATTCAGTAAAAGGGAGTGACAAGCTTTCTTAGGTGTGAAGACCCACGTAAACACTAGCATGAGCTGGATAGACTGTTATTGTATAGAAATTCTGTAGCAAAATGCGTGTACTTTGAATTTTAAGAGCATTGCTTTCCTAAGTCATGCACTACTTTCCTGCTAACTAAGCATCAAGCAGAAATGCTGGCGCTCAGCTTTTATTCTTTCCAAGCTTTATAGTCAAGCCCCGGTCTCAGAACTCGCAGCGTCCTGATCTTCACTTTACTGATATCAACAGACAAATTACAGTAACTGAGGTAGAGTTTGGCTGCGTACTTAGTCCTGCGCTGCGGAGTGCCCGACCCACAGCCGGGTTCTGTGAGCTCCTGCCCCCTCTAGTGTCACAGCTCGGCTCCTCTTCCTCTAACGCCTTCAAGCAAGGTATGGCAAACGGAGCAGGACTTGGCGTTTCATTAAACCCAAAGTTTGCCCTTCAAAAGGTCACAGCCCCCAGTGATTCCTAGGTTTCCTCAGTTCTTGTGTGTAAGGGTAATATTCGGTTGTTACTGTCAAAGTTTACTCCTCTAATTACATACCATCAGCGCCAATTTTACCATCACCGTCCTTATCTCCAGCAGCCAGAAGAGCCTTCGTTTCTTTGTCTGATAAGTCTCTTCCTTCTGGGGTAAAGCCCTTCAGGACAAACCTGAGGAGACAGAGAAAAAAGGAAGGTTCTTTTGGGGTTTTTGGTTGGTTTTTGTTCTGGGGTTTTTTTTCTGCAGAACAATTACACCTTATATTTATTTGTACCACTGATTTGAAACACAAGTTGGAAACCAGGGTTGTGTCTTCTGTTGTTGACCTTCTTTAACATTCAGGAGAAGCACTTTACTCTGAAACTGCATTTGGCTGAAGAACTACCTGTTAGGTATTGATCATTCATGTGTTCCAGGGATCCTGCAATCCAAGTGACAACTAGCTATCTCCAACACTCATATGATCATATGCTCGGCAAACAACTGGCATAGCACACAAATACTAGTCAAGAGCTTGGGCTGTATGTTACTACCTAGAGTCTTGTAAAAATAACCCATAGGAAATTAGACTCTTAAGGCGGGGTTATTTGAGACAGGATGTAACTTTACTTACTTCAATTCTTCCTCTTCAATGAAGCCGCTCTGATCTTTATCAAGAATATGGAAAACCTTCTTCACATCTTCTGGGCTCTTCTTTTTCAACCCTACCATCTCGAAAAACTTTTTGTAGTTAAAAGATTCAGCCGCTGTAAGAGATGAAAAACCAGAGAACTGCTTAGAAAATTCTTTGAAACACACATCAACACATACCCGTGGTTTTCTTCCGTGCTGCTGCTTTTCCTGCCCTGAGAGGAACAGTCTAGCTCAGCTATGGTAGGAGCTGGATGTACTCAGTGTAATCGTTCGTGCTTCACAGGTGCTGATGGAAATAAACAAAGGGGCAGAGGGGCAATGTCTCCGTTTTGCAGATGAAGAGCTGAGCTACAGAAGGATGAGACTTGCCCAAGGTCACACAAGAAGTCTGTGATAGACTTGGGAGCTTTGGGAGCTGAGGTCTAATGTGCTTGGTCTCATTTTAGTGCCTTGAACTTTTTTTTTTTTTGGGCTAAGTTTTACACTAGAACAGACATCTGAGAGCGGACTCTGACTATTAGATAGCTGTCACTTTTTGACATTTCCACCCCTGAAAAAAAACCCCAAAAATGCTCTTGCTCAAGCATTGGCGAGAAGTGTTTCAGAGCACTGTTTGGTTTGTTTGGTTTTTTTCCTGGAGACTTACTAGAAATCAGTGTTGCATTTCAACCGCTAAAGGAATGTGCAATCGTGATGTGTGAGCTCAGACACTGCAAGGGAGTGCTGCACGGCGCGCTGCCTGCAAGACCTTGTGAGGAGCTGTCTCCGGGGAGGAAAAAAACAAACAACCCAGAGCCCTTGAAACCGGAGCCGAGTTTACCTGCTCCACCTCCCTTGTTCTTTAACCGCACTCGCTTTTGTCCCACCCAGGTAGCCTAACAACTGTGATGTGGATTAGAAATACCATACAGTGACCTCCAAAACGTGCGGTGGACTTTTTTTTCCCTTCTCCATGCATTCTTATTCCCGCTGCATTACATTTTCCCGTTACATAAAATTAAGGAGGCTCAGTCTTCCGTGATCTGCCTTACTGAGATCTGTCATTAGTTGCTGCTAATTGCATCTGCTCCGGGACTTGGAGATGGCCATAGAACAATGGAAGCTAATGAGTAAAACAGCTGCTGGATCCAGCAAAGCAATTTATCGCTCCCTCTGACTCTCCGGCTTCTGAGCTGAGCCGGGCTCAGCGGGTCTTGCGCTTCTGTCTGTTCGGGAAGGTCATCGCACAGAGCAGGACAGACAGAGGCGGCTCCCCAGGATGGTGCGGTCAGCCAGGTAGTTTGGGAGAGGGGGGGATAACGTGCATCCCGGAGCACGATTTCTGGCTTTCTTTGAGAGCAACCTTAACTACCTGAATCTCTGTAAGCACGAAGAGGGTTTGCTGTCAGTTTTAGGGGTCGCGATGAATGAGAGGGGTAGGGAACATCTGATACCCGGAGGAGTCTGAGGGGGAAGTGTGGACCACTGCAGCCATTCGACCTGCAGGGAGCCCCTGCAGTCGAGCAGTGCACCTTCTGCTCCATCCCGAAGAGCAAAGCCCACCCGGGGATTCTGCATAGGAAGTACAAGAATGGTTTCTCATACCCTTGAAACGGGAAACAGCAGTTCTGTAACATCTGAAACTAAATTTCAGGAATGAGTGGGAAGCTGCCGACATCCACTGCTGACTTCTCTATCCCACACCAAGATATAATGCAGCTTGGTTCACGGAGGGGTTTGTACCCTTTGAAAGCATCCTCTCGGTAGAAGCAAAGTCTGTCCGCAGTTACTGCTTACTTTCCTTTAAAATAAATATTTCACCTTTGTAACGTGCAGGACAGCTTTGCTGAGGATGCAGCCTTGTACTTCGTAAACGTGTCAGAGGCATTTATTGAACATCTGAAAACACATCCTTATTTGAAATTTTGCCTAGCCAGTTCCTGTAATCTTCCCATAGCTAAAATAAATGCACAGCTATCCTAACCTGAAGAGATGAAAGGAGGAAAAGAGAGAAGGAAAAAAAAAAAGAAAAAAGCACTCACCTGAAAAGGCTCCCACAGCCTTCTTGATATCCTCAGCGCTGAGCAAGTCAGTCATAGCCATCCTGCAACTGTTTGAACAGGGAAGCAAGTGCGAAAAGATTAAAAAGTGCTTTTCTCATCATTTCTGCTCATATGACCAAAGCTGCAGTGCTGTGTGGGGATGGCACACCGGGAAAGGCTGGACCCGTGCCAGCTCTATAGCTCTGCGTGGATAAGTGCTGTGGGCTGTCACTCTCCAGTTTGCAGAGCACCAAGTAGTCCACAGACGCGAGGGTTCAGCTAAAGAGAGGGCACGGGGATGCCTTTGTGGGGACTGGGGTGGGGGAGGACGCGAATGGGGGTCGCTCCCTGGGAGGCTGCAGCCTAAGCCTTACTGGAGCAGTGCCAGAGTCTGCTGAGATACCGGCTGGAGAAAGACTTTTGCCAAGGTCAAGTCCTCGGGTGCAGTGGACAAACTTGCGGTGCAGAGCAGAGCCTTTTCCTTTAGTAAGTCAGGATGAGCTTTACCAGTTCTATTCAGTGATGAGTAAGGATCTGCAGCATATGCCAAGCTTCAAGCTGCTCTTGAGGTCGGGAAGCAAATGTAATGTAGATTTTGAACATTTGCCTTATCGTTCAACCACTTTAAACATCTCCCCCTTCTCCCTTCCCCCTCCCCTTCACACACATATTCCTTTTAGACCTTGTTTCTTTCGGGCCAGTCCATATTAAGCATCATCCTCACTGAATTAATTATCACATCCCTGCGAATCCTACAGATCCCGTTTGTAATGCACAATATGCTGCAGAATCTTCTGCGATAGGGTATGGCAAAACGAGATGCGAGGTGACAACACACTCGTGAGGAGCTCCTGTGCGGTAGTGGGTTTCTCAGGCAGCACCGGGCACTTCCCATTAGCATCAAAAAAAGAAAACTTTTAGGATTTGTAATATGTTTTCTAGGGTTATTTTTTTTCCTCCAAGAATCTGTGCCCATTTTTCAGATAAATTATGGCAAGTAGTCCAACTTGCTCTCAGAGTTTGGGCAGGAGCCATTAGGCTGTGGTAGCCAAGGTTAAGGCCCAGTAGTAGGGCAGATCTCTGCAGGAGCATTGGCATCGCTGCTCCAGGAGAGACGGGGGAGGACAGAGCGGTGGCAGCGAGATCCCCGGGCGCGATCGACGGGTACGGCCCGGTCCCGCTGCCACAATCACACCTCCCCTCTGAATGGGGCCGCCGGAGAGCAGCCTCGAAAAGGGGGCGGCTGGTGCAGAACCTCGGGTTGTGCTGCCAGTAATTGCTCGGCGCTTTTAAAACTACGATCCCCATCCTTTTTTTTCTTTTCCGCGGCCCAAGTTCAGCTATGATGGGTAAGTCATTACCATGCCACTGAACGCAGAAGGACGGAGGAGGAGGTGATGTTGGGGTGTCCCCCCCTTTCTTTTTTTCATTTTTTTCATTTTTTTCTTTTTTCTTTCTTTTTCTCTTTTTTTCTTTCCCAAAGGTTGTCTCTTCATTGTGGAAGGAACTGTCATTTTTCTCTCGCTGGAACTTTCCCCCCCGGCCTCCCTTTTCCGTACTTTTCCGGAGATGCAAGAGATGTTTAGTTTTCTCCAAAGAGAAACAAGGATATGGATGGTGGAGCCAAGTCCCCCTCCCTAGGCTGAACGCATCTTTCCCTGCTCTATAGGGAAAGTGGATCTGAACGCTGGGATGCTGAACCGAGATAAACAGCAGCCGCACAGAAGAGCTCTGCGCACCTTCCCGCATGGGTCGTTCTCACTCAGCCGCCTCCGTTGTTTTGGAGCTGGGAGGTGGAAGGGTGCAGTGCAGACAGCACTCGGGGCACTCGGGTCTCTTGCTTTAGCGGGGTTCGGCTCGGAGAGCACAGGTTAGAGCCCTATTGTTAGTCCATTTTAAACGTAGGGTAAGTGCAGACCCATCGATAGGCAGCTTTTTGCCGGAGATCAATATGCCATATCTTATGAAACTGACGTCCCTTTACTTTTCCTTAACCGAGGGAAGAGAGGAGAATCTGTTCTTGCTCCCGGTGCAGACACCTCTGGCCCAATGCTACATCACCCTTCTCTTTCCCTGCTTTGCTGCCTGCGGCATCCGTGCGGTCTGAAGAGGAGTTGGGCCTCAGCCTCCACAGGTTTTTCCCCTTTCTACGAATCTTTTGCAAACCCGTTGTTGAGCCACAGAGCTTCCTTTTAGGTCCCTACAAGCAGGAACGCACCTGCCCGCCCGCCAGTGAAGATGCTCTCCTGGCGAGTGCCCCGTGTTCCGGCGTTAACCCCGCTCTGCTGACAAGGCAGAGCACATTTGGAAGGCTGCCCTCGGGGGTAACTCGAGCCGGTGGCTGGCAGAGGCGATGCGCAGCGCTGCCTGCTGTGCTGGCAGACGCCGATCAGGTTAACTAGCCTCATGCCAAGCAAACCGGCCAGAGGCGCATGCCGTGTCTGTGTCCTGGGGATGGGAGCCCGGCGGCTCCCTCCGCATCCCTAACGATGCGCGAACTGCGCCGCTTTCCCTCCGTCATCGGATCTGTCAGCCCTCTACGGCCTAATCATGCTGTGGAGGCGAAAAGTGAGAGGTGTCAGAAAAATGAAGCTTCAGATCAGGTGGAGCCATCTGTAGAGCGTAAATAACATTTCCCCCAGCTCAGAAGCCGTGTGTACCCTCCACAGCCAGAAAGGTGAAAGCAGCGACACACAGGTTTGCGAAGCGGACAGCTGGGATCTGACATGGAGGAACGGCTGAGGCCCAGCTCCAGCCTCAGCAGTGTCTCTCTTTAAGGACAGCTAGCAAACTTCCAGAAGCTTTTAACCACCAACCTGTAGTCAAAACTGTTATTCTAATAAAAAAGGCGTTTCACGAATTGACAGTTTCTCACTCGACCCCTTCATCTTTTTCTCATCATCCCTGAGAGATGAATGACACGTTTTCCTTTATCTCTGAGATTTTGCCAATTTTCCTGCCCGAACTATTTGCAAAATCCACACCGTGGATTTCCAAGTTGTCTGCACCAAAACTTTTGTGTAGATCAACTCCCCCTTCCACCAGCGCCAGCATGATGATAATGTTACTAAGTAAACGACCAAATAAATTAAGCAGAAATCAGCCCACCCTTGCGAAAAAAAAAAATAAATAAAAAAAAAATTCGGGGAGAATTTCCTGAACAGCACGAAGCCCTCACACCAAGAACTGAAGCAGAAAGACGGCGGTCCTTTGCGAAAAGGGTGACACATTTCCTTTAGCTTCCTTTAGCTTCCACACCAAAGAGAGCAACTTCATCCCATTGCTTACAATCATCTGTGCAGAAAGAGAGGTGCCATTTCTAGAAGTTTTCTGGATGTTTTTTTTTGTTTGTTTGGTTGGTTTTTTGTTTGTTTTTGGTTTTTTTTTTCTTTCTGTCTTCGGTTCACAGCTGGCTATTTCCGTAAATTCTGTTCACGAGCCCTTGCTCGCGTTCTCGTTCACTTTCTTCCCTCCCTTTCCCGGATTTGTCATTTCCACCTTCTCCCCTGCTTTCCTCCTCATCCCCCCTCAATGAGTTCACCTATTTACTCCTTTTAATGGTCTATTCTTCTCATTTGGAGTCCTCTCTGCGGGAAGCCATTCCTCAGTGTTGGAGAGATTTGCATCTCTTTGTTTCCGGGCTTTTGTTTATGGAAAGGGGGTTGGGGCCGGAATGATGGAAGATATCCTTGTCTGCCAAGGTCCTGCTTCTTGCCCGGAGCTGGCGAATCCACGTTTGTTGTGGAAATCTGAGCATTTTCTTGCTACTTACCTCTTGGATCTCTCGTAAGCACGCTTGAAAAGGTGTTAGATAGGGAGGTGGTCAAAAAGAGGTGGAACTCGGGGTAGGAACCCCACTTATATAATCTCTCTCGCTCTTTCTATTTTCGGCAGGTGATACCCACTCCTCACTGGTATCAGATATTCAGGGGTTTTGTTGGCGGTGTCACATTTATCTTTCCCTTAACTAATCGAGGAACACTATTAATAATCCTTGGCTCTTACCTTCCCCTGGCTGTGAAAACCCATTACATTGGCAAACTGATGGTCCGCTTGAAACTTGAATGTTAAGGGGAGAGGCAAGCAGTGTAAGTGAGCTGTTAGGGGATAAATAGGCAGATAACAACGATAAAAATGCCATTGAGACCTATTTTCCCTTGTGTAATCCATCTAGGGACACTTTTCCTGATATTTGATGTTTTTCTGGCAAGGGAAAACGTTTTCCGAAGGACCATGAATCATCCATCAGATGAAAGTGGCGTCGGGGAGATCACGATGCATCGGGAGGTTCAGTTAAGGAGACGGGACTCTGCTCACGAAGGGAAGATGCAATCGGCGTGAGGAAAAGCAAAGATAGGCTCCGGAGTTTGCCCTTTTCTCTGTTTAGCCTTGACAGATACTACTTGAAACAAAATAGAACAGCTCTAAACTGCCCCCTGCACCTGAAGCTACAACATTCAGCTTTGCTTCTTGGCCTTGGAGGAAGTCAGAAATATTTTTTTTCCTGCAGGCAACAGCAAACTCAATTGCGTAATTCTGATTGCTCATACTTACAGGGGCAGGCAAAATCTGCATTCAGGGCCCCATTGGGCAAGGTGCTGTAGAAGTCTAAAAAATTTACAACCTGAGCTTTCTTGGGAGAGACAGGGAATTGTAAATGAAGAGATCCTATGTATACAGCCATAATACATTGACTGTAACCTTTTCAGCATATAAATTCTCTTTATGCTGAGTTGCTTATTCCAGGGAAAGACACCTTTGAAGACACTTCTATTTTTACTCTGTCAAGCAATAATAACAACAAAAATAATGCCATTGAAATGTATTTGCCGTAATCCATCTGGGGACATGTTTCCTGATATTTTATATTTTTCTGACAAGGGAAAGCATTTTATAAAGGATTATGCATTGCATTTATCTGTAGTACATTTATGAGTAAAAAAAAAAGTTTTTTCTCTGTTTCAGTGCTCAAACCCAACATTTCTTAGGTTATAAAGCAACCAAGGTTTTATGATACAATGGAGATTATCTTTTGGGAAAGGCAGGTGCTGCAAAAGCGAGATCTGATTTTTTAGGTTGATTAATTGATCCTACAAGTGAGGAAAGATAATTTAGGTATATATATATATGGGACAGGAATATTTAAAAATATTTCTCTACTGCCCGTATAATTTAGATGCTGAGTTCTGTGATAAATTGGAAGTACTCCAGCAGCTTTAGATAATTCCTAAAGAGGCAGCTTTATTGGATCAAACATGACAAAGGTTAATTCAATCATTTGTGTTCTCACTCTTTTTTTTTTTTCTATTACACTTCTTGTAGTGGTTTTTGAGTTTTCAGTGTGCTACAGCAGTATGGGAAGTAATACTACTTTTCAGTAGTGTCCTTAATTTCTCACAAACGCTGTGCCCATACCCTAGCTCAGAGCAGGTGATAATTATGGTGTGAGGTAGCTGGCTCTTGTCGGTCCAGATGTTTCAACCAACTGGTGCGTTGCCTTTGGAGCAGTATAAGTCATTGTATACTGTTTGCTAAATTCAGTCATGTGGGGTTTGCTTTAAGCTTTCACATATTATTAACCCTTGATGTGGTACCAAGATTAGACTCTGGTTTAGAGATACCAGTATCTCATGGTTGTTAGCTGCATGCTTCATTGCCATTTGGTAGCTGGCAGAACAACTTTTCTCTTTTACCTTCCTTTGGCAGCTTAGAGAGGATAGGGATTGTAGGACTGTCTTTTTGGCCGATGGAGTGTGACTTCCATTTCTGTCTACTCCACTGGAATAACTGCATTTGTCCACTGGTGAAAGGAGAGCAGGTGCAGGGCCAGTCATTGTGATTCTTCTGTGTAATTCAGCCATGTGAAAGTGATCCTGATTAGTGGAAATTCTTTCTTATCCTTTTAGTTAGTTACTACTAACTAAAGAGAGAAGCAGATTTATGACCACATTGGGCATACAGTGAGGTCTTTGTCACATGTCAAGTATTTATTTGATTAAAAGGGATTTTGTTGTTGGCGTTTTTTTTTTAAAGAATGCAATCAAAATCTGACACGTCTAGGTTATTTGTACAAATCTTCCTAAGGCTGGAAGGTGCGGAGAGTTGTGGCAACAGGCTCACAGAGATTCTGAGATTTCACCTACGTGAAATGGTAGAATTTAGGGAGGAAGTTTGGGTTACTGCACTTGTCAGTTTTGGTAATGTGATTGCATATTTACTATCATCTCAATCAGGTTCATTCAGGAAAAGATTAGGACTAGGTTTTCGCTTTAGGATACGTATACAGTACAGAGTTGGGGATGCTCATCTATCATAATTTCTTTTTCTCTTTCCCACCACGCATAAATAACTGTAATCTGAATAATAAAGTGCTCCAGGTCTCTACCTGCCAATGTACCCAATATTTTGGATGTTAACCATCATAGCACTAGCATGGCACCTTAAAAGAGGAAGCTTGCCCTGCTGCTAACTCCTATGTCTACTGCGTGTTGTGACAAGCAACTTTAGTCTTCAAGGATACCAGCCAGCCATCTTTTGCCCCCATATCTTTTCCTTATTTGTTAAAGAAGTAGTAGAATCACAGAATCATTAAGATTGGAAAAGACCTCCAAGATCACGAAGTCCAACTTTTGACCAAACAGCAGCAGCACTAAGTGCTGCATCCCGTTGTTTCTCGAACACTTCCTGGGATGGTTACTCCCCCACTTTCCTAAGCAGCCCATTCCAATGCTTAAACACCCTTTCAGGAAAGAAATTCTTCCAGATGACCAATCTGAACCTTTAGTCTGCCAAGGATGTTGTGAAGATGAGCGCTTATATATGTTGGAGAGAAGAATGGGCAAATTCATGGAAGAAAGACCCACTAAAAGTTTTCAAACTCCTACAGGCCATATCCAGCCTGTGAAGTTCCTGAGCCAAAATGATTGTGATTTGGGATAGGATTAGGTGAAGGTGTCATAATCTTGTTGCCTTGTGATCACATTCCTCCAAACACTTTTGTCTATGTCCACTGTCATTGTTT
Source organism: Melanocharis versteri (assembly GCA_013397845.1). Taxonomy (NCBI): domain Eukaryota; kingdom Metazoa; phylum Chordata; class Aves; order Passeriformes; family Melanocharitidae; genus Melanocharis; species Melanocharis versteri. The sequence continues at coordinate 2,523,821 of VZTG01007653.1, forward strand.
ACACTACTGAAAATGTCCTTTGTTTTGTATATACTAATTATCATTTCCTCTGCAGTGGCCTGTTCTTGGGTTTGCCTGAGGAAAGTCTGTATTCCTAGGATTGAAGCTTAGTGATTCCACTTTTACTGATTTTTCCATTTCTCTGATGATTGTCTCAAAAGCTGAAAATAGCAAATGGCTACAAGAGATACCCCAGAGGTAAGAAGTAGGTCACTACTAGTCCATGCTACCAGTGGGCTTTGGGGACTCCCCAGCTCGTATTGCAAATGGTGTGGAAAAGAAAGTGAAATGTCTCACCCAAAGGGGATAATACAAATGAAAAACAGGGATAGGTGTAAACCCCTGGTGAGAGTTAGGCTCAAATTACCAAACAAGAAAAAAGCAAGTGCTAAAAGAGTAGGTCTGTGTATCATAACACCTCCTAGCAGCTTCAAATGGATATTTACAGCAGGAAAAAAAGCTGTTAGTCCTGGTGGGAAGCCCTGACCCCAAGGTTAAGAGAATGGAAACAGTTGCTTTTCTTTACAACAGACACTTGTGGGTATCAGACATTTGTCATAATTGACACTCTGGTGGTGTTCACACTGGGATGGATAATCCCCATGTAATTATTACCACAGGGGTTATATTCCAGAAAAACTAGCACAGCAGAAAGATAGTTTCATTACTTATTCCTGTTTATACTAGGCTGCTGGTAGGAGAACAGTCAAAGTATTTAGAACAGGGTAAACAGCTTTTGGGGAAATTGGACTTAGTTTTAGCAGCTGGAATCCTGTGGTAACACAAATTTTGGTAGTTATTCTTTAATTAATCTGTTGGGGGTTTTTTCTTTTTTTTTCCTTTTCTTTTCTTTTTTCTTTTTTTTTATGCTCTTATAATTCATTTCAGAGCTGTTAGTGCCCAGTGAGATGGATTGAAAAGTCGAAGGTTTGTAAAGGAGTCATGTCTTTCTGGGTTAACAGCAAGTGGAAAGAATTTTATAGCTGTGATGCTCAAATGGCAAGTTGGGGCTTTCCTGCCAACCTCCCAAGTGGAAATTGCTAGATAAGGAAGTCTATAACTATTAGCAGAACAGGAGCACTGTTTTGTCAGCTGTTTATTTATTGTCAATATTTCATTACAAAAAAGTTCTTCCATTTACACAAGTGGTAAATGAGATATCTTCTCAAGTTTAAAGGATGATTTGAATCCAGTTAAGGAGAATAACAGTAAATAAAAGTAATTATTCTGTAGGGCTGTTTCAGTCACCCTGATGAAATGAGTTGGACAGCATCAGTCCAGTTGTTAATGAACAAATATACACGAAATGAACTTATTTGCCCTAAAAGAATATCTCCATGTAGATCATGGCCTGAATCAGACCCAAACACTGAATTCTTCTGTGCTTTCACTTTTTTGTCTTTGGATTGCCTAAATGGAAGGCTACAGGAAGGAAATCTCTGCTCTTGCTACCTGTTCTAAACTTCTTAGGATAATGGACAGACATTAGCTTGTCTAGCAGCATTCGCCTGGGATCCCCTCAGGTAAATGTCAAATTGAAAATCTGAGTTTATCTCTTGTAACATCCTTATCCTCTGTGTTCAGGAGAAAAAAATATTAAGGAAAGACTCACAGGCATATTCCTAAGGGAAGTATACTTTCCCTACCATTTCTAGTGTATCTCAACTTCCTCTTACAATTTCCTTTTAGATATTCCTTCTGATAACCATCTTATCACTGTGTTCATAATCTTATGTATGGGGATTTCTTTATTTTCCTGTGAAAGCGAAAAGGTTTATTACTACAATTAAAAAATATTTGCAAAAAGGAAATAGATTTATTGGACTGACCATTTTTATAGAAACTTACATTATGTTTTTTTATATTTTGCATGACTGAATTGATCCTCATTATGGGCATACTTTTTTTGCTTGGATGTTTGTATTGTTTCTCCTTCCCCAAAAGGTTCACGGTGGCAATCTCTTGCAGAAATCACCTTACTGCAGAGCCTTTTAGCATTCCTGCTTTCAAAACTTTGTATATATTCCTTGTGTAGGTAAAAGAATTGTTGTAATCTAGAAGGAGATCATCAATGCATTTGGTACAGATGTATCAGCACTTCAGGCTCATGCTTTGGTATTTTGATGGTTGCTTGTAAGAGGCAGTTGCCTCCCAAGCCCTTTGAGTTTTGATCTCACTGGGACACAGAAGCTGCTGTCTTGAAGAAGAATGAGATATTTCAGAAAATTGATCATTTGTAACTTGCTTGTGGATGTGCAGAGACTCGCAAGACACAAGTGATGTGCTGGTTGGCAGCATTTTGCCTCTGAAATTTATAATCTCTGTTATTTTTCTGCACTTCCATTGATAATTCTGCTCTGTAGTTTGTGAAGGAAAAAGCAAATATCAGGGCATACTAAAACCCTTTTTGATCTCTGAGGTAGTGTACCTCCATGTCTTCTGTTACTATCATCTGGCTGCCTAGGGTCTTATTTTTCCAACACTTTCTCCTGTTAAAGGGCAGACAACTGAAATGCCAACAAATCAACTGTTTACATGAGACCACACAGTATAGTGGCACAAGAAATTGCATGTTACATCCTGTCCTGGGGTGGTATCTTCCAAAATGGACCATCCTTTTCTTTTTTGTTGTTCCAGATCTTGATGGTGAGAAGTATAGTTTGTGACAGCAGTTTCACTTGGGTGGAGCAAAGAGATCATTCCTTTCACACAGAGGATTTATTTGTTACTTGACCTCTTCTTTACTACCACATTCACCCTGTTTATTGCACAGAACGTTGTCTCTTTTCAACTGGGCTTCTTTTACCCTTTCTTAATAGAGCTCGATTTGTTCCCATTATTAGTATTATTCATAAGCCTGTATTCATAAGCATATTGTAAAAATGCTTAAAGCTGTGCTCACAAGAGACAGGGGAAGGAGTGTGGCTCTTCCTTCTCCCAGGAGAGGGAAGATTTGCTAATGCCCTGTGAGGGAATGACAGATGATTTCTCTCTCAGGTTATACATGCTCTAAATGCTCGCCACCGTTTTTCCCCAGCAATGAGGAGACAGATGCCACCGTTACAGCACAGAACTTGTGCAAATCCCTTACAAAGACCTTTATTACAGCTACGAGTAAAAACAAGTGACTTGCTTAACCTTTCATCCTATTTTTAGATGAGCTTACATTTCTGAAGGATGTATTTGATTGCCTTCCATGGTTTTGGCCAGTTTTCTGTTGATTTTTTTCTTTTTCTTTCAGTGTGATATGGGAGGATGAAGGTGCGAGAAAGTGTCTATTTCTCTGAGCTGTTGTGTTGGTATTTGTTAACCTGACATTTTGTGTGATGTGCCCAATTCCCTTTCTAGCAGTTTCTAGTAGCCGTGGGAATAAAGACAGCAGAAATCACACTTTTCACACACAATTTCTCTCCTGAAAAAAACGCCAAAACTGGTGGAAAGGATAGACAAATGATTTTGTAAACAAATTTTTGATTTGGCCTCAGGGTAAATGCTATGAAGTCTTGGGAGAGGACGTTTGTTTTTATTTCACCAGTTTAGTGTAACCTGGTTTTCAATAATTGCTTTTACATCCAGAGAGCTGCAGTCTTGACTCAGTTGTCTCTTGAGGGTCTGAGCCATCTTCCACAGTTGTCATTGAGACTCTCATGGTGTTTTTAATGGAGATTTCACCAGGCTCCTCTTCTAGAGCTTTTCTCAGGAGCTGCAGTTTGATGGGGATCAATTAGTACCACTGAATAATTACTTTGTAGAGAGAAAGCCACTTGGTTAGGAGTTTAATTGACACCACAAATCTATGTGAGTAGTGATCTCTTGTTAGATATCACTGACTGCTAAAAGCTACTGATGTTTTAGATTGTAATCTAAAGCCAGAAAAAAACAGGTAAAAGATTTGTCTCTTATGCTGTTTCTTCTTAAGCATCCATATTTTATGCATGTGCTTTTTTCTGTTTATAAAAAAGAGTGAATACTGGACTGTCATATTATGTTTTGTTTTGTTGTTGTGGTGTTTGCTTTGGTTTTGTTTGTGTGTGTGCATGTATGTAAGGAAACGTAATTGTCCATCTTCTGATATAGAAGAACCACAGAAGTTCACAGTTCTGGAATGAGGAATTTTCATATATTGTCACCAAAACTAACCAAGTATTGACGTACAAAGTTTCAAAACACTGTATATTTTATTACTCACTAAGACCAGGAGGAATATCTGTTCTGGTAAGTACTTAGGAATATGTGAGAGAAGCAAACAAGGGAATGATTGATTGTGTGGGGATGAAGACTGGGGAACAGATACATACATGCTGAGAGAGAGAGATGTAGATAAATACCTTTTCACCATGGGTGTCAGCTGGAACAGATGCTTCAAGCATGCATGCAGCCTTAACCTAAGTGTGTGTGTATATACACACCTCCTCCCTACATAATCTACACTTGTAGAGGAAGGTATGTACCTGTGTGAAAAAAAGCAAGTACATACGTGATGTAGAGTTCAATGAAAAGTTGTGTCAATAGCTGAGTTCCTGCTCTTATAAAATCAGGGAAATTGTGGTCATCTTGAAAAATGTGTGGAAGCTTTCAGAAACCTGTAGAGAAAAACATAGTTCTCCTATGTTTCGATAAGTGGAACATTTGGAACTTTCTGCTCCCCTACCAGAAGTGCATCTGATACACTGTACAGGGATTTCAAAGTTTAATTTAGCTTAACTCTTGGCTGCAAACAACTGTTGATAAATTTAGTTGGGGGATTAGGGAAGACTAATAGCTCCTTAAAAGGAGCCTGAAGATGAGACAGCAAAACAAAAACATCTGCTGGAGTCTCCCTTAGAATGGTAGCACACCATACAGTCATATTTTAGAGAAATAAATAGGTTTGTTTTGAGCAAGAAGTGATTTTTGTAGATATAGACACTTGGATAAAGAAAGCCAAATGTGTGTTTAAGGGAGTTGTTCCCTTTACAAAGTGAAGGAGGGGGCATCTTGACTGGAATCAGTAGAATATAGCAAACACCCTTCTCCTGTGGTTCTAGACAGTTTTCTAGCCCTTTAAAAATAGCTATTGTTAATTCCTTTCCCCCGTTATGTTTTTTTTCCTTTATAGATTGTCATGTTTGTATCGTCTTTGCATTTCTTTGGCAGCATTAATTCAAGTGTACATTCTTAAGCATGGCTACCACATCTTCTTTAAGTTCCCTGTGGTTAGTAAAGTAGTATTAAGCAGTACTTCATATGTCCGGTCAAAATGGAGACTCAAACCAAATCAATACAAGAAAACTCAGTAAAGTATTTATTTGGAGAATAGACTTATTGGAAATTACAAGAAGTTTATTTTCCTAGATGCTTCTTTCTCACTTGTTTTATACTGCATCAAATTTTCTAGATCCAGCTGCAAGTGGGATGTTTTATAAGTATTGTACTCTAGATGTCTCATAGCAAGAAACAATTCTTATGCCAAAGGCACTGTGATCTTGCACAGTTTTCTTCTTTATCCTTAACTTTTAGACTATGAATAGTCTCTCTGAAGCTAATCTGGAACCTAAATGAGAATGAAGTAACTATTTAATGCCTTTTTTCTCCTGCCTTCTTCACATAGCCTCCTGCTATCCTACAGTTACATTTTTAGTTTTTCTATTGCCCAAGGGTCCCAGAGAGAACTTAGGTAAGAAAAGGTTAAAAAGAAAAAGTGTTTGAGTAATTATTATTCAAACTAAGAGGGAGTAATCATTTGATAAAATTTCAATCTGCTTAAAAAGAAATGTCCTTTCATAGAGTGTTTAATTATCTTGTGGGTTTAGCAGCTGGATGGCTATTATTTCAGCAAAGAGTTTATTGAGATTTGCAGAAGGATTATATGTAAAAGCAGAGTGTCTGTTGTTAGCCTAGCTAAATCTGACAGACTTTCAAAACATCTGTAAGAATGTGAACTATATTCCCAAGTCAAGCAAGTGTGTTTGGTTTTCAATTTTTTTTTGTGTTGCAACTATTGGAAAGAAAGTACTCAGATTAGAAATACAGGTCTGCTCTGATGAATCAGAATATGGGTTCAAGAGTGAGAGAAACTAACAATTTTTCTAGTATAAAAATTTCTGTTATGTTCATAAACTCTTTGTATATTTACATGATGATGTAGGTGGGCTGGTAAGCCCCATGTCTTGCATTCAAAATATGTGAACAGTAACTTTTCTGTAACTGAAAGCAAAATGTCACTGACTTTTCAAGTTATATCTCTAAAATACCAGTTGGAGTTATGTAGTTATGTGGTGAAAGTGTTATTTTCTGTGATTCTTGTTCTCTGAATCAGGTCTATTTATAAAACTCTGCAGCCTTTTTGACTGCTCACTAGTTAACAGCCTAAAGAGCCCTGTTTCAAGTTGTGGAAATGTTTCTCCATCCTTTGTTTCACTGTGTCAGCATGCCAGGCATGCTGAATGTCTATAACTGTTTCATTTCTTATACTAAGACTCTTGATGTCTAAAGGCCACAGCATTAGCAAGAATAAAGAGACTGAGGGTAATGGGAGACAAACTACTAAGGCAAAAGAAAATCTGAAGAAATGTATTAATTGCTGGTAAAATTACTGCATGTCTAGTGCTTGTGTGGTGCACAATTTTAGTCTCTCTATTCATTTTCGTGGCAGACATATTTCCCTCCTCCCCCCCTTTCGAGCACTGAATACTTGATGTGTCAGGCAACATTTGAGGAAGGCTGCTCAAAGGTACTTTACACATCAAGCTCTCTTGATTATTTTACAAGTATCATTAATGCAGACCAGGTTTTCCCTGGGATTACCAGGTCGGTTAATAGGTTTCTTGGTCATTCCAAAGCTTCCCCACACACTTGATAGACTTGATGACAAGAGAGCTGACAAAGCAGGAGCAGGCCCAAAGCCAAATAATTAGCGGCTATTTAGGGGAGGTGCCTTGAGGAATTACTTTCCAGCTCAGAGGTTCAAGACTAGAAGAACAAAGGTTGGTATCAAAAAAGGAAATAAAAGGTTGTATGAAGAGGAAAGTAGCTTGAGGAGGAAGATGGGCTTGGAATGGGATGAGTGCCACAAGGGGAAAATGGTGAGGTGGGAAAAGCTGGTGATCAAAGAGAAAAGAATTTGCAGATGAATGAGGTAGGAAGTATAAGCAAGGCATGAAGATAATTTGATTTCTTCTTTCTGTCAGTCCAATCTGAGAATATGCATCAATACATTTTACTATGATGTTATTAAAAGTAATGATTTTAGAAGTGTTAATTTTAGGAGAACTTGGTTTTCATCTCATTCCTTTTTTTTTTTTTAATACAAGAAATTTCATTTTATAGCACCGTACCATAGACTGTCTGAAGTGTTTGTGGTTGCCAAATGCCTGTGAGATTTTAATTTAGGTCAAGCAGATTGTCTCGGACACATTGACCAGTAACTCTGATGGAGACTTTGGTTGTCTGAAAATAGCATCTGGTATCTGAACATAGAGTAAGTAAGGTTAGAAGGGGCCGCCAGATGTCATATATGCAATGAATAGCTCAAAGCTGACCTAATGTAAAGGATAGGTTAAGCTTGTCTACTCAAAATTTGCACATTTCCCATGACGGAGATCCCACAGTCTTTCTAGGCCCTTGTTCTAGTGTCATGTTGAATTATTTTTTCTTATGTCCACTGAGATTTTTTTGCTTGTGCAACTCTGTCTCCTGTCCTTTCGTTGTCCACCTAGGAGAAGAGTCTAGCTGTATCTGCTCTTTAATCCCACTTTGTTTAGTTGGAGTAACAATTATATCTCCCAGTCTTTTCCTTTTCAAGCTGAACAAAATCATTGACTTCAGCCTTTCCTTTTATATCATATGTTCCAGCCTTATTTGTCCTTGGTGGAGATCCATCAGACTGTCAATATTTGTCTTGTCTTTGAGGGTCCAAAACTAGTGATAGTATTCCAGATACAGCCTGATAAGCATTTACTAGACAAGAAAAATAATTACTCTTGATCTACTGGCTACTGTTTCACTAATGCAAAAAAGCCCCAACAAACCGAAGTGGAAGTGTAGAGAGAGAAATAAAGGCTATAAACAATGAAGATCTATGAAAGAAAAGGAAAAAGCAAGGATTTGAGCAAAGCTTGGTCAGCAAAATTGCAAATGTTGTGGATCTGAGACTGTAGTTGTGCTAGGCAGCCATGCTGTCAGACAGGGGAAAAAAGGCTCTGATCTATTATCTTTTATGATGCAGAGGTCTTGGCAAGGAATATTACTACCTCAGGGCATCTACAGACTTTCAGGTACCAACAGGCAGTTCCAGGCAGTTCCCTGGAGGGTAAGGTCAAGATTCTTATTCATCAGTTTTCCCTTCCTATCTCCTAATGTAAATCATATTGGTGTATCTAAGAGATATAATTTATAGCCAGCCGGCTGGGTGGGCAGCTTCACATCTCGTAAATTAGATAGCCAGACACATGTGGGTCAAGTTTGGAAATGCACTGCATTTCTTTAGAGGAAGGATAGATTCTTCCCAATTCTTTCTTTCCACACATCCCTATTTTTACTTTTTATGTTCCTCTTTTTGTCAGCTGTACATTGTCCCTGTTTTTCCTCTCATTCTCTTCTTTTTCTTCAGTGGAGCATGTTAGTGGTTGTAGTAGAGCAGTATATGAAATTATCTGACTTTTATGTGTAATCTTTAGTTTATCCGACTTCCCAGATATAGAATAAAGGACTATGTTCCTCTTCCCAGCCTTCCCTCCCTTGTTCTCTCTACAGAGGCACCTATTTCAAGGTGAACTGCAAAGAAAGTTCAAAGAAAGTTCTCTGGATGTCAAAGATCATGATGCTCTCTGGCAGGTGAACAGCAGAAGGAGATGTCCCAGCTCTTCTCAAATTCTAAAAAAAGATTTAAATTAGTCTCAGATGGGTCTGTGGATTATCACAGCACTCACTGTACAGCAAGGCCTGAGATCCTTTTTTTTTTCTCAGACCAGGTTTGTGCTTGATACTGCTGGTCAAAATAATTATCAGAGGAGAAGCATTTGTGAGGATGATGCTGTACCATCCAAAGAAATCTCTAGGCAGTGCAGATTATTTTGTTCTGACATAAAGTGCTTATAGTAGAAGAAGATATTGATATAATTCTGTTATCAAAGTTATTTCGTTTTTTCTTTTTATCCTGAAGTCCCCTCACTGTCTGTTGACTACAGTCAAGAGAAAGAAGATTGGAGTGGAGAGAATACAGCGGTGTGGGGTGTTCTCCTTCTGACAATATCAGCACCAAGGAAGAAGTAAGTAGTATTGAAAATGGGTCTAATTCAATACTGTGGAAAGTGATGATTCCACTAAAAGGCACTGGAAGCAAAGAAGGGCATCTGTTTTTTCTGGTTAGTTAATGGGAATACATCCAGTTAAATCCCCTATTGAGTACATCAGCCCATGTTTTGAAGGTTACTTGACAATTCTCATTTTAGTAGAACGTATTACAGTGCAGACTAGCTCTGTGAGATGCAGAGATGTTAACCAAGGTGGGGAGAAAGAGAAACCAGATTCTCTTTTAAATTCTTGATTATAATATTGCAGAAATCAGTTCTTATTCTATCTCATCAGAGTGGTATTAAAAGACCCTGGTGGCCGATAGCCTGATTTAGTTTAGAGCAGCCAGACACAATATAATTTGGCAAATCCACTGGACAGATCTTCTGACATACCGGACAGGGTGAGCTGGAGATAGATCCCTGGTAAATCTAAGAGCCAAAAATCAGCTAAACATCTTGGACAAGTTTGGAAGCTTGTTTCTTGTTTCTTGTTTGGCTCATTTCCTTGTCCCATCCCCCCTTTCTCTGCAGCAGAAGCAGTGTTGAAGGGTGTGCACTCCGTCTGGCAGGCTGTTGGAGGAGTCTCTGGCCTCAAATTACACAGCATGAGAACTCTGTGCACAAAATTAGCAGCAGAGTTCTGTGTATTAGGTGCCAGGGAAAAATGTCACATTCAGCAGAACTCAAGAGGCGAGATGTGGAACAGAAAGAACTGGAACAGGACATCAATCCCCCTCTACCTTTTACTGTTTTTCAGCAGACATATCTGAGAGTGTCATAACCACCTCGTTTTGACTAAGAATTATTTGGGTAGTAAATAGATTTTATTGTAAGTCTTAGTCACAGGCATGTTTGATTTTTATTCCCCCCCTTCACTTCCTCCTTTTCCTTTATTTTGAAGTTTTCTTTTTTGCCTTTTCACTAGGAAAACACTTTTCGATCGTGAAAAAGTGCTGTTGGCACACAGTTTTCTGCCCTCTTTTCCACCTACCTGTGTTATGATTCCTGATGAGAAACCCACTGTTATGGCACTGCATTCACATTGTGCAACAGCTTGTACAAGTTGTTTGTAGTGAAATCTGGAAAAATGAATAAAGTGATGGCAAATGAATAAAGTGATGGCAAACAGGGCAGAGGCATTAAAGGAGAGAGGAACAGCTACTCAAGAACTGTGTTCTATAGATACTACCTCAGTAGCTGCTGTCTCATTCAGAAAAGCTATTACGCAAAGGTCATGGTTTGGGGGTGTGTTTTGGCTTCTCCCATACATCATAAAGTGGTAAAATTCTTGCCACACCACCGTTAGATTGCCCTGAAGCCTATGTGTGAAAGAGGCTGCATTAGTATCTGCATGTGGAGATAGATTGTCAGGACACAAAATGAATTATTTGGGGCTGTACATGTACACACATACGCTCACTGTGTTGTCAGACCAGACTGCTTTTTAAGACAAAGTTATCAGGCACTGCTTGTTTAATGTATTCCTCCCCATTCATTCTCCTCCTCCTGTTGATGTCTGCGTTGTGAGTTGGGCTGGGAAATTGATCTGTGGTTTAAAAAAGTTTTTACAGCTGGCTTAGTTAGCTGATGTATTTTGCAGCACAGCTTCAGATGTGAGGCAGGAAAAAAGCAAGAGTATGTGAAGACAGGGAATTCCCTAAGCTGTTACCAACACCATCTACTCATTTCTTGAAATCACAACTGCAGAGTTCTCCAGTACCTTTGTTTGGCTCAGATTATTGAAGCAATCCACAAGCACGATGATGTATTCCAAGATTAAATAGCACTCTGGGCAGAAAGTTATTCTTCATTTCCTTTGCTTGTTCTTTTCTGTAGTAGGACAGGCCTGTTGGCTACTGCTGTTCAACATATGTGATAGTTTAGCCACTACAGTCTTTTCTGAGGGTTTGGGAATCTGTTCTAAGGCCTGGCATTGGAGCATTACTGGCACTTTTTAAAAGAGCAACTGTTTTATATTGTTTTCTGTTTGCACTGCAGGTGATTTTGAGTGCAGGTGGGTTGCAAAGGATAATGGTTGTAGTTTCTCACTTTTTACCTGATTTTCCCCAAGAATTATACCTCTACTGAGCATTTTTCCTTCTTACCTCCTCCCTCATGAGAAAAGTCTTAGTCAGCCCTATTTTACAGGTGGCAAAGCTAAGGCAGAAGGAATTACACACAGCAAGCCAATGGCTGAGCTTGCTATGGCAGTTAATTAAGAGGTCTCTTGTTCAGACCCAGTTTTGCATAATGAGGCAGCCTTCTGCCTGTTGAGGTATGGGAGACATAAATTCCAGCCTTCCACACTGGAAATGGACAGTCCAGCCACTGGCTTGGGATTGAATTGCTTATTGAAAGGTTAATTGGTTCATTAATTCCACAAGTTTATCTTTCAAGGAACAAAGGCCAAGGTAATAAACCTCAGGTAATAGACCTTGGTAGGTGAAGGCAGCAGGTGAGGCAGGCTGTAAGTATACACTGTGAGGAGTAGACAGAACAGAACTTTGAAAATCACAGGACTTTGCTATTTATTGCCTCTATATTTGCCATTTGCCTGCCTATCCTAATCTCTAGCCCCCTTGCCCCCTGAATTTATTAAGGAATATTGTCCCAATTTATGAACCATTAGAAAATGAGCCATAAACTCTCCATAATGAGCAGACTGGATATTTCTGCACCAGAAAATTGTGCTTCTTTGACTATATCAGTGTATCTTAAGTAGTACAACTCCCCTAGGGTAAAGACAATTATACCAGTGTAAAAGTGCATATCCAAATATAGCTAAGTCCCGAATGAGAAGGTACCTTTGTACCGGTAATAACTAGGTCCACAGTAAGGGACAGATTTATTACCTTACCTTTAGAAACCTGAGGTGACAAAGCTGGGAATATAGCCATTTCATAATTCATGTATATTCCTAAGAGACAGATAAAACCTTCATAAGGAGAATTGGCCCACTTGAGGTCTTATTTAGTGGCCAGTGATGCCTGTCTCTCTTCACTGTTCAGAAAACTTCTCTTAACTAAAGGCACTTATCTAAAGTTTCTAAATTAAGTAAAAGGAGTTTTGTCACAGGATTTCTTCAAATGGATGGGGAAATTAAACTGTTAGGAACAGTGTAGGCTGATTTGAATGCATCACTGCACAAATTTTAGCAAATCCCAACTCTGTTTTGCCATTTGGGGAAATTCAGTGAAATTTTTTTGAGTAATTTTAACAGGTATTTTGAACTTGTGAAATAGATGAAGCAGAATTTTCTTTGTCTTGAGTAGCAATAACTCTGACAGATTTTTGATTCTCAAGATGATTAGGAGACTTAAAAAACAAAGACCCTCCTGCCACAAAGGAGCACTAAAACTAGGTTTTAAAGTTCTGGAGGGATGGTTGTAGGCATAGCTCTCTCAGGAATTCTTGAATGGAACTTTCCCGCTTCTTTGTCTGCAATGGCCACTTACCAGATTTTGACACTGGAGAAATTGACTGGAGCACAGGGTTCCACCTCCAGCCCACATCTGTCATGCACAATAGCAGTGACAACCTCTGCCCTGTTTCTCTCTTACTTGCCTCTTTTGTCTAGGAAGTGATATGAGATCTGGATGAAGAAATGTTCTCTTGTTGTTTCTGGGCTTCCATTTTTCTCACTTAGTCTTGTCCTGGGCATCAATATCCATCTGAGCTCTGCAAGAACAAAAAGCTCCATTGCTCATGAAGAAGTTTCTTCTAACTCTTCCAATCTAAGTGATTCTACTCTACCAGGAAGAAATCCTGTATATTTTTTAAAGATTTTTAAAGGAAGAGGTTTTATTTTAGAAGAAGAATTGTTTTCCACAGAGAGGAAGGTCATAATACTGCCTGTGATATTGCTCTGCATAAGAAAAGTTGGCGAGATCTGCCTATTGAATCATGAACTATCAAACCTCAGAATGGTACTGTTGGTTGCGTATTTCCAAAATAGCTGATAAGGTCAAAAGAAAAACCTCACTTTTTGGGGTGGTTTTTTTTCCCTGCAACACTTACTCCTTATTTTGCTCAAGCAACAGAGGTGAAAAAGCCAAGATTCAAGTATATGATTTAGTTTGATGTTCTGAGAAGAATGTCATTTGAAAAAATGCTGCTCTTTCTTTAACATTTGGTTCTGTAAATCTCTTCCATGTTGAGTAATAATTTATTCTGGAAATGACACCATTAAATTCACTGTCAGGAGCAGTGGTAGATGCTGACCTTTAAATTTCTTCAGTCCAGGATGGATTATTTAGTTGTGTTTATATCAGCAGGGCATGAAAAGTCTTTTCCTGCAAATGCCTACTAGCTGCTTTTCACCCTAAAAAAGCAATCACGAAAACTGTGTCCAGATTTAATTCAAAGCACATTTCCAAATTCTATCAATCCATATTCCTGTGGCTTTTAAAATCCCAACACAATGCATGAGACGGAGGGTACCCCTACACTGAGCCACTATCAAATGAAGAATACAAAACCAATCAGCTTAACTCTCAACTTACGCTCTCTTTGTTTTTTTTTTTTTTGAAGTTTCAAGTTCAGAAAGATAGGACACCTTCAACATTTTTTAAATTGTTTTATTTTCAACTTTCTTGAAAGCTTATAGGAAAGAAATGGTCTTGCTACTTACCATTGTGCCAAGTGCCTCCTAAGGATTTTGTAGCACTACCTGCAAAAGAACTCTGAAGATTGCAGGACAGACATGAATAGCTTATCTAATGTAACTTTTGTCCAAAAATTTTACAGAACTGTAATTAATTATTCATGTGCTATAATAAAAATAATAGCTAGTTTAAACATGGCTGTATTTGAAAATAAATATTTTAAAAGTCTATTAAAGCATTCTGTAAAGCTGGTGGTAACTATAGAAGAAAAATCTGTACAAGCATTATTAAAGGAAAATGGAAAAGATCCCCAAACACTTCCCAAATCAGTGTTATTACAGTTGCAGCACAGTCTCAAGCAACCACAGGAGTCAAGACACCCAACTGCTAATGATGTGTACACTACAGAAACTGATATTCCACATATCCTTTGAAAACAGTAGGTTGAATGAAAGTATATTGCAAGCCAACCCTGCCGTATGTGTTTCTATTTGATGTTCAGCTTCTTTGCAGTGATGGCTAAATGTTATTTCCTTTGCAGATTAATCTGTGATGAGATCAGAAATCTTTTAAGAATATTATTCTTGTTCACTTTCTCCTATCACTTAAAAGATTTGTTCTATGGCTGGTGATTGTGCATAACTGCACAGCACTCTTCTAACATCAGGTGCATCAGAGAGAAGCCATTATTCTATATAGACATGCAAAATGGTACAGTAGCTGCTGCCCTAGTAGATGTGGTATGTAGTGCTGTCATCCAAACGTGATTCAGCTGGGTATTTCTGCTACATTTTTTGGTTTACCTTTTATTAGTGGTTCATGTATCTTTAGCGATTTGGGACTACATTCCTATTTTTCATTAAAATTCCTCACTCGCTTTGGTTGTTTGGTTCTAGCTGATACTGTCAGATTTCCAGGGTGTTATGTATCCTCGTACATGTGTTTTCTAACAACAGGTGCATTGGACAGAAGGCCACAGTTTCACAGCTCGGAGGCATGTCCAAAATAATACAGTAGATTGTGAACTGTGAAGAGGCATATAGTGGTGGCAGCATATGGTCATGATTCAGTCATCTGAGGATTCTCTTAGTAGTCTCCTTTAATGAACTAATTTTTGTTTTGTATTCCTTGCACTTGGAGGAATTCCTGCTTTCTCTTGCACATGTATTTGGGTTGGGGCATAACACCGCAATGACCATGCCAGCCATAGTGTATGGATGGGTTTTCTCAAAACTGAGAGCTGGCTACATCAGCTGGTGAAATTGGATACTTTCCTAGTGCAGGCATATCTCTTGACACAGGTATTGTCATTAGGATATCAGTTTTGTAATGGACATCTATTTCATTCATAAAATAATTATTTGAACAGAGAAAGAATGTGTATTTGACTAGAGACAGCCTATTTTCTCAGCCCAAACAATAGAAATTGTTATTTCTACTATAGTAGCACAACAGTAGAAATGGAAAGAAACACGTGGTAGTTGAGGCACTGATTTGGCACAGAAGAACGTGGCAATGCAGTGTTTCCAATCTTAGTCTCATAGCCTTGGTGATCCCTCTAACCAATCAGCTATCCACTCTTCTGAGGTAGAAATCTGCCTTTTGTCAGAAAAGAAAGTCTTTTCTGGTTGAGTTCAGAACAAGAAAATACCACAGAATCATAAACTTTCTCAGTAGATTTAGCATTATTCTGTCAAGTTAGTATTATTACTAGCTGTAATCTCTAGTAGAGAGTAGTGGAATTGAACTGCTTTCAGTTTGTTTTACTCATCTTACAGCAAAGCAGTTGCATAGACAGTTTGTCTGAGAGTTTCTGTCGACTGGTTTTCAAAAAGCCACATCCCTAGATAAACAATGAGCATGTATTTTTGCATTGTGTCATATCCTCTGTCTATTAAAAGAAGTATCTGCATTGTATCTAGATTATCTTTCAGGACATTTGAAAAAATTAGAATACCCTTTCTGTGATTTTCTTGTCAAAGCTATGATGCATCGCAGAGTAGCAGATCATTCAGAAAATACAGTTCAGAATTTTGTTCTCCTGGTCCCTTCTGATCAAGAGACACTATATCCCCTCTCAAATTCTATTGAGGTGCCTAGAGTTATCCATGGCAAAGAGATGGGTGAAGGATTTACTTCATTAAAATGCAATGCAATGCAGTTACTCTCAAGGCTGATGATTACAGTTGTAAATAGAGTTTTATTTTGAAGGATGCTGGTTGATTTTTGCTCCATTCAGATGGGAATTTTTGTTCTTGGCAGCGGAAGGAGGAGAAGGAAGCAAATATGTATTGAACACGAAAATGGAAGAGAGTCAAAGACTGAAATGGAGAGGCAAAGATGCACATAACAGCTTTTGACTGAGGCAGATAAGCTGTGTTGCAACTTAGCCATATGGTTAAGAAATCATGGTTTCCTTGTCACTTTCTTCCTTTTATTTTCTTCTTGAAAGATTGTCAACTGATGTTATATAAATGCTTTGTCACTACAATTTGACTACAAGCCAGGGTGAGCCATTACCTTGTCTTCGTATGTGGCAAATGTGGGCTGTTTCAAGCACATGAAGCTGAAAAGATCTCTGGTCTTTAAAGGACTCCTGTCTTACTTTCATTGACCCGTCCTTCAAAGCTCATCTCCTGTGCCCGACGCCCTGGTGTTTGACAAGGTTGAATCTTCTGATGATACACTCTACTCCCATTTTAAAATTTATTCTTTAGCTCCACCTCCTGGCTCTTGGTCTGTGAGAAGGAGGATCCTTGGGAAGCACAGAGCCTCAAGAAGGGATCAGAAGTATTCATCCTAGTTTACAAATATTAATGTAGAGGTGTATTGGGACGTTTTAGCTGAGGCAAAACAGACTTTGCTGAGCCCACTCATGCTGGCTTTCAACAGAGGCAAGTGTTTTGGTGAAGGGTGCACGATGAATATGTGGCTCATAGTTTCTGCTTTTTCTTGGGCTTTCAGTTTCTCAACTGTGGCAGTTTTGAGACACGACAGACATCACAGAACAGTCTTTCTTTATTACTGTTTTTCCCCTGATACTTCCTCAAACTCGTGGGGGTGGGGAGGTACAGCAGAAATCGTCTGACACTGAAACATTGTAAAAAGATCTCTGAGGCCTTGCAGAGGAGTCCTGTTTCATGCAGGGAGAATGACTTTGTGTTCATCCTATTAAACCAGGAACTGCCCAAAAAGTAGAGGAATAGATCTTAGTCATCTGGGTTTAAGAAGAACCATGTCTCTTCCCCGACAGCTGCGAGAAAAGAGGTAATGCGTCTCTTCCTGCTCCTGCCTCCCCACAAGCCTCATGTAACTGCTGTGATCTGTTTGTTTAATTTGGATGCAAGCATCTTTGGTGATTCTAAAAGGCTTCTTGTTATCGTAACTTCCACACTATTAGGCTGCTTAGGGTCGAGCAGACCATTTCTTTTACTGGAGTGGACTTTCTTCTTTTTGTGGGGAATGTTCACCACCTAGGACATAGTGGGTCATTGTTCTCTTTATAACTGCAAAACAATTTCCCTTTTACTGGAGTTTATGCTGTGAGTATTTATGATATGACTAATTATATCTCTTGATTTCCATAACCACATCCCTCTTCACAGTAAGGAATAGTATTTACAGCATTATGGGTGGTGCTGATTCATGGCATTCTCCACATACAGCAAACTCTTGCAAGATGTTGCATCATTACTTCAGCCTTTCAAATGGGCTACGCCTTGTGGAAGCCCCTGCTTGGGATATTCTCCTAGCAGAATAAACTGAGACAACTACCACTTTTTTTTTTTATTACCAGAATATTTACCATTATGTCAGCTTGGCATTTCTTAGATGATCCTTTTAAAAGTTTTTCTTTGTCTCATTTTTTATCTTGTTTTCCTCATTCCTGATGCTTTTTACTTAGGTGTTAATATAAATACCCGTCTAACAACATTGAGTTATAAGATTGAAGCAAAGGTGAATCTGTCTTCTACTTGTCAAAGCTGTTGCACCAAGGAGAAGGTGGTAGAGGAAAAAGCACCTGCCAATCGATGCTGTTTTGTTGTGTGCACAGTATAGATGAGTAACATGACTGTGTGGTCATATGGCTGCTCTTTAGGTATTCCTGCAGAGATCCTTCCTTCTCACTTCAAATTCAACTCTTTCTAGGATCTGCAAAGCTTATTCTAACCTTGTCTACTGCCACGTGTTCCTTCACACATTTTTGGCATTTTCAAACAAGTATCTTTGTGCTTGCTTCAGTTTCTCTGCTGTGACTGGGAGATTAATGCTAAGGTTGCATGTTCGATCCCTGTGCCATTCACTTAAGAGTTGGACTTGATGATCTTTGTGGGTCCCTTCCAACTCCAAATATTCTGTGATTCTGTGATGAATCTTATCTGCTGTGACTGGGAGGTCTCTCTCTAAATATTTGCTAGCCTGCTCTTATTTTTTCCAAGCCTCTGTAAGAGTTTGCTTTATTGTGATGTTTACAAGAAAACTGGACAACATTTTGACAGCTGGTGTAGGCACCATGAGTTTTGACATAGAACAATACTATGTTTTTGTTTCTTTGTTCTTTCTCTGTGCTTATACTGTTGTTTCTTTTCTTACGTGTATGTGGTGCATTTTATGCATCTTGCACAGAGTATAAAGTTTTCAGGATTTAGCTATGTGCAGTCAGTTTCTACAGCACCTCACGTAACAAGCTTTTTTCTCAGAACTGTTTCCTATTCCCTGCAGTAATGCAGTAATAAGAGCGGCATAAATCATGATATATAATGATCTCCTTACAATAAGATCTACTGATGCAGAGTTCTTATTGTAAATCTTTGAGATTAAGGAAGGATTGAGAATGCATCCACAGCTGATCACATTTCTCAGGAAAAGCTTAGCAGTTCAAGTGTTTGTTTTGTAGTTCTGTTCCTCGAGCAAGCTTAGGAATGATAGGGGCATTTTTCAGGCATGATGAGTCTTCACAGTGGTCACAGACTTGTGCTGGACTTATTGAAGCTTGACATCTCAAGATCAGACCTCCAGAGGAAGAGAATGACACCACGAGTTTCTAACGTCTTGATTTTGATACTAAAAAATGTGATATTGCCTATCTTTGCTCTGTGTGTCATAGGATACCTCAAAGGCTGTTACCAGTATGAGTAACCTAAATCTTCTGTTCTTGCTTCACAGTGATTTTGACCAGCTTCCAGATGATGTACCTGTCTCAGCTAACATTGCAGATATTGAAGAGAAGAAAGGCTTTACTAATTACTACGTAAGAAGGGAGATTTATCCTGCCTCTATATGCCTTCACCTGTGACTGGTTTGGTTGTGGGAAGCAAAATGCAGTTAATCTGGTGTAATTGCTTTTTGGCATGAGTAGTTCCATATGGAAGACTTCTCAGTGCTTTATTTTTCTGGAATGGAGTATAGTTATCCCAGATTTAGTATAAAAATTTATTTTTTGAATGAAATGTGAGAGATATCCTCTAACATAATAATTCTTTCCTAATATCTGATTTATTTCCTGTTGGAGTGCTGTATCTTTGGTGGAGATAGTGGGAAAGTAATTCAGAGGGTAGAAGGGCAGAGTCTTTCTTCATTATTCCAGGTTACTGGCAAGTTAGGATGCTCCCATCTTCACAGGAGGTAGGATATTAAGACACAAAAGAGCACACAGGAAGGGAATGGTAGGGAAAGGCACTAAGACTTTCTGAAGGTTTTGAATATGACCAGCTCAGTGTGACGTCTGCTGGAGACATTGCTCATAAAAACCTTCCTGCTGCAGTATTCAGGTTTTACTCTGGAATAGAGTGATGTTTGGTTGCTCTGTCTTTTTGTTTTCTGAAGGATCTGGCTGCAATGTGACTCAGAGGTCAGTGCATGGAAATTGTGGGCTCCTTTAGAGCAAAGCAATTTTGTCAAGAGATAAATAAAATAGTGGTTGAAGGAGGTTGGACCATAATTTCTGCAACTGTGTACATTAAAGTCAAAAAGAAGCATGAATGCCTTCAATTCTGAAAATCAATTCATTTAGGTGTCTGTCTGTCTCTAGATTTAGATGTCCAAGGCATCTTATTGTAAAATATTTGTATTTGTCTCCCTAATGTGTTTTGTTTGTCACTGAGGGAAAGTGTGCAAGCATAAAGTCGAATCCAGTAATTTCATGTTTCCTTTTAAGATTATATAATAGAAAGCAGCCACAGGGACATGCTTCATGTGCAGGCTGGACCCACACAAATGCCACACTGGTGCTAACTTGTTATTTCCTAATTCTTGAGTTTGCAGGTGCTTGCTTTCCTCTCTGCCCCTAAGAGAATATTCCCACTAATGGAGCACTGATCTTATGTTCTTATTTTATTCCTTGCATTCATTTGGTGAGTATTTGTAAGTATGAACATCAGCCTGAATCCCTCTTCTCTGTTTCAGATGTTTGTCATTGAAGTTAAGCTTAAAGGTCGTGGCAGATACTTGATTTTCCGGCGCTATCGTGAGTTCTATGCCCTGCACGCCAAACTAGAGGAGAGATATGGGCCAGAGAGCAATAACAGCCCATTTACCTGCACACTCCCTGTACTGCCAGGTAAGCTGTCAGTACCAAACCTTTGCATAATTAGCAGCTTTCTCAGCTCCAGGCTGTCCTAAAGAGGAATGCAGAGAAGTAGTTGTGACAAGGAACTAATCCCTGGCTATGGATGCCAGAGGAGTCATGTTGGCAGTCCCTTCACTTGTAGTAAATTTCATTTAGAAACCTAAAATCGTTTAGAAAATATGTAATTTTTTTGAGCTTCTACTTTCTCCTGATTGCTTAATTTCTCTGTCAGCCTCCTTTTTTTTTTTTTTTTTTGTCAATAACTATCACAGATTTTATATTTTCCAGGAAAAGTTTTTGTTGGTGCCAAAAAGGAAATTGCTGAGAGCAGGATTCCTATCCTAAATGTCTACATGAAGGTAAAACTTAATTTTAAAGTAAAGAATGCACTGATCACTGCAGATACTTAGCCATTGAAATCAGCTAAGACAGACAGTACTGTTAGAGTTCTAAGTATCTGCTTCTCTCTGTACTGCTTTCCTGAAGACACAGTGTCCACACTGTGGTACAACCTGACGTCCTCTTCCTCAGATTGTTCAGACTGTAGGATCTGCTGGAGCATGCAGTTCACAAAGGCTCACTCTCTGCCTTCCCATACAGATAGATATCCTTACCGAAACCCCCTAAGATGTATGAGGAAATGGTGAATCTCCAGGTGTTGCATGAGTTCAGAGTTGGTGTGTGCATCTAAGGGATTAGGAGGATGGTGTGTGGGTCTTGCTTTAACCCCACCCATCATCTAAATGCCACGGAGCCTCTTGCTCACTCCCTCCTCCCCTGATGGAATGGGGAGGGCAATTGGGAAAAGGCAAAACCCATGGCTTGAGGTAAGAACAGTTTAATAATTGAAATAAAGTAAAATATAATACTAATCAATAATTGTAATTAGAAGGGAGATAACCGAAAAGACAGAGAGAAAGAAAACTAAAGAAGAAAACCAACAAATGATGCGCAATACAATTGCTCACCACCCGCTGACTGATGCCCAGCCAGTCTACTGCGCAGTGACCAGTGGCTCCTGGCCAACTCCCTTCAGTTTATATACTGGGTATGATGTCCTATGGCATGGAATTTCTCTTTGGCTAGTTGGGACCAGCTGTCCTGGCCATGCTCCCTCCTGGCTTCTTCTGCAGCTCCCCACTGGCAGGACATGGGCAACAGAAAAGTCCTTGGCTTAGGCTTAAGCCACTACTTAGAAACAACTAAAACATCAGTGTGTTATCAATATTATTCCCATGCTAAATCCAACACACGGCACTGAACCAGCTACTAAGAAGAAAACTGACTCTCTCACAGCCAGAATCAGGACAGGTGGGCTTCTGAGAGTACCTGAATTACAGTGAAGATGCAGCATACATCAAGGAGAGATATTCTTTGTATGCAGGTTAACTGAAGACCTGAACTTTAAATCAGTAAAAGTCTGAAGCACTGGCCAAGATTTCCACTACTTAAGATTGCCTTCTTTCTGAAGGCAATCATTCATGTTCTGAAGAGAAACACAAAAAGCAATTTACTCCTGCAGTAAATCAGTTACAAAAAGAGCGAAATAATACATTGGCCAACTCCAGGAGTAAAGAGGAGAGACTGTCAGCTGTTCAGCTGTGTCCTGCTGAGTGAGAAGGGAGAGGAAGGAGATTTCTGGCAGTAATGAATATCCTTCATGATCCTGTAGGTCAGAGAGGCATATTTGTTACATGTAAATAAATAGAGAATTGGTCTCTCCCACTGTTTCACTCTGCTTCCTGCTTGCTCTTGGCACAGAACTTACTCTGCCTCCCTGCTTGGGTGTTGATGGATGAGGACGTACGGCTGTTCTTCTACCACTCGACCTTTGATGGGGAGCAGGTGCCTCACAGGCTGAGACGGCTTCGCCCACGGACACGCCGAGTGTAAGTGATTGGCGTGTTTTTTTCAGCATTGCTTGATGTAAGAGATGCTGTTCAGTTTTGGGGGAGAGGGAGAGATGAGGATCACCACTGTGTTTTCCGAGTGAATCCATGAATTCCTAATATGGAGGTCTTTGTGGTGGAGTGAACACAGACTATTTCTTGTTTTCAGTAATCTCGGATTTTTAAAGTGGATGTGGTACTTGCATTAAAGGAAAATTCCAAAATGAGAGTATACCTGGCTTTTTAAAAATACTGTCCAGCTCTATCTGCCTGTATTTCTTTAACGGTAATCTCTGTTATAATATGCAGAATATACAGGCCAAGCTTAAGGACATAGGCTTGCACCACTGAAGTCAGTGTGAGTTTTGGCACTGAATTCGGTGAGATCTGGTTCAGACACTAAATGAAACGGAATACTTAATTTGTTCCTGTCCTTTGTCTAAACAGGGCCTGTCCTACATAGCAGCATTGACACCTCTTTGGAGAACTGCTAAGTAGACGTCATACTTCATTACCCTTCAGATAAATTAATTCTCCTTTCAGCATTGCAAGGATGGACTCGCTTCCTTTTCACCTACCTCAAACAGTGCAAAAACTACATGTGTGCGTGATGGCAGAGTTTGAACTAAATGCCATAAATGTTAGAAACAGAGATGCCCAGAAGGCAGAGTAGGGGGACTGAGCAGTGCTGTGGAAGAGAGGTCCAGAATACTGACTGTATTGAAAATTCCATCTGTTCTCAGCAGCAGACACTATCAGATTTCTGCTGCTCTGCACTGAAACCGAGAGAACTAGGGCAGTGTTGTTGCATCCATATTTATTTACTCCAGTGCTGCACACAGATTCTCATGCAGTTTCTCCAGTGATCTATGGCTTACATGTCCCTTAAATAGTAAAAACACAGACACTGCACTGCTGATTGTGTAGCATTTTTAATGACTTAGAAAGACATGTTTTGCTCCCTGTTGTCTCCTTTCTTTGCAGTAAAAGCATTTCAGATCAAGTGCCTGTTTTTGACCGCATCGCAGCTCCGCGGGCTGAGGTGAGTACTCTGCACAGCCTGTCATAGGACAGGAGATTAAACTCTGTTTTACTTTGGTACCACATCCATCAAGTTGCCTTTTTCAATTAGATCTTGGGGGAAGAAAATGAAATCAAGAGAAAAACAATTGATTTTAACAACAGGAATGAAACAAAGGATGGAAAGAGGTGTTCTGTTCCTCATCACTTGAGTAATAAGAAGGCCTATTGTGAAATCAGAATGACAGGAGATTCAAAACTGAGACATGTATAGCTTACTCCCGAATGGTCCACATTTGCATAGTGCTACCCATAAGTTAAATTTAAAACAGGCATAAGCTTCAGCTTCATTGACTTCAGCATATGTTTAAAAGCTTTGTAGGTGAGGCATCTTAGTATTTTCTGTAACATAAATGTTCGACTGAAAAATGCCCATACTCTTGTCTTTTGTGGTATATTTTCTCAGTATTAAGCACATGAGACTGCTTTGTAACCAGTATTTGTCTGAGCAGGGTCTTGCTTCCTGACACATGTGACTTTGCCATATAAGATTAAAAACCTTATGCATCTGCTTTGAGGTTTGTTGGTTTTGTTGTTTACACGGAGAATGACAGGTCTTGGACCAGTCATATCTCTTGGGTTTTATCTATTAATTTATTGATATTGAATATACCTACCAGAACTTTTCAATAGGTGAAAAAAGGCTTTTGAAAGAGCTATTAAGTAGACATATGAACCACTATGTCAGCACAACAGTAGCCATTGTTTTGTTTGGTTTTTTTTTTATTAAGAGAACTCTTGGCATTAACAAGACCAAAAGAACCATTGCAACACAGAATAAAGGACACCTTTTCATTTTCGCTCCTCTAAGAGCATTTAAATGGCTACGATGTTCTCTAAGGACAATGGTGGAGATGTGTATTTTTGATAAGTCAGCCACTTTAATTATCCAACATTTTGTTAGGGTGGTAGCATGTATTTGCCTCCTTTTCTTTTTTTTTTTTTTTCCCTGAAGAGGGCATCTAAGTTCCATTTTAACAACATTCAATTTCCCAGACCTTCCCAGATCTCCCAGTTCAGCATACAGACCTGAAAGATAGATGTAAAAGCAACAGTTAGTTACCCTTAAATTAAGACACTACATTCCTGCAATTTTTTAAGGCTCTTTGTGATATTTTGCTGCAAATCTAAAAGCTGTAAAGCTGCAACCAGAAATAATATATTTTTTCAATTATCAGGATTTCAAGCTGTCAGTTGTCTTCAGCTCTGTTGTCTTACTTCCTCTTAAGTGCGTTCAACTTATGTATATTTATTTCTCTGGTGCTCAGTGTTCTGCTACTTTAAAAATCCTTGCATGTAGCTGTCTCAGGGCGATGTTTATCCTAGTGCTTTCACTGCTTCTTCAAAGCATTTTTGTGTATGCTGAGTAGGAGAAGAGATTGTGAGAACTGCAGACTATGGTCAAATATATGTGACCTTATCCCAGAAATACATATGTGATGACAAAGTGCACACTGTCTTGCTGCTTTATGCTTTCTCCTCAGGAACACAACAGAAAGATTTGCTTTTGTAATTCTGTGAATTAATAATTTCGAGGTTATTACTTTCCACAGGCACTGTTTGATTTTCCTGGAACCAATAAACTGGAACTCAGCTTCAAGAAGGGAGATTTGATCTATCTACTCAGCAAAGTAAACAAAGACTGGTTGGAGGTAAGACTGCAATAGCAGTACAAAATTATTAGCATACCTTGAAATATATGAGTAGAAAGGGCTCTCCTGGTCCTTGTGACCTGCCTCTTCCTTTCAAGGAGAAACTGTATCATAATCAGGTCTTACTGTCAAGAATAAATCCTTGGCTCCAAATTAGTAATTGTTTGGTTCCTTGATGGTTTTTAGCTTACAAATTTTCTGCCCTCCAGACTTCAATTTTCATTTGCATTTGCCTCTGCTGGAATGTTTTTAAATTCTTTGGAAGTGATTAGAACACAGAAAGGCCACAGAAAGGAGATGGAAACTCCATTTCAGTGATTAATTGGTTTCTTGCCTCAGGGTGAGTTGATGTATGCTTCATGCTTCATACCACAACACACGTCAGCCTGATTAGCGAGAACTTGGGTAATGCAGCAGTGTTCTGAAAAAAGGATGAGGAGAACATACTGTGTGTTTGCTGATATGATATCTCTGCTTGCTCAAACACCACAGCCTTCCTTGCTAACCATCTGACTTTCATTTTTTACACACTGTTTCACTCCCCTGCCTGGTATTTGACTATGTAATTGTATAATCTTTTTGTAGGGATGCCATCATGTCACTTCCATAGAATTTCTTATCTTGATTATAGTGGAAAAATTCTTACTGTTGTTTCCATGTAAATTAATTGAATTCCAGAACCTATTGCATGTGGCCAAAATGGCATGGTTTTCTTTATTCTAACATTCCCTATCATTCCAGGGAACTGCTGATGGTGCCACTGGAATTTTCCCACGTGCTTTTGTGAAGATCATAAAAGATTTACCACAGCAGGAAGACACAGTTAATAAAGTCCGCTGTTATTACTATGATGAGACCGTGAGCACTATCAGGTAATAAGAAAATATTCTTCCAGATTACTGCTGAAGAAACACCAACAAGTCTCTTGTCATGATATGTAATAATTAGATGTGTTCTAAATACAGGGATATCTCAGTGGAAGAGGATCTGAGCAGCATTCCGTCATTCAAAGATCTAATGGAATTGATGAGGTACAATGCAAGCACTTGGTTGTATATTTGATACTTAAACATTTGTCAAGTTCATTTCAGTCTGAGATTTTCCACGTTCTACTTGGTCATCACCATGTTTTGTGTGTGAAATACTTTTCAAGTATCTTGAGGAAGTTGCACTTTGGCTTGGCCCAGGGCCATCTGTGGAGACGCTAGTTCTTCTTGGGATTGTCAGTGAGTAAGGAATGACACACACTTCTTACTCAATTGTGATGGGTAGAAATTTCCATTTCTTGTACAAAGATCAGAGCCATACCCTCATGAAAGCACCTTTTGTCTAGTACACTTCTTCAGGATGCAGGATACAGCCTTGTAACACCTGTTAAACTAGTGTTAAACTAGGTTAATCTAGTGTTGAACATCAACACTTTAGAACATTGAATATTAGTAAATATTAGTAATAGAACACCTGTTCTAATATTCTTACGCTCCTTGGAAAGAGCAAAAATAAGTAGGCAAAAGTGGGTAGTAACAGTCAACTCTTTTGTATGGTAATTCTATCAAAGACAGATTAATTTTTGTGCCCTGTGTGTGGTGTTACTGGAAGTGGTTCTTAGTTCTAAAAGATTTCTTAGCCTAAACACAACACAGCATGAAGTTGGCTGTATGATTTCTAGTACTAGCTGTATCAAGAAAGCCAGGATACCCAAGGCTTTGTGTGGCTTTTATCAAAATTAATTCGATTAATTAGGTTGTCAGTATATTGTTCATCATGTAGCACTCTCAAGGCATTCCTTGATTTCTGGGGATCAACCCATTTCTTTTCTCCCAGGCAGGAGTTTAACCAAGATGACATTGTTTTGAACTACCGGGACCCTGATGGCGATCTGATCCGCTTGCTCTCTGATCAGGATGTTGAACTCATGGTGTCTCAGAGCAGAAGAAGGCCCTCTGAAAAGCACTTTTTCCCTTGGAAGTTGCACATCACTCACAAAGATGACTTGGCTGTCTACAACACTAGTCCAGGAACAGGTGCTACTCAAACAGGAGGAGCAATGTAAGTGCTGTATAGATATCCCTCTCTGCTGGCAGGTTCCTTCAACATGTCTTTGAAGTGTGCTTGAAATGAGTATATATTACCTTCCAGTGTAAAATCTGTACTTAGTTAACTTCTTCAGCTTTTTTGCACTCGTCTACAATAGAGACATCTACATAGAGACCAGAGAAGGTGAGGAATAGAGAAATAAAATCACAGGCCATGTTCACAAAGCAAGTCAATGTTAGCCTGCAACAGAAGTGTCCTGAGCCCCAAGACCTGCTCTAATCTCTGTTCTCACTCTCAAGGCTAATTGTTTGTCCAGAATGTCTTCATGAGCTTTTCTTTTTTTTTTTCTAGACTCCCATAATTTTCTCTTCCTTTGCTGATCTGAAGGTTTGTGTGCCAGTGTGTAATTATTTCTCTCATGTTGGAGTCTGACTGGGCATTCAGAGTTTGTCCTAGGAGCACCAAGAACACTTTTCTGGGTTTCAGTGAAGAAAATGCAGCCCATCTTAGCTTTCTTCTTTTCCACTGACCAATATGTTGAATTCTGTGAATCAAACCTAGTACACCTGTGGTCTTCCTTATAGACCTTTATATAATTGTACAAACTACTTATTTCCACGTTCTGGGAAAATGTGTATGACATCTACACAAACAACAATTTCTTCTCTATCTTCTGCTTTCTGACACTGCATTTCAAAGTAAAACAAGAAATGACTGTATCAGATTCTTCAACAAATAAAGTTAAATATTAGTTCATCAATTTTTATTTTAAAGTGTTTTTTTGGGGGGGGATGACTTAGTTGACATTATTTTACTAAAATATTACAAAATGTAACTTTCCGCTTCAGAGGCATTGTAGCAATGCAGTTTAGAAAGGAGATGAAGCAATATGCAATGATTGTGTCACTCATATTACATGTTGTGATACATAAGAAAATGCATTGTGAGTTTGAAACCTAACAGCATGTATGACCCTCAAAGCTTCTGGTGTGCGGGATTCCTTGTTGCTTGTTCCTGGAGTTCAACAGAGCAAGTGGCACTCAGAGATTTTCACTGACAGCAAGATCCTGTATTCTAACCAGCAACTCAGCACATCTATCTGAAAATGGAGGAACATTTTCAATGAGAAAGGAAAGGGAGGGAAAATATCTGCTAGGAAATAACTGACCTCTTTTATAAGGGTGCTGGAAGAACGTGAACACACTGGCCTTTGAAAATCAGAGCAGGATGATCCCCCTCTGCCTTTAAACTGCAATGCAAAATAAATTCTTCCCATCCAACCAAGTTACATATTCCCCTAATAGGTTTTGTATATCTGTGTCTGCAGGTTCTATATGGAGACCTTCTGACACACAGTTTCCCCAGGTATTTTCCGTATTCTTTGTCTTGCTCTGCATGTTTCCCTTATTCACATGGTACCTTTTTCGCTTGTTTATCGATGCAGTTGTGGTGAGAGAATAACTGTGCTAACTGTGGTTTTGGTCAGTACCATGGGGATTTAGAGGAGGAGTAGCAGTGCAGGACAGACAGACTCTGGTAGTTATATTCTGTATCTGGGGACTCACTTAGCCCTCACAATTTATCCCTGAGAACACAAACCTGAGCATGTCTCTCCCTTATGTCTGCCCAACTTTCCTAAGGTTTATTTTTGAAGGTTACTGGGCTAATTTTTTTGATTGAATTAGAAGACCAGGCTGCCTTGGATGTAGGATAACTTCAGATCAACTAATCTCACCAGTTTTCTTTTGTTTCCTCTATGTACTATAGTACTTATAATTAATTATTAATTGTTGTTGAAATGGGTAAAACTTAGAAATATTACTCAAAATAAAGAGTTGCAGAGATAAAGGTAGTTCACTCTTCCCCAATATAGATGTACAAACAAAAGTCCAGAGTGATCCCTGCCATGAAGATTGTCTAGTCTAGAATAAAGCAAGAAACAGCACTGGAGTGAAAACCAGAAAATTCTTCCTTCATCTTTCTTACTTCTGCTGCAGTCAGTCCTTTCTCTTTCTTGAAATACATTAGTCTCATGATCTGGTAATTGCTAACACACAGACTGACTATGACAAACTTCCTTTCCCTCCATTCCCAGATAACCTAACAGTCCCATCTAAGTGTGTGCTTTGGGGGCTAAAATAGGAAGTACAGACTTCCTATTTTGTGCAATTTCCTTGAAAGGGGGGGTGTCAGCTTCTCTGAAAGTGGCATTTGAGGTTCACAAAAGATGTAGCAGTTATTTTGAAGACTTGCTTGCCAAGAAAATCCTGTGGTTGGTTTATACTTCTGTCTCCAGTTCTAGGCAAGTGTGGGTTTGCAGATTTCTGCATCAGAGGGTTCTGGTGCTGTGGAGGGAGGCTGGACAGGGAGAGTCACCCATCAGGTTGAATCATCTGCCTTACAGACATCCCTGGATCCAGGTAAGGGAATGGCTTCCTTTTGGGGGAAGCATAATGGCAGAGTCTGCTCTTATTCAAGGACTTGTGAGTTACTGAGGGATTCCTTAGCTGTAATGATTATTCAAGGGCTCAGCCAGCTGTTTCCGGTGCAAGGAAGTGGCAGTCGGGAGTCTAAAAGTCAATAGGAATTTAAAAGGAATTTTTCCATGCTCCCCTAGAGTAGAAAACAAGTCTTAGATCTGTAACGTACTTAAGTAGGTGTGTGTATTATGATTTTGAGAGAGCAATGAGAGATGGCCAAAAGGACTTAAATTCTGGTATTGAACAGCGTGGTCCATGGTCCTGGAACAGCTCAATCTACTCTCACTCTCTATAATCACCAGGAAAAGAAAAAAAAGAAATAGTTTTAATTTCTTTGGTACTATGTCTACAAATTGCAACTTGTTTGGGGGGCACCTAGAAAAGTAGTATGTTGAAGGAAACATTCAAAGTGAATGAATATGGAAATTCAACCACTACAGCTCCTAGGAACTATGTGGTTGAGATCATATTTTTAAAGAAATTAACCACTGTTGTGGTTCATTAGGAAGGCTTTAAGCATAAAGAGCAGAAGAATGAAATGAATTTTAAGGATGAGTTCTCATCACAGATTAGGATTTTTTTCTTGTTGCTACTCAGCTGACTGAATCCCTGCACTTCCTTGGAAATGTACATTTACTTCATTCTTTGCTTGTATTGCAACAATACACAATGAGAAGACGTGGATTTTGTCCTATAAGAAATGCTTGGTAGAAGTTCTTCCTGAATGTCCCTTCAACGTGATCTTAAAGAAGTTCCCTTATTCAGTTTTACTTCTCTTAATGTGAAACGAAAACAAAGAGCTCCACAGTAGGCAGGGCAAGAGAGTAGCCAGTGGGCAATGAAAACTCTGAAATTCTGAGTTAGGATCAAGCCTGTGTGCCAAGGACAATATGGACATGAAAGAGATTTTCATCCTGCTGCTGAATATGTATTTGGTCTTCCGCGTTCAAGCCATTCGAGGTGAGATTAAAATTTATATTCTCTTTTATCCTTCCATTGTTGCCTTTCTTTTTGTATCTGTCTTCTTCTTTCAGCTAATGCTCTTCCTCATTTTCGGCTTGCTTTTCTGCTTCCTTCTCCTATTTTGTAAGCTGTAAGAGAACAGACATCCTGATCAAAACCAGTGTGTAGCAGGTGCATGTGCAGACAAATCAGTTGTATGTTGAGGGTATGGACAGGTGAAATACTTTATAAATGGATGAGATGAACAAGCTGATTGGATAATGAGTGAATGGAAGGAGGGGTAAACCCTGATAATTAGTGAAAACATTGGAAAAGGAAGGGCTGCATGATTCAGATGGTAGTGCACAGGAGTAGAGACATGTGGCCAGACACAAGGCGGTGTGGTGGGGGCTACCAAGAGCAAAATCCAGATGACCTGATTTTCTTCTTGTGGAATAGCTGACAGATAAAGAGGCCATCTGCCATATCCATTGCTTGTGTTTCTTTTCTTATGCAACGAGAGCTTGTCTTCCTTTCCTTTCCTTTCCTTTCCTTTCCTTTCCTTTCCTTTCCTTTCCTTTCCTTTCCTTTCCTTTCCCCTGTATAAAACCCCTCAAACAAGCTGATTATAGCTCTCATGAAGAAAAATTATTTGAGAGAGCACACTCCCTTATGTACACTGACATCTTTGTTGTCTGAAGGTGCAATATCTGAATAGTGCGGCATGGATATTACCTTCAGAGAAAATAAAGAAGGATAAGAAAGCAGCTTGCTTCATAGTGCATGTGCCGGAGGCAGTCTGTATTTTTCAACTTCACGGTTGTGAAATTAAAAAAAAAAATATCCTTGATGAGAGGTCTGTCCATCTCTGGATCACAAATCTAGTTCCAACAAATTAGTTTGGACATTCTTCTGAGTCATAACAAGGCTATTCCCAGAGCATCTCTCTTTTAAATAGACCTTTTCTAGCATTATAAACTTTACTAGGAAGTTAGTAGCAAAGAAGGCCACACACCAACACACAGGGATGAAAAGATCACCATATGTCTGCTGGCCATGGTATCTACCAATCCTTGGAAATACTCAGTGTTTGAAAAGTGATACCTTGGCTTGAACTGTATGCCTTGCAGGCACGAAGATTTCACTTAATTGTTGTTAGTTGTAGCTTGGTTTGGACACTTGTGTATTGTGGAAATGTGCAGAATGGTCACAATTCTGTACATAATTTCACTGAGTCATGCCCCGTCTCTGGGGTGTTCAGGGCCACATTGGATGGGGCTCTGAGCAAAGTGGTGCGGTGGGAGGTGCCCCTGCCCATGGCAGAAGGGTAGGAACTACCTGATCTTTAAGGTCCCTTCCAACCCAAACAATCCTATGAGTCTATGATTTTCTGCCGAGAGGGGAGTATTGTTATCAGTGCCTTACCCGTTCTGTACCTCCTGCTATCTCTCACCATTTATATTTTTAATCACTGCATATTTTTTACCTGAATTCCTTTCCCAGAGAGCATCCCAATGAAAAGCTTGAAGTGCTACAATGACTACAAATCACAGGTGACCTGCACATGGATGGAGCATTCAGAGGCTCACGACCTCATTGGTATGATTCTTTACCAAAGGAATGATATTAAAATGTAAGTACCTGAAATGTGCTGAGCTAGATAAAAGTCCAAAGGGAAACTGGCCATAACTTGGAATCCTGAGGACAAGCAGTCAAGGTTTTAGAAAGTACATCCACCTCTCTTTTTGAATTAAGCAAAAGTTGTGCCTGCTTCTGAAGCCTCATCTAGGAAGAGAGAAATTAATAGGCTATGCCAGTGGAGTTATTTTTATCACCTTTACAATTATTTTCCATAATTTTGTTGTAGGATCATAGATATGAAATAAGATGGGGCATATAGGGTGCTAATAACCAGCATTAGGGGAGAAGGAGGTGTCAGAACAAGGGTGAGTATTGTTTGTACACCCTAAAGGGAGGAGACATTTCCCCTGTCATTTTGCCCATTTAGGAGCATCACTGAGAGTGTGATTTTGATAACTTCTGATAAATATGTACAGACTGTGTATTTATGAGACAGAGAGGACTTGTAAGTTCTCTATCTGTGCCATCAGTTTTCCTCCCAGAGATACTGGTGTATTTATGACAGTATCTCTCTGTTACATCTGTTTCCTTTTGAAAAGGGAAACAAATCACCAGACTGGATCATTGGTGAGGATAAGAAAGGACAGAAATGGAGGAATAGTTAAGGGAGAGAGGAAGGCAAAGATGGATAGTTGAGAAGAAAATTAATATTTAGAGTATGGGAATACAGGAAGAAAAGCAAAGAGGAAGAACTCTTGATTTTATTGCAAACAAGAGGGAATTAATAGAATTAGAAGCAGATGAAAACAATGGAAGAACTTTGGAGCAGGACCTTGAAGTTAAATACTTCTGGGAAAAGATGAGATAAAGTTACTTGGGCCTTTGGAAGATTCTCTGGAACATTGTCACATGATGAAGTGTGTGGATCATGAAATATAACTGAGGTGAACTAATCAGACAAGCAGGTATTAAACATGGACAGTCACACAGCTGAAATCAAAGTGGTCAAAAATTAAACAGGATCAGCTCATGGATGTAGAATAGTTGAATAAACCCCAAACTGTAAGGTAATACTGGTGAGTAGATAGAAATATTTTCAGGGCTTCATAAGCCTTGGGCTGACTCCTTTGCTTAAGGCTACACACATACTGCAGTCCAATCCATACTTCAGCAACATCCCTGGTTTCCTTGCTAATACCCAACTAATAAAAATAGCAATAGTGCTGAGTAATGCTTGCTGACATATAGTTGGCTAGAAGACTCCATCCTATCCTGGAACAGAGTATTTGGCCTTAAATATTCGCAACTTAATATTTCTCATCTGAGCTGGAACAAGATAATATACTGGGCATGAAGCCATAAGCAAAAACAAAATTCCAGAGGGTACATAAAGAAGCAACGCATCTTTCCAGCAGCTAAGGCTACTGCAATCCCACAAAGATTATCCTCTCCTGCCTAGTTTAAAAAAATTGTTTCTAATTTTCATTATGCTCCTTGGCCTGGAGAAAGGCCGTCTGAAAGGATGATTAACATTGTGTATGAAATCTTTAATGAAAACTTAAGGTCCCTTGGCAGAACAGAACTACTAAGGCTACAGAAGTACATTTTGGTTGAGAATCTTTTTCTAAGTGTTTTTCTGTTACTGCAAAATGAAAGTCTTCAAGCAGCTTAGGATCATCAGAAACTTTAAGGCCTTTAACTCTGAGTAAAAGGTGTATTTACATGACATTAATTTTCATCATACTATTTCTCACCTAAAAATATGAGATTACATACAGCTAGGATAAAAAGTAACAAATATGAACTGGTACCATAACATTCTGCTGCATGACTTCGAAATGGGGAGGCAAAATTCTGGTGTTAAAAATGTTTCTCATATTAACGGATGCAAACCAGGACTAATAGGAACAGTGAGAATAGGATATAAGTGCCTTAGTAAATTATAACAACAGGGTGGGGTGAAATTGGGTTCCGGTGTTTAATTTTGCGCTGACTACAGGTCTTCGGATCAGATCTTTATGGATCACTTTCTCTGTACACAGGGAGAAGGACATGTTTTGCAAACGCCAGACAGAAAATTACTTACGTGAAACTCCGGACGTGTATGTGCACTGGGTCTGCCGCAACACTATAAACTATTTTGGAATAGGAGTAGAAGATATTTACGGCTTCAAGACTAACAAGGTGCTTCAAGCAGAACTGGATGTTGATCTTTTCCAAAATGGTAAGGCTTAAATACCAAATTCTCATTTTCCAATGAATTCTAAGGATTTTTGAGAATGTATTTGCTGTTCATTTAGAAGTGAATTCCATTTCCATTGTGAAAATTGCCAAAGAGTTCCACATTGAGAGGGTTGGGCAGGGAGAGGAGAAGGCAAGTTTCCGGGAGCAGCTGGACCTGGTATCATCTCAGGAGCTAGTCAAGCAGGAGGTACTTGGCGTGTCAGGGATAAGATACTCTGGAAATGGGGAAGCTTACCTAGATGTTTTCTTGCCCTCTTTGTGTCATTTCCTCATTATCTCCTCTCATGCATTGTACCTTCACCTTCCAGTTCAGCCCCTCCCACCTCAAAACCTCTCAGTCAGCTCGATGACATCAGGAAACTTCTTGCTGACCTGGAGAACAGCTGATGGAAGCCACGGGTTGGGCAATGCACTGGAGTTCGAAGTCACTTACAAGCGGAAGTGGGAGTCCTGGGAGGTGAGAGCAGAGGAGCTGAGCTGTCCTGGTTTGGGCTGCACCATTTTGGGCAGTTGAAAGTCTGCGGTAAAAGTTGTGTGAATTAATGGTCTTTCCATTCTCAGGGACTGTGAAGAGATACAAGTGTTGTTTTGGGTCAGGTGGAAGGGGCTCTCTTTCTGTTTGCAAGTGGCTTGCCCAGTGAAGTGCCATTTGTCCTGAACTGAATGCAAAGATCTCTTCTCCACTCAAAGAAACCCCCAACCACTGTAATTGGGTTTGAGTTGGAGTTGATTTTGCCCTGAATCCCTCCTAAACTGAATTAAATCACGTTCCAACCGGAGGCTGTGGGTTCATGTAGGGAAAACAGCAAAATACATTCCAAGTTGCTCCCCCTTTGAGACAGATATGTTTTGGGTTTTTCTTTCTTTGTTTTTTTTTTCTTAAGTTTTTAGGAGTCCATATCCTTTGCCCTATCGTTTCCCTAGGACTGCCTATGTTTCTGTACTGTACCCGTCAGCCTGATATTTAGATTTTAAGTATCTTGGCCCGATTCCCACATAATTCTGCACTGAGCAGTGCTGTGAACTTGTGTAGCTGAGCTGAAGACGGTCTGGACTTTGCAAGCTGCAGGAGTTTGCTCCTTGTTGCGGGGGGAGATTTTGCCTGACAGCGGCCGTGCCTCGCCCTTCCTGAGTTGTGCTGCAGCACACGCTGGAGCCCCTCTTGTGTGGGAGCAAGGGAGAACCACACGGCAGCATGTGCATGGACCATCACACGTGAGGAGATGCAGCTTGGCAGCCAGCTCCTCCTCTCACTCTTTCCATGTCTTCCCTCCACCTCTCCATTCCCCAACATCCCAATTTCCTCCATCCCTTCCTCTCCCTCCTCTCCCCCAACAACAGGAAGCTGCCTCACTCTTGCTCTCCAGCACCACACGCTGCAGTCTCAGCCATGAGGACCTTGTCCCAGGGAGCAGCTACGTTGCCCGTGTGCGAGCCAGACCTCAGCAGGCCAGTGGCTTCTCTGGGCAGTACAGCGAGTGGAGCACAGAGGTGTCGTGGAAGACCCCTGAAGGTAGCATGGGGTGGAGTGGGGCCGTGCAGGGTTGGAAGCTGGGAAGCCAGAACTTTCCTGTCACTTACCTTGCACTTGTGTTCTCTGAAGGTGGCCTTCAGCCCAGGAACCTTCGCTGCCTCTTCAGTGGTGGAGATCGTCTGACATGCAGCTGGGAAGTGAAGAAAGTGATCACCACCTCTGTCCTCTTTGGCTTGTTCTTCAGGGCCACCCCGGCATCAGCGTATGTGCTCTGCCCACAGCAGCATGTCTGTGCCTCTCCAATGGGGCTTCTTCCTGTCCCATTCCCCTGATTTCCATTCATCCTTTCTTCCCCCCAGAGAAGAGGAGTGCTCTCCTGTGCATGAGAAGACTTTGCCCCACACTCCATATGTGGTCCAGAGCTGTGAGATCCCTGTTAGCAATTCCAGCAGCCAGAGCCTGTACCATGTATCTGTCCGGGCCAAGACGGAGGAGAAACTGATTGAAGCCTACAAAAACAGTGAGTTTCTGTGTTGTTTCTTGCTTCTCCTTCTTGTTTATTGGAGAGATGCCTGTCTGAGCAAGTGGGGCTGAGGACAGTGGTAATGAGGAAAAGTGAGTGGGAAATGGAAGGAAACAATCAGTGATGAGGAAAGGAACTGAATCAGGTCAGAGCTCTGGGATGTAGGTGTGGAGTTCCTCAGTGGCACTTGTTAGTGTGAGGAAGGTGACAGTGATGGAAACTGTTGTGCAGAAATTCAGGTTGTGATCCAGAGCTTCTCAGTGAGCATTTGCCACCCTGCTGACTTCTCTGTGATTCACATTCATGAGTGTCCCAGGTGACAGGGGACTGTGGTGAGAGGTGTTTGTGGGGAGTAGGAGTGTGTCACTATGTGATTTCTCAAGAAGCCAGCGAGATCTTGTAGGTTTGTGCAATGGCCCCTGGAACATTGGATGAGGCAGGAATCCTTTGCTCTGTGAGGTGCACCAGGTAGGCCATCTCTGTTTGCATATGTCTGAAGGTATTTGGGTGACTTTTCAAACTCTAAGACTAGGACAGCTCCTGCAGTGGGTCAAAATATCAGGAGGTAGCTCCAAGAGAGCTAAAAATTTCTGGAAATGTGGTGGATCAGTACAGATATTTCAACTATTGCTTTGCTGCTTTTCTGTACACAGAGAGTGCTGTCAGTATTCACAGGTATGGATTTTCTGTTATTTAGTGGTCTACTGGTTTATTGTATTTGACTGGAAACTGAAGATGCAGAGAGTTAAGAAGTGTTAAAAAGCTGAGCCATTTTACATTGCACAAAACAACCTTGTTTTCTGTCCCTGGAAATGATTCACAATGTGGAAAGAGAACACTGGACCAGTAGGTTGGTAACTGCTCTGAGACTTTCATTGTGTTCCAGTTCAGGTGCTGCCGCCTGCAAATGTGTCAGTAACAGCAACAGAGAACCAAGAGTATGAACTAACGTGGATAAAACACAATATGAATTACGACTTCATAAAACAGAGATACCAAGTCAAGTACTGGGAAAAGAACCGATATGAAAAGGTAACTTAAAAAGTGCAAGAGTCATGGATATTTCTTTGCTGGTTAAATGGAAAGACAGTTCTTCTCATGTCTGTCATTTGTGCTTCTCTCCTCTCCTCTCCCCAGACTGTCCAGGAGTTAAATATCAGCAATGATGAACCTCCCTTCATATTCACCCTGCAGATGCTGGCAGCATCTACAGAATATAGGGGGAAAATGCGTGCAAGGGTGAATACACCTCTGGAATATGAAGGACCTTGGAGCGAATGGAGTGAGGAGTTCACCTGGAAGACTGAGAACGGTACTTTTCATGCAGCTGCTTCTGTCATGTCTTGGTGGACTGTTACTGGCTGGAATGGCTCTTTAGTATAACACATTCTCTCAGCTGGGGTTGGAGTGAGGTGCAGCCATGGCCTAGTTGGAGTCACTTACCAAGGCAGCTGCCCTGCCTGCATCCTTGCAGTACAGCATCAATGCTAGGGAAGGAGGTGAATGACCTTTTAAGCTTCTTTCCTACTTGCCTTCAAAAGGTGAGTACAACTAACCATAAAGTTTTCCACGTGGAGAATGAATCAAAGACATCCTGCCCGAAAGATTATCATTGTTTTCTGATTCCAGTAGTCCATTCTGCTGTCAATGACGAAAGAGCCTGATACTTTAAGAAGATAGAACTTAAGCCATTAGCTTTTTGTATTTGCAGAGTGACTATAAAGTTGCGTAAAACACACAGTGGAGTCTGCTGGAAGTAAAATCTTTACATGTTTTTGCTGTTCCTGGACTTAGAGGCAGAAGGTCTGCCATCATACAATCTTTTGCCCAGAGTAATATGATCTTAAATGGTTTGTCCTGAGGAAGGTTGTAGTGGTTATAGTGTGGGCAAATTTTGATGTGAGTATTCAGGAAGAAATTAGTGAGCTGTTGTGGCTATTAGCAGGGGAAGCTCTTAGAAAATCTAATCTTTCCTCAGAACTGTACAGAGTCAGGCAGACTTAGGATGTCTGAAGGCATGCCTATTGTTCATGGTGGAGTAAGGTCCATAACCATCTTTTTATTAGCTTAAATTGTTTAATTCTGATGTCAGTAAAAGCTAAGAAGCGAATCAGTAAAGGAAACAATGAACTCCTTTGGTCAGTATGCTGTTCAGGTCACGTTTGGCCTGTCCCACTTCAGAGGATATCTCAACAGTTTGAAGACCTTATGATCCTGTCCCTCCACATATCATATTCCCTGAATAGTGGTCAGAGTGAAAAACCTGTTTATAGGAAACAGTCACTGTACAGGTAGATAGCTTTTCTTCTTTTCTCTGTTTCAGTTCTGGCACCTGTGGTTCTCCCACTGACGCTCCCAGCTCTCATCATCGCTTTGCTGATAGCTGCTTATTGCAGCTATAAGTATGTCCTCAGGTAGGCTTGTGTTGCAACAAGGAGACTCAGCAGCCCATGTGGGTGGCATGAAGTCCGAGGCACTTCTTGTCCCCCAGGAGAGAGGTGTGTGTGGAGATGGGCCTTGGTGGGCAGCCTTGTGCATGGCTGTGCAAGGCAGAGGGCTGGGTGGTGCTGTGCCAGGGCCTCGGTTGTGCCTCGCCGTGCTGAGCAGCACAGGGTATGGGGTGCAGCCTGTTCTGGTAGCAGTCACCTTGAGAAGAAAATCTTGAGAACTGTGTTCTTGCTGCAGGAAGAAAAAAATGTGGGAGGAAAAGATTCCAAACCCCAGAAAGAGTCTCCTGATCCAGAGCTACCTGGGGGTAAGAGGGAACTGTATCTTGAAGGATTCATTATTTCTCTCTATTTTTCAGGACTTCCAAAAATCTTAAGGGCTCTTCTTGTTTTCTAGTCCACAATGAACAGAAAGCTTGGTTTATCTATTACTTGTTTTTAGGAGAAGTTCTGGTCCTACTCAACATAAAAGTGCTCCTATATTTAGCAGACCTCTTTGTGCTGTGCTTGTCAGCATGACAGTGATTTAAAATCAATGCAGAAAAATGTTCAGTATTTTAAAATTTCCTGCTCCTGTGCTTTTAAAAGGGGGTTCTTAAAACCTGCCTAGCACTTGTGGACTCACCAGCTCTCAAATGCAGGTTCCTAGGGGACACTGCCAAGTAGCTCCCTGAACAGCTTGAACTTTGCTCTCTTGAAATCCAGAGTAGCAACTCTACTGTTTCTTTTTATTTTTTCCCATTACTCTGAAAATTTTAAGCTCAATCATTTCCTGATCACTGTGGCCAAGACAACCATTTTCAAATCCCTCAAGTCCTCTATTCACAGATAACAAGTTTAGGAAGGCATCTTTCCTACCTAGCTCATTGAGTACTTGTAGTTAGTTCAGTAGTAAGGCAATATGGGTTTGAAGAAACCATCTTCTGGAGAGAACACACCTTTAAGTTGTATTAGTGAAGTTGTATCCCTGCTACCAGGTGCTATAGGCTCTCCTATCTGTTTTCTTTGTCCACAATGTGGACATGTACAGTTCCTGATTCTAGTGCCAGTGCCAGTGAGACACTGCTCTCTGGTCACATCTGCTTTTTCATTTTCAGAAAGGACACTTGGGAAGTTGGCCAACAAGCAACCAGCCGGACCTCAACAAATACAACCTTTCAGAGAAGATGGAGCAGGCCAGCTTCCTTCAAGTTGTGGACAGGTGAGTGAACAGCACATAAGAGTGACACTGTGGATGGTCTCTATGACCTCATTGCGCCACGGCACCATATAATCAAATGTTCTGTCACTTAAAATCCTATACAAGTTGCTTTTGAGGAGGAGATACAATTTTTTACTGCATGGGTAACTGCATCTGCAAGAAAACTTTTTCTAAGCCTGTGTGTAGCTATGTGTGTTTTCAACTAAGATTGATTTATATTCCGTGTTTACCACAATAATCTCTCTCACGAGCAACTTTTAACTTTCCCACATTCAGGCAGGCGAAGACTTTGGCAGAGTGCTTTGAAGAGCAGACTAAAAAGACAGATGTTTCCCCTGTTACACTGGACCTACAGAACTCATACCATGCTTTAAATGAGTCGGAGCATGCCCCAGCTGTCTGCTCAAGTCAGAGTGCTGGTCATTCCTTTCTCATTTCAAGGAGAAACAGTGCTGATGCAATTATTGCTTCCCACAGAGCAATCCCTTGCTTTGCTTTCAATGGTCCATACTTGTACAGCCCAGTGGTGTCCTCTCACCCTGATATACATCGGACCCTGGAAATGGACCCCTTGGGACTCAGTAAGAAATGGGTTTCCCTTCAGTATGTGACTCTCCCAAGGGAAGACTCTCCCCAGACCCCACAGAGGCAAGAACAGCCAGGAGCAGCTCCTCCAAAGGAATTGCTCCCAGATCAGAAGAAAATGATGCAGCACCTCGATGACAAGGAAAAAGACTCACAGGCCTCACCAGCCTGTGTGGAAGGCACCAACAAGGGAGCAGAGGAGCAGAACTCTCCAAAGGCTCTCAGCTGTACCACGTCTCCTCAACAGTGTCCCTTGGAGTACATCACCACGGACAGCCCGTTACTGCCATCAGCCAGCACCTCCACCCATCCTCCACTTGTCGCAGCTGGGGAATCACCTCGTGGCTCACAGGAGCCCCAGCCTCCCACTGACCACTCTTGCCGTGAGTTTTCTTTGGGGAATACTGGTGTCATGATCCCAGTTTCAGGCCAAGCACCAACCTTGTCTCCTGAATTGCACCTGGATACATTTGGCGACTATCTTACTGTGCCTGAAGGTCTCCATGGACATTCAAAACCCACAAATATTTCTTTGCCTGTCTTACAGAAGGAAAATGGTGTTCCTAGAAAGCAGCCTGTGTCACAGGGTAACTTGGTGGTGTTAAACCCTGACAGCACTGAGCCAGTTTTCCTTTGCCAGGTTGGTGACTATTGCTTCCACAGCCTAAAATCCAGTGTGAAGATGGATAATAGTCAGGAAGACCACCAAGCCAAGAAACTCTTTGAAGGCGAGACAACACTTGGGAAGCCTGTATGTGATGATGAATCCATCACTGGCAAGGAAAAGGATGTGTGGAAGAGGAAAAAAATACAGGCCATTCAGCTTTTCAAAAACCTGAAATCAGATGATTACTTTTCCTGGCAGCAATCTTTGAGGATCAAAGAAATGTGCTAAGAGGGTAAATATTAATGAATACCAAAGAGACAGGCAACTGAAAGAGGTTGCGACTATCTGGTGAAAATGAACCCTCAAACCTAGGAACAAATAAATACCAGTTCCATTTTCAAGCTTCCAGTCCAACATGTTAAAAAACTTGAAGTAGCTCAATATCATTCTCAGTGGTCTTCACAGATTTGGCATGAAAGACAACACAAATATCGCCCTTTAGTGTTTTTCAAACTTTTTGGCTTATCCATGATGAACAGTTTATCCTCCTCATGATCCTGTAATACATCACAATCATCTTGCAATTATATCAGATTGCTTGGCAAAACCCATGGCAGGAAATGCAGACTTAACAGCTTG
Organism: Melanocharis versteri; assembly: GCA_013397845.1. Lineage (NCBI taxonomy): Eukaryota > Metazoa > Chordata > Aves > Passeriformes > Melanocharitidae > Melanocharis > Melanocharis versteri. The sequence goes on from VZTG01007653.1 coordinate 2,565,649, forward strand.
AAAGGCTATCAGAAGAAGACAAGCTTGGGAACCTCGGAAAGAAAAGTTCTATCCTTGAAAGCAATTTTATTGAACTTTCATGTATTTGTAAAATAGCTCTAAAAGTCATCAAGGAACTTTTATATCTCTGCCTTTCCACTATGGCATGAAATAGGTATTGTCTAAGGCAAAGAAAACCCAGACAGTTATAGAAGTGTAAATAAAAAATGAGAAAAAATTTGTTGAAATCCAGGAAAACTTCCTTGATGTTAATGTGCAGTATATCACAGTGGATTCAAACGATAAGAAGGAAATGCTACTGGGATACATAAAGCAAGTTGTAGAGAACCATTTAGAAGAAGAAATGTTACTGAAAGAAAACCCAAGGGTTCCTAAGGTTCAGTGAGAGGGAGTGGGGCAGACAACAGAAAATGGCAGGTAAGAGACGCTGGGAAGTTGCACAAGCCTGTATCTGCTGGGGTTTTTATATTTCTAAGTGTTGAAGTACTATATGATTTTCTTATAAGTTCATTGACTGTTTATGCATTATGTACTTCATCCTAATGCGTAATTGATTCTTAGTTTGTTTTTTTCTTTCCTTAAATAATGAGTGTTGAGAAAGAGGAGACATTTTTTCCTAGTTTTGCTGTAAAGAAAGTGGTGCAAGGTAAGAGCATTTGTTCAGAACTGCTACTCTATAATCAGTGAAAAGGCTTTGGTTTCAGACCTGAAGGTGGACTTGACTTCCAAAAAAAAGTATTTTTTTTCAAATATAAAATCTGTATTAATAAACATACTATTTCTCCCTATAAATATTTCCTTTCATATGTTAAAAATACTGTGTTTGCAATAAAATTACTATTAGCTCATTTGCTCAGGTCTCAAAAAATTCTGTAGGTTCAGCTATGCCATATGTGAGGTAGGACATTTTCTCCTGACTTTGCTGTATTATTTGACAGAGGAAATGAGTTCTGTGTTTGTGCCACCCGATTCCTCCTGCTGGGTTAATGGGACTGTGCTGATTCAGAAACTACAGTGAAATTATTTGGGTTTTTGAGAATTTAATCCTTGTAAATACCACTTTAAATCTGAAAGGTGTGCAAATTGAGCTTGGTGCTCTTGACAGCAGAAGGCAGGCAGTTGCAGCCTCCAATAGACAATAGTGATGAACACTTTGAGGGATTTTCAATTTAGACCTTTTGTAATCAATGGAATTTTTTGTTAGTCTCTTCTTTGGCCTTTTATAAGTGGCACAATTAATTTCTTCCAGGCTGTATAATTGTGCTCTATCGAAGCATGTCCTAAAAGGAGAAGTTCAAATTCATATGCAAATGTTGTATCTGAATTCATATCTTAGATATGCATCACTTTGCTGGGCCTTGAATTGCTGGGGTTTAATAATCAAGAAGAATAATGAGTGGGAGAAGTTTTGTTCAACTCAGTGGCTTTTGGATAAAGCCCATTTGCATCGTGATCAGTACTCTAAGATGTGATCAGTACTCTAAGAGCTCTCTGTTCCTTCTGTTCCTCTGCACTTCACTAGGCATTTGCAGAGGCTGATTTTGGAGACAGGATTTACAGATAAAAGTACATTTGTTATGATCCCACAGAGACAATATTATCATCTGAAGGAGCCTGGAATTTGCAGAGTAACATGCCATTGTCAGGATAGGGGAGCTGAGCAGTGGTTTGCCTTCCAACCATAACAATTCATTTAGGGCAGAATGAGTTTCTGCTCTAGGGACTCTTTCTTCAATATCCACCTAAGTATCATTAAATAAAACATGCGATGAACATTGGAAGCAGAGCTCATAATCTATGGCTCTTCTCTGCCAGAGGAATCCACTTCTTACTGGGTTGCAGAATCAAAACTTCCATAAACTTCATCTGTTACAGATCCTATGAATCTTCCATTCTCTTCTGCATGAGGTCCAGATGCAGTGAAGGTGGTAAACAGCATTTTACAATCCTGTAGCCTGGTGATTCAAGACTTAGAAGCAGTCATGAGTCCCGGGTCTTCAACTTCCTGATGATTAGCTTGAGCCACAAAGTTACTGTGCAAAGGCAAGTTTCTGCTCCCTTCCCCAGTGCTAGGTACTGATATGCAGGAGAGGAATCATCATTCTGATGATTCAGGAGCCAATTATGACACGCTCCTCTCTGTAGGGCTTCTCACTAAGTAGTTCCAGCCCCTCAGCCTGTATATCTGCATGATGAGTCACCAATGTTTTCTATATAGTCAAAAAACAAGTTATGAGATGATTGCAACCCTTTCCTTACTGCATACTCAAACATAAAAGATTGCGCCCATGTTTTAACAGCAGGCATTTTTCCTTGCCCTGAAGTAATCACTTTATTATTCCCTTATCATAATCTTCATCAACCAGACACGTATTACCTGAATTTGCATGAGACTAGGGTATGAAGTTTATTGTGACCTCAGTAGTTCTAATTAAGGTCAATGCTGAACTGGTCTGTTGCTGTATTTCTGTTGGCTTGAGGGTTGTCTGTTATGTAAGGAAGGAAAATGGGGCTAAATGGTTTGCTAGAAAAAGAAACCTGCAGTGGAAAGCCCTCCAAGACCTCAAGGAACATTAGCTGGAAAATTTCAGATAATCCTGTACCTTTACTGGGTAATGGAAAACAAACCCAACCCATCCTGCAGTCCCTGCATAGTTTCTTGTTCGCAAGCACATTGTACACACAGTCTTATTCCCATGGAACTCCACTCTGTCTCTTCTCCTCACTCTCTACATGCTCCCTCTGCTCTCAAAATGAAGATGAAATTTCCATGAAAAGAAGCTCCGCATGTCACGCTCTGTACATGGGGAATAAGTAACACTCTGACTTCATGCCTCTTTTGGCCCTTCATAAGTCCTTTCAAGTGTATGCCAGGATTCCATATGTTCCAACCCTGACTCTAACAACTCTTCATACTACACAATGTACACACTTCCTTTCACCATGAGGTTCAGTGGGTGAACCCAAACTCCTCTACAAATTTGTACAAGAACTAGATTTAGGTCAAAACTTTGTAGGTTTGTTGTGTGCTTTCCAGCTTGTTGGCAGGGAAGCATTTGGTCCTCATTCTAAAAAGGACAATTTGTTTGTCTAGAGAAGTGGTTGCAATGCTATCTGAAACAACTGGATAGCTTTTTCTATTCTCTTTTTAAAAAATTTTCCAGCTCCTTGCTCACAGTGTGCACATACATTGCAAAGGTTTGGGATGAGTACTTTTTAATCTTCTAAGCTGTTTGTCCTTCTGGGGCACTCAAAGTTACATAAGATGTTGACACACATTTTTGAGTTTATTTCATTCACTGCAGATTCAGGGTGGATTCATGCTACTGTTTCAGCATTGGAAGACACCCTTGTCCTCCCTTCTACTTGCAGCAGAGACTGTAGTATAGGATCATAAGACTAACAAACTGGATTTTAACAATCACTCCACGTAGCCCAGGATTCTGTTACTGCCAATATTTGCAGTGGAGGCTTAAAGCCCAGGTGTAGTAAACATGGAACAATATCCAGTAAATAGGTAAATCCTAGCCCAGAGCTTTCCTGAGCTGGAGGTTATGTCTAAGCTGTTGTAGAGAATAGGTACTTCATGGCTCTGGCCTTTAGAGATTCAACTAATGCCTTTCTAAAACCACTAAATTTTTAGCTTTGTAATGTATGATAGTAAAACATTAATACATTTGTTTATAAATAAAAACCACACAAACAAAAAAAATGCTGCTCACATTCTTCTGAACTCATTTTGTGCCAATTGCTTGGTAAGTTGCTCCTCAGATTTTGTTCTAGGAGAATTGATAAACCATCATTCCTTATTCGCCACCCCTTGTTTGAGATGCTACAAACTTTTGTCAAATGATTCCTCAGTTGTCTCTTTTCCCCAGGGCGAGGGAGGGGATTCTGCCTCTCTACTCTGCTCTGGTGAGACCCCTCCTGGAGTGCTGCATCCAGCTCTGGGGTCCCCAGTGCAAGGAAGACATGGACGTGTCGGAGTGGGTCCAGAGGAGGGCCATGAAGAGGGTGAGGGGGATGGAGCCTCTCTCATGAAGACAGGCTGAGAGAGCTGGGGCTGTTCAACCTGGAGAAGAGAAGGGCCCAGGGCCACGTTATTGCGGCCTTTCAATATATAAAGGTGCTTTTTAAAAAGGACAGAGAGAGACTTTTCACCAAGGTCTGTAGTGACAGGACAGTGGGCAGAAGTTTTAAACTGAAGAGGATAGATTTGGACTGGACACAAAGAAGAAATTTTTACAATGAGGCTGGCAAGACACAGAAACTGGCAGCTCAGAGAAGTTGTGGATACCTATTCATTAGAAGGTTCAAGGCCAGGTTGGATGGGGCTTTCAGCAACTTGGTGTAGTGGAAGACATCCTTGCCCATGGCAGGTGGTTTGGATCCTTCCGACCCAAACTATTCTATGATTCTCCGTTTCTGTGATTCTAATCCTATATCCCATTTATACCTAATAGCTTAGTGTTTTCTCCATAATCATTAAGTTGGAGTACCTCAGAAAAAATTTTGCCTTTCTCAGTCACTCAGATCTCTCAGGTACGAGATCTCTCACCAGTCAGTCTGTCAGATAATTAATAACTGTGTTGAAAATTATAATTTTCCTGGGAGAGACCACTTAAATCCTTTCTCCAATATGAAAATTAACCATTAATTTTTCTCATTCGTTTTCTGTCTTTAAATGACTTTAATCTGCATGAAAACCTTCCTTTTATCTCTTAGTTTCTTGGAAATGCATTTTTGAGGGACTTCAAGCTATTCAGACATCTAGGTATGAGGCATTAATTGGATAACCCTGTACCTGTTTGCTTCCAGAGTTCTTCCAAGAGCTCTACCAGTTTTGTGAGGCATGAACAACTCTCTTTTATAGAGAGATGCTAACACTCCTCCAGAACATTTTTTGCTACTATTTCTATTTTTCCTTATAGTTTGTATAATCCTGTACAAAAGCCAGCCTGATTGGTCAGTAGTTCCCTGGATTGTTCTCTGAGTACTCCTCAAAAGCTTTCATTTGGTATTTCTTTTTCTCTGATGCTGAGGCCTGCTAAAGCCTTTGATTATTTACCTCAATTACTTGTTCAGCAATTGAATGTTTAAGTTCCCTTGCAGATTTATATGATAAGAAAGCAATCAAGTAATAGTATAGGTTATGCAAGGCTTGTAAAGAAAGTTAATGTTTTATTGAACAGTAAAATTTAGCTGGAAAACATCATTCTAAGTTATCCTTTTCCTCTACATGTCTTGCCTCATTTACTTTTTCAGAACATTAAGGCTAGAATAACTCTACCTTTATAGCACGGGTAGACTTACAAAAAGCCTAACTTCACTTTTTAAGTTTGTATATGATTCTTTAAACAGCTCCTTTGTCCACTGAAAGCATTTCATCCTTTAACAGCTTCTTAGCCTTATTTTTGCCAGTTTTTCCTTAAAACATTATTATAGTAAACTTGTGCCTTCCACTGTTTCAACTCGTACTATGTCTTGTATATTTTTCAGGACTGTTTGTTTTCTTGGGAGTGCTTTCACAAATAACTCCAAGAAACAATCATTTACAGTGGCTAAAAAAGTAGACTCTGTGGCTAGATTCATACTAGCAAATAAAGCAAAATAAAATAAAGCATTTGTCTTGATTTGGTTGCATAGTTTTATATGCTCTGCTTACCCAGGTTATTGCTTTTCTCTGTGTTTTTCTTACCTTCTGTTCTATCCCTTTTTCTAAGTCATAGGCTTTCTGTGATTTCAGACCACAAATAGATCAATCCGAAAAATTTATTTTCCACATCTGGCATAATTTCCTCAGTTTTCGTTTTAAAATTGCCTCATAGTGTCTTTAATCTTAAATGTCAGCAGCACTGATTCTGTTTTGATTAGGTGGAATCCATCTTATATAAACTTAATCTGCTTCAAAATGTTACCACATACTAATAAATATAATCCCTTTTTCTCCACACAGTTTAATCAATCATGCTGTGAGACTCGGTTATCTGACAGAGTGTATAAAAGCCAGACCATTGAAGAATGCTACTCTGTAGGACTGCTTTTTTCAGCCTCTTGGTTTAAACTTTGCTTTCAGAACCTCTCACCTGCTGTTTCTTTGTTGTTGGGCCACAACCATTGGGTTTTTCTTGGCAAGTACTGAGAGGATGCCTAGATACCTTGTGCTCTGTCATCTTTTCACCTGCATGTGTCTTTTCTAGTAAAATGTTTGTCCATTTTTGTATTTACTTGGTCATGAGAAATGAAGATGTTTTCCTTTTTTCTGCTCCTGAAGGGAGCCCATCCTACTTAAGACACCTTTCAGCCTTTGCTGCACATGGTACCTGTTAGGTAACTCTTGCTGCAGTGTTGGTAGTGTTCATGTATCTCCTTTTGGGAGGTGACTTCCTCCTGGAGGTGGAGACCAGATCCAGCAGGTGATTGTCTGTCACACCTGGCTACTGTGATATCAGTCTGTGACATCACATGCCTGACAAAGCTTCCGCTGTGTCCAAGAGAGGCTGTGGATGGCCTATACAGATACGGCAATACCCACACAGTGTCTAAACAATGATTTGGCTTCATCCTCATGTCCAGTTTTGGAGCTAAAAGGCTTGGCTTGTCTACCTATTCAGTCAAGTTGTGTCCCACTTTGGGATTGAACTTTCTAACTGATTTACAGATGGCCTTTTGGTGTCTTGTCTGTTCATGATTCTGTGTTTCCTGAAAGGATTTATTAAGGTATTTCTGGACAAAGAGCCCATCCCAGTAGCCCTGAAGAAATTACCACTGAATTTACGGCAATCTGCCCACTGCTTTTCATATACACCCATGAAAGTTGCTTTCCTTATGGCTCAGCAAATAGAGAAAGAGAAATTCTGGGATTTAGACTGATCTCTCCTACTTGCTCTTTGTATCAGAAGAGTTTTCTCAAACCTCTACCCTAAGCTGCTGCTAAAGGCTCTAACTGGATTTCACCTTAGATAGGGAATTAACACACCAGTTAATTCCTTTTGTGTGACCTTTAAAAAGAAAGGCACCACTTCATAGCCTGACTTTACAGAGGAAGTTGACTTTCAACCTTCCCAAGCCAGAGCTCTTCAGGCCTTTTTAGCTTCGGTATGTCCTGACACAGTGATTTCACTGCAAACTAACAAGGTAACTGGTGCTGCCAGACTCAGCCATGAGACGAGCGTGGTGAATTTGCTGTCACTGATCCCATCACATTCCAGGCAAGCACAAGTTGCCACAGCTTTGCTGAACAAAGATGCCTCAGTTCCACCCTAGGGAACTTTAATCTCATGTTCACCAAGCATTGCTCTGTTGCAGAAACTCTCCATCTGATAGGTAGATCCTTGGTGTCTGGGGATGCCAGAACTTAATTGGAGTAAATTAAGTGAGAGGGGTAACAAAGTATTGCTTGGAATCACACGCAGTGCGGCTGTGTTTAACAAGCATGAAGAAAAGAAAAGGCAATTATTTATGAATGACTGAAGTTTCAAGAGACATAGTGCATGGGTATTCACTACCAGTCCTCATCTTTCTCCACTGACGTCTCTCTATCTAAGTGGGAAAATTCTTCTGCCTGTTAAGAAGAAACTGAAAGGATAAGTTTACACATCTCTCTCTCTTTTTTTTTTTTTCACTCTGGCATAGAAGTACAAAGAGAGAAGAGTGCATGTATGCCCTTTGGGAAATGAGAAGATGAAAAGTCTCCATTCTCAAGTTCATGTCCATACACTGTGTACAACATTAATTTTTACAGTATACCCTGAAAATTATTGTCAAGTAGCTTTCCCTTCTTCCACTCCTTTTTCTGTTTTTCTTCTAGCTTTTAAAATTTTTTATTTTTGATGCCCTTCCAGCTGTCACTGATTCCCAAAAACTGTGTACACTGTGGCAGATGTAATCCAAAGTTGCCTGAGCTCTGATACTTTCAGTTGCTGAAGATACTGCCCAAACGTGCAGTACTCTTCACAGAGACTGCAGTCCAGGTTAGAGAAAACAGTAAGAGATTTCACCACCTCTCACTTCTTTAGATGCAACCAGCCCCTTCTTTTTCCTCCAAAGATTAAAAAGATAAATATATGTTAAATTACACTGTCTCCATTTGAGTGTATTTGCCTCACTTCTATTGATGCAGAGTGATATCACTTAAATTAAAATACGTAATCAGAGTGTGGCTAGAATTTCAATCCCTCAGCTGTGTGGGTTTGGTTAAAGCAGAATCCATATTTAGTAGTGCTACTATTAAGTACTCAGTAGTGCCATTACATACTCAATAGTGCCACTATTTGAATGGAGACAGTTTTATACACATCAGGCTTAGCAACAACAACGTGTCTTTAAGACAGCATTCACTGTGTCAACAAATATTTTGTTTAATGAGTGTTTAAATTTATGGAAAATAATATTCCTTTCAGAAAGCATTGCATACCCAGAGAATGGTGATTTAAAGGACATGTTCTGAGTGCAGATCAATGGAAAAGGGAACAAGCAGCAAAGTAACAGTCTCTGTTAAGAGATCATTATGTATCACTGGCAGAAAAATATCACAGTTCTGGGAAGTTGGGTAAGCAAAACGTAACAGTGAAAATACTTACTTCCCTGTTCTTAATTTTATGACATCTGATCAGGAACCTAGTTGCTGGACCTATGCTAAAGTCAAGATTTAGTTAGTAACACAGCTGGCAGAGCAGAGGCACAACACCTGAGTGAGGAACTCAGCCATTACTCATAAGTGTTGGAGCCTCTGGGGTGGTCAATAAAAGGTATTGAAACAAAAGGTGATGAAAATGTTTGTGGTTTTGTTCCAGCTGGCAACTACCACTCAGCCCCCATGGTGGGATGAGAAAAAGAATGGGAAAGGGAAGGGTAAAAGTGAGAAAACTCATGGGTTGAGGTAAAGACAGTCTAATAGGGAAAGCAAAACCTGCTCATAGAAGAAAAAAACCCAGGGAATTAATTCACCACTTCCCATGGGAAGGCAAGAGTTCAGCCATCCCCAGGAATGCAGGGCTCCATCCATTACGTGTTATGGTGACTTGGGAAGACAAACGCCATGACTCCAAACCTTCCCCTTCCTTCTTCTTTCAGCTTTATATGCTGACCATGATGCCATGTGGTGTGGAATATCCCTTGGGTCAGCTGGGGTCAGCTGTCTTGGCTGTGTCCCCTCCCAGCTCCTTGTGCACCCCCAGCCTCCTCACTGGGGGGGTGAAGCAGAAAAGGCCTTGACTCTGTGTAAGCACTGCTCAGCAGTAACTAAAACATCCCGAGTTACCAACACTGTTTCCAGCACAAATCCAAAACACAGCCTCATAACAGCTACTGTGAAGAAAATTAACGCTATCCAAGCCAAAACCAGCACACACTGATCTTTCCAGAAATAAACACATACTGAGAAGATTTTAATCCCTTGACCGACATGTGATTCACAGTACTGAACGCCGTGGACTCTGTGGTCTCTCAAGCAGTAACTCTACAATGGATGAAACAACCTTGTCTTGGCAGCCTGTTTCGCTTTTTGGACCTGACAGTGACTGGGCTCAGGCAGAGGTGTTTCTTGCAAGATTAGGCTGCCCTTGGGATGCTAGGAAGGGCAAAATCATTCCTTGCCATCTTTTGGCTGCTGTTTCTAAAAAACAGAGCACTCAACCAAGCTGATCCTGGGCCAGTAGTTCTCGTGACAGCAGAGGCAATTTCAGCTCCTGTTCTTGGAGTTTGAATTCTCAGGGAAGGGCACATTCGTTTTCCCTGGTTAACAGTGACCTTTCCTCAACACAGACGCAGCTCCCTCTTGCATAGAGATTTTCCACAAAAGAAAAAGGAAAAGCAGGCTCTCTGCAAACCCACCTATGAAATATGTTTGTTTACTGATAGAAGGACACGAGTTTTTCAGCTGCTAGGTTTTTGAAATATGTTTTCCTTGCCAGGAAGCTTTCTCCTTCCTGTGACTTTGTAGTTAAACAGAGTGGGTGTCTCTCACTTTTGCATATGACTTCCTAGAGGCAGAACTCGCTAAGGCAAGTAGGCTTATTTGGTGGGCATGGCAATGTATTCACCGAATGAAAACAACCCACAAAGGCAAAGCTGAATGTCCTGCTTAATGAGGCATCTGGTTCTTTTGCCTTAAACAAGAAATCACTCACTCATATCTTGCCCTTACTGATGTTTTACTGAGATCCCTCTTGACTGCTAGAAGAGCAGTGCATTGGTGAGAGCATTTGTTTGGCTTTTAAAAAAAATCTATGTTCTTAGAAGTTGTTGTTCTAAATGTCTGCCAGATTCTTTCTCTTGTAAAGGGATGCAAAAGTCAACACTACACTGCTTAGATCCTGAGGGTCCTCTCATTCAGCTTGGACCCTTGCTTATTGCAAAGCTATGCAGAGAATTACCAGGACTTAGAATTATTCTTACCCTAGGACACTGATACTGATGTGAATGCTCAGCTAAATAAATTCCCATTCAGCATTGCCCAGTGGGTGTTGGTACTCTCATTTCTCCCCTTCTCACTGGGGAGAGCTGCTCTTTTAGGCTTTCTATGTTATACTCACCCTAGCTTGACCAGCCTTCCATCCATGTTGGGAGTTTCATGGAGCATCAGGCCTCTGCAGTTCAGGAAGAGAAACAAAGGTACCATCACAAGTCTTGGATGATAGTTCACTGTGTCAGAATGGCTGTGATTCCTTTTGAGGGGTGAGAATGGGAAGGGGAAAGATGTGTTTGTGGTTTTAGCCAGTGTTATGAGGCCCTTTTTATTCAAAGGCATGAAGCCTAATGAGGCTTAAAAACATCAAGCTTAACCTTTTAGACCTATCTTTTGAGTTAGAATATTTATTGAAAATTAATTTTACCTATTAGAAAACAATTTCAAATTTTCTGCACAGGTTGTAGACCAGAGCCTTACTTTTCTTGCATGACCACTTTGACTTACAAACAAGCAGAGTCAAAGAGTTGAGACATTTTTAGTTCTAAGACTCATGATAAAATTCTGATAAAAGACGAAGTCCAGCCTACTCTAAGAGTAGCAACTGATGTTGGAGACTTCTTGCCACTTTCCCATGAAAGGCCAATTTTGACTAGTGAAATAAATGCAGATCAATACTGTGGACGTTCCTAGTAGTTCTTATCACACAGCACCTCACTTCTCTGTCTCTGCTTTCTCCAGTCCAGTAAATTGTGCTCATTTTACCATTTCCCACTGTGTTATTCAGCCCAATCCATCTTCTTTTCAGAGGGCCTCCCAGTGAAGACCCTACAGTGCTCCAATGGCTATGGATCTCTTACAACTTGCACACGGGTGGAGCGTTCTGAGGCTCATCGAATAGTGAACGTGACTCTGAGCTTTAACAACTGCTGTGAAAACAAAGTTCCTGGCTGGTGTCCTGTGAAGGGACTGAAGAGGCTTGGTCGATGAACCTAAGAGATGGAGCTGGGCAAAAAGACATGGACAGGTCTTGCAGCCAGCACAGTACCCAGACACCAGCGTCATGTTCAGATTAGGAAGGAAGCTGGTTCTGTACAGGATGAGGAAGAACAGGAAGCAGAGCATGCTGATCCATCTGGTTTCATTAGCTTTTCAATCACTCTCCCCTGATTTTGCTGTGAGAGCACACACAAAGTATGGCAGGACATGCTAATAATTGCACTTGAGCGGAGAATAGTGTGTTACGCTAGAGGCAGTGGTGATAATAACTAATCAGATTGGCAAAGAAGGCTGCTTCTTCCTTATGCCAGCAACAGCATAGCTATGTTGAAATTATTTCTGCAAAACAAAAACTGTAAGAAAACCAGAAGTTGTATGTGTTTGCTTGACTTGTGTTTCCCCTCAGATATACTAGATATGTCTTGCACTATCTTGTTGCTACTTCTGCTTCCTTTCAAGAAGAAAACAGAACAGTCAGACTGGAGACTATGAGAGAGAGGAAGGAACTGAGAATAAAGAAGAGATAAGGGAAAGAGAAAAAGTATAACAGTGGATGCTGGAGATGGAGGGATAAACAGCAGAGACATTGGAGGCAGGGAAGAAAACACATGAAATAAGACTAGGAAGAAATCACCTTGGTTTTAATTTTTAGAAAGAGCTGTAGGATTCATCCATGAATTGACCTGGCAGCTGTGAAGGCAATGGAGAAAGTGGCTCTTACAATCCCTAGAGTATTGAATCACATTCTAAATGTTAGCAATTTGCTGTGGGTTGAAGTCTCAAACCACAGAAGTGTTTCCGCAGCACAAAGGACTTCACAGTCTGTGTGGAAATAATTTTGTGCTTGTAGGAGCTCTGCAGTCCCACAGTCCTCACAAAACCTCTGTCCCAACTGCTGGTTGCATTTCTCTGCAAGGTGAAAGTGTCCCTTCTTTGGATTCTCGAGTGTTAGTACAGCATAAGAGATAGGTATACACACGTAATATGCCAAGCTTCCTGCTATGGAAGTCACAAGCTTTGCTTGCTGAGGGAAGGTGAGCTGGGAGATGAGGGTGACAGCAAGGCATTGACCTCAATGACAACGGTGTAATCCCACAGTAACAGGAAGTGCAGAACAGTGAGAGTGACCAGAATCAGCCCTCAATCCAGATCCCATAGCAAGTCCCTATCCAGCAGCCAGGCTCAAGGTCAAGCTAGGAAGTCAATCCATGGATCGCAATCAGCAGCGTGCATCACCAGGCACAGACACGGCTGTGCCATAGCTCAGGCAAGGGCCTGGATTTAAAAGCAGCTTCTGAGTGAAGGTGGGGAGACCCTCAGCCAGGATGATTCCAGTTTAGATAGCCTTGAGCATGGGCAGCCAAACCTCTTTTGGGGAGGGCATGAAAAAGGTTGTGCACAGGGCCCAGACACCTACCAACCTAAGAGAGTTATTGTGAGTGCATCTTCCTTTGAGGAAAGGAAGAGAGAGTAAAGCAGAAGTGTTTGATATTAGGGAATTTATTCATGTCATTTAATGAATTACAGGAGTATGCCAGCATAATGTAATATTGATTTAGAAACAGAATAAAATATGTGTGGGGAAGGTTTCAGAAACCACACATTGGGCTGAGTAGCAGCATCCTATTGAGATAGTCATGTTATTTTCCTTCTGATTAACCAGGAACAAAGAAATGCTTCTGGACAAAGAAATGGACTTGAAGGTCCCGCAAAGGTCTAAAACACCCTGACTGTCAGAACTTCACAATACCCTGAGCGTGTCACATCCATGGATATGATCAAGAAAACTACAACTTCAAATTTGACCTGACGGTGAAGGCAGAGATAAATATCTACTTGTTGCAGAATGATAAAGGTGAACCACTAAGTCTTGTCTCTAGTCTTGAGTATTTAAAACATTCTCAGATTATAGTATTGAATATCTAATCCTAAAATTCCTTACTAGCCATAGGGTAAGAGTAGGCTGCACATGGGTATCACCCATTGCAACGTGGGGGACAAAGCATTTTCACCCGTTTATCTCCTAGGTCTGTGTACATCTTCCAAATATCTGTGGAAATTGTAAGCAATTACTGCAGCTGCAGACCTTGACCTCCGTGGATGGAAGTCTTAGGATAGAAAATGGCTTCTTTTCTTCTTCTGCATTTCCTTTGGAAATAGGTTTCAATAAAAGGCAGTGGAAACCTTGTTGGCTGAATTACTCTCAGCCTGCCTGAACACAACTTCCCTCTCATGAAAACACACATATTCCCTTACCTCCTCATCCTTTAGAAATGACATACTTTCTGCTCCTTGAAGCAAAGTCTGACTTTGAAAGTGAAATGTAAACAAAGAAGAGCTGCATTGGTCCCAGCCAGCATGTGGCTGATCAGAAATAGCTCCAAATTGTCCATAATGCCTCAAATTTATGTCACGTCTTCAAAGACAGAGTGGGAAGGTGACCAGAACACTCTCTTTGGGAAAATATCCTTGGTTGCAGAGCAGTCATGCAAGCTGATACAAATTAAATTGACTCCTGGGTCTCGTGATAATTATCTGGCTCTTAGGAGCGAGGGTCAGGTCTTCTTAATTTGTACTTTTGTAAGTCATGCGAGGGAAAGATGGGTTTGTTTGTAGCTTCTTGGAAATTGTTGTCTTTTCCCTCTGTCTAGTTTCACATTCAGTGCTTGTAAGAGACAAGGGCCCTTTATTTTGAAAAACTAACTGCAAAATATCCCTGAAAGCTTGTGAGCTTCATAAATGCTGATGCTAGCAGTCACGTTGCCTGAGTTATTGGTGCCAAATAAATCAGGGCCAAGATGTAGTATCACACACTGCCTTGCAACTGCTTGCACTGCTTTGCTGTCAGCACTCCCCCTGCCATGGTTTTGCCTGTGCCAACCAGTGCTCTCCGAGATAACAAACTGGCACCATTTGGGAGATAGCACAGAGTAGCAACAATTCCCACTGGGCAACATGGACACCACTGTACCAGGTTAGGCTGTATCCAGCGTCCTTCAGCAGCATTCCAGCAGGCTTTGCAACCAGGCTCTGCAAAACACATCCTTTTTCACCCCGCGTACAGCTGTAACACAATGTGTCGTGCACTTTGAGCTGAATAAAAGAGACACAGAACTTTATCTGTGTTTTAGACTGCAGAGGCCCTGTGGGAGACCAAGGAGACCAGCAAGTCTGAGGATTGAGCCAGTCCGTGCCATTTTACCAGAGAGCCAGAGAATGGTCCCTGCCCCGTTTTATTCACAGGAAAAACATGGATTTTTCTCAAAAGCTGAATTGTGCTTTCATATCTTGGAACTGGGACACTCGTAGTTGGCAGTAAACAGTTGACCTCTTCCTGTGGCACAGAAAAGTCTGAGGCTTGCAACTTCTGAGGAAGGCACAAGAGATGTGGCCAGAGGTTCCTTCTGACTGCCTGGAAGACAGTGTACCCCATTAGGTCATCTCGTGTCTGTATGCAGCTGGCACCTTAGGGAGCTGCCAGCTAGAGAGCTGTAAATAGCAGCCAAGTCCTGTGCTTTTTCTCGTCCAGCAGTGGCAAAGAAGACAATGCAGGGGTCTTCAGAACTCTAAAGAAAGCTGTTGGAAAAGGAAAGCAGCCAGCCTTGAGATTCAGAAAAGCCTGCTGGAGTTGCAGGGGTCTTAGATAACCTAAACAAAAATTCGAAATATAACACCATTATTATCCCATTTTCTTTCCACAAATGCTACCTCTCCTCTCCAGCTTTTAGTCCAACATGGTGAAAGATCTCAAACAACCCCACCTCTTTCTTAGTTATATTAATGTATTTAGTAAAAGGGACAGGCCATAATTCCTAGGCACCTGCATTTAGATAGGCTTGTTTTGCACTCCCCTGATAGGTGTGATTGGCAGGGGAAGAAGTCAGATTTAGCTAGAGCTTCTTTCTAAAAATAGTTAATCAATTTCAGTTCAAGGCTCTCGGGTTATAGGAAAAGAAAATGATTTCAGTTGGGCACATAATGAGCTTGGATAATCAGTTTTCCTGCTCAGAAGCAATGAATCCAAGGGTTTAAAAGAAAAGGAATGTTATTAAGAGGAATAAAACAGCAACTCAGCATAAAAATTGGTAGGCCTGTTCACTAAAATCAGCAATAGAACCTTCTTGTATGTTCTTCAATGTAGCCCTCACCCCTATTTTGCTCAAAACTGAGAGCCTATTTTCCATCTGTAAGGAGCTGTTCTTAAACATCTTAAACATACTGTTTCCAAGTGCAGTGATCCCAACCCTGACACGTGGTCACTGCTCTTCCAGCTTCAGTCCGTGAAGCCTTGGCTCTGTCAGAGAGGAGTCTGTGGCAAGGAAAACACAAGTGAACCCTGAGGAACACACCATTTGAGTTTTGGTTTTGTTTTGTACCTTTCTTGCTCCTTGGCTCCTTTGCTCTACCACTGTCAAGTGGAGCACCACAGGTAATTCCTAACCCTCAAATCACCATTCTCTCTTGATGAGTAAGAGTTTTTAATACCTTCAAATGTAAGACACAATTGTATTTTAAACCTAGTGCCTGCGAGTGAAATCCACTGAAGTCAATTCACCTGCTCCCTTTTTGCTGTGATCTCTCATCACTTCAAGCAGTGCTGGATTTCTCTTTTATCCTATTATAGGCAGGACCAGCAGTAAGTACTCCATTCTTTTCAGAATACTGGGCTTACCTCAGGATAGATGTAGCTCTGAATCTAAGTTTTACTTCCGTGCAAGCTTTACAGCACAAAAGATTGAATCAAATAGTCAGCTGAAGACTCTAATAAGAGTTTTTGCAGTGTCTGTCTTCTGTTCTTACAGTTGTTACCATCTCTTTATATGAACCATTCAAAGTCATTCACAGTGGAGATACCAAAGGTTGGAGTCATTCAGAATAGCATGAGATAGGCAGAGGTCAGAGGGTTGAATGAGAAGAAAAATGAAATATTGTTTGGAGAATAGGAAATCTTTATTAAAAGTGATATCCTGCAAAATTACCTGTGCCTCAACTGCAGTGATGCACAAACCTGAACTGGACAGTAGCCATTACTGCTAGAAAAAGTTGTGAGGAGAGTGCTGCAGAAGCTGGGGTGCAACTGGTTTCTTCTACTTCGTATCCTTGTAGTCTGATTATATTTCAAGTGCATTGACTGTTTAGAGGTGACCTAAACAGTTCTTAAATAGCAATTTCAGTGAATGGTTTAGCTAAATCAGAGAAGAACACACTTTTTTTTTCCAATTTCTGACCTGTCAGATAAAAACACTGGCTCAGAGCTGCCACCCAATGATCAGACCCTGTAAAATCACTTAAATACGGGCTACCTGTGTTGCAAAGCACTGCGTCCTGTGAGACAATACAGTGGAGGCAAACTAATTTCTTGCTGCATAAAAAAGGCAGTGAAAGGCCATTTCCACCTCCACTCTCCTTCTACTCCTGTTTCCCAACATCTGCATATCCCATCACTCATTGCCTTGTCTGCAGCAAGGTCCTATGCTTAGAATTTTAATTGGTTAACCTGTTAACTTTTGCTTTGGTTTTTTTGGTTGTTTTGTTGGTTGTTGTTGTTGTTGTTGGGGGGGGGGTGGTTCGGGTTTTTTTTCCTTCTGTATTGATTTTCTGCTGGTTTATCAATTTGACTCAGTTCAGAGTGTGGGCAGGGAAGTGCCAACACCAGCACAAAACGAGCAAGAAGGAATGAACTGTTGAGAGCTGAAGAAAGGATAGAAGGGAGATTTCAGCTGCAGTGAGCAGGAGCACTTATTTCAGCTCTCTTCTTGTCTAACTGCATATGACATGACACCTGGAGATTCCAAAGCTGGCTTTCCATACACGTGTTTGGATATCCAAAGCACTCTACAACACGAAGTGCCACACAGGAAAATGTTCCTTGCCAAGGTTGTGGCTAAATTAGTCTGTTCAGCACTCAAAGACTTCAGGTATTGATTGTTCCCAGGGGCTGTGCTGCCTCACTGAAAGCTATAATCTCAGTTATCTCTGCAGCTTTCATGTGTCACCTGTCTGAAAGTGTTTGTTCCTGGCTGGGCTGTACCATTAGGCAAAGCAAAGAAGATGAAGGGGGATTGACACAGGTATGTTCATTTGTCATCAAACAGCTGTCACTCATTTGAGTGCATTGTACAGCACCAAGTATTTTGTACTATTTAAGTGCTTATAAAATATTTTCATTTGTAAAAGGTGTACACAGTGACTTCATTTCACTGCAAGAGGCAAACACCCCATTTTGTGCACAGGGGTGCACCAACAGGACCTTTCAGTCCATTTCTCTTCTGATCTACTCTCTTTACGAGCCCTTCATGAATAGCAAAAGGGCATTTGCTTCCAGCTGAACCATAATCCTGCAGTCTGCCTGCTTGCCCTAGTGTCTATTTCTAATGGCTAATAGGCATTTTTAATGTCTAGTAGAAATAGATTTGTACTATGTGTGGTTTCATCCCAAATTATGTGTTGTCTATTAGCTGACTGTGCCCTGAAGTGCCTGCTTCCAGTATGCCAAACACCATCAGTAGATGTCTGTTCAGCTGCATGTTTTCCGGATTAGGACCTGCTGTGGTCTCAGAAGACAGTGTTCATTATGTACCTGGAGTTATATTGGCCATCAGTGCTGGATGCAACACAGAGAACCAGCTGTTCCTACAGAGCTGTGCTGTTCAGGGGAGGCGAGAGTGGTGTGCGCTCAGACAGCAGCCACTCAGTACTGATGTACAAAGCAAACCCACAGGGAGGTTTCTACAAGCTGCAGTTTGGCCGGTCTCCTTAATTCCAAAGGCTTGGACATCTGCCTGGAAATATCCGAAGTCCAAATGGTTAATTATTGGTGGTGGAAAATGATTATCACTTGATTATTATATTAAAATTTAACCTCCTTCAATACTTTAACAAAGTCAGCATACTGTTATCTAATCACCAGCCAATGGTTAACTAACAATCCTAATTCTGTCCCAAAACAGTTCATATCATGGAGCAAAGCATCAATCTTCTAAAATGGGGAAACCTTAGGACCAGACGGGGAAGATCAGGGCATTGCTATTCCCAGAAATGTACTTTGTGATTGCTGCACCAAATTGCTACACTTTGGAGCTGGAAGGCAGAGTCCTGCAATAAAGACCATTAAATTTGTGAGGAAAAACACATCAGGAAGCTCTAAAGACCCTGCATATCCTGTATCATTCAGGCCTTGGGTGGTCCTTACTAATGTCCAGATACACTCCTGAACTCCAGGTTGTACAGACTGGGTGCTGGATGCACGTGCTTCTCTCCGAGAGTCACTTACCTCTGAGCTAGGGAAAGGGCTGTCAGGGGCAAGTAGGGCTTATGAGAGCTTCAGTAAGGGTACATGCACATTGTGGGGTGATTTGTGCATTGGAGGAGTCCTGAGGCTTCTTGCAGCTTTCCTATTCCCTTCAGGTGGAATAAGCTGTTGTTTCTCTGGTTTTATTTTCACTGGCTTGGCCTGCAAATAGTGTGAGCTTTCGTGAACAGCCTGATGCCTCCTCAGGTGGATTTCCATTTGCTTTCACACATTTCTGCTGCTGGGACAACCCTGGTTGGTTCCCAGTGCATCCTCTGTACTCCCTGGAGTTCTGGGGCAGCTGTCAAAGTGTCATGAATCTTCTAGCAAACATGAGTTTGCCCACAAACACACACACACTGCCCTTACACCACTGCCCTCTTACACCACTCACAGTTCCTGCTCCAACTTAGATGCTGAGCAAATAAATTTCAGTGTGGGCCCCTCTCATGACCACATCTTTCTGCAAGGGTGTGGGCCTCACACACTAATCCTTCCCACTGTACTAGTGACCAACAAAGTAAATTTTTTTTTTATTCGTATTCAGACCCATCTTGCACTGCTCTCCCCAGAGACGCTTTAATAGAGAGAGAAGAAAGCACCAGGAACAAATCTGCTGCTGCCAGCTAGCAGGCAAAGGGTTGAGGTTGCACAGGCAGGTTTATTAGACGGCAGAGGAAAAAGACATGTCGCTGAATGCACTCCAATCTTCAACCTTCATCTTCTAGGAATTGTCTTTTTTATCCCCCCCATATTTCTCCTTCATTGCTTTCTGCACGTTAAGATCTAGGAAATATTTCTCATACCATCTCCCTGTAAAGAAGGCAAATCATAGTTCAGTTACAGCCTCCCTCCCAGTGCTATTACACCCCAAGGATTATTCTAGCTGTAGAGCTTCTCTCTTGTTAAAATGCCAATTTCTATTCCCCTTGTGCCTTTGCCCAAATCCATCCTTTGTCCTTGGCAGAAGCAGCACCCATCTCAGGAATTCAGCAATGTACTTTTCCTGGCAGAAGTCATACCTAGCTCATTAATTGTCCTTCCATGCCAATGTCTGGGATCTATGACTGCCTTCTGAAATACATCAGGGGTGTAGGAATCTTTCATCAAGCTTCGGCTCTTCAGTGGGCCACCTGCAAGGAACAGCAAATAAGGAATTGTATGTAGAAATCACCCTACTGCAGTCCTCAGGAACTGAGCAGGAGAGCAACACCAGCAGTTGCAAGGGCTCAAGAAAAGGCATGTGTTGACTGCAGTACCTTTGATCAGGTTTAGGCTGGGTGCTGAACAATAGCTTCATCATCACCCAGGAGGTTGCTTGTGTTTGCCAATTTATCTGCCTTTCATCCTCAAGTATGAGATACACACAGAGGGTGCTGCAAGGTATCATCTTTATTTGTATCCCAGTGCCCTTTCTTCAGTCAAGTGCTCGCTTGCCTCCTGTTGAATCTACTCATCCATGAGAGTAGTTTCCTAGCAGCTACTAGCAGCACAACTCCACAAAACCCCCACCATCTCACCACTCCAGGCCTCCTTGATCTCCTTTTGTGCCACAATACTTAACAAAGAGTTGCCAGCTGTGACTTCTCTTTTTATCACCTCCACTTCTAGCCACGGGGGCGGGCTTTATTTTAATCTCTAATCCTTTCCTCTTCACCTCTCTTTTAATCACACCTTTGTCTTGACAATAATGATTTTGAGCTCCCTGAGGAAAGATGTCCTTCCTTTCTGTGCGACCACACAAACCCAGGACAATGCAGTCCTCAATACCCGGCAAGGTCTTGTCATGGAACATACTGTATAAGGAAAAGGAATCTGCCTTATGCTGGTACATGAGAAACTAGAACCAGCAACAATTATTTCAGGGTTTCTTGGATGAATGCTCAGTTTCCAATATTTGTTTAGATGGAGGGATCCTGGGAACCTTGGAAACAGAGGTTTGGGAAAGATATGTCAGAGCTCCACATCTCTGAAGGTCTGGAAGAGAAATGACGCTGGCACTGGAACTGGAGGTAACTAGCAACTGGAGATGACAGGAAACATTGAATTACAAATGGGGTCCATTTGGACAGCTCTGGACAGGAAGACAGGGGTTATGATTCACGTTCACTTTTCACACCGTGGGGAAAAAAAAAAGAGTGAAAAAAAGAAAGGGATAGAAGACATAAAATGGGATGGTCTAGATTCCAGTCCCTCAGGTACCACAGCCTGGAAAAGCAGTGACTTGGGATAGAAGGAGTAAGAGGGGAAAGTGAGTATTACCTATAGCCAGCTCTCTACCCACAGCAATGTGGCTGCCCTGAGCACTGGCAAAGCATAGATGGAACCAGCTTTGATGATCAGGGATAGGTGGTGTGTCCCCTCACCTTGGAAGAGATTTATTCTTAAATTGTAACCCAGCTGCTGGTAATCTGAAAGAGATGCCCAGGTCAAGGAGTTTTTTGTCATTTCAGTACAGTCATCGGGTCCTTTCTGTCCCGTTTCTAATGCTGCATTGTCCTGAGCTTGACGTTTCTGAAAACACAAACAACAGGGAAACTGTCAGTCCACATTCCTAAAATGCAGCAAACTCCTGGCATTTCCACTGGAAATGAACAGCTCTTTGAGCTATGACTAATCCCTGGGACCTGGGTCTGTCCTTGAGTCTCCCTCAGTGGCTTCTGTGGGCATTGCATTTGCATGGGACAACCAGGACGAAAGCGCCTTTCCTGCGGAGGGAATGTCCGTGTAACCCTCTGTCATGTCCTGCTTATTGTGTGTGTTCCTTATCCCAGGGGGACTTTTTAGGTTTAGCCCATGCGAAGGCTGCGACAAGTTAAAACTGAAGCCACGGCCCATGGTGGTGAATGCAGTAATTGTGAGCCTGCTGGCACTAGCAGCAGGACAAATGGGATCTGGATCAGGTAGGAATGTATGTTTGGACTCATCAGATTAGCTCAGGACATGACACAGGGCCTACCTTCTGCTCTTGAGGCAGTTGTGGGAATGAAGGTGCCAGCCCAAGGGATAGGAAGCCTAGTGCTCCAGCAGCAGCAGCTTGGGTTTTACACTGTGACAGCCCTTCACAGCACCAAGTCTGACACAGTATTGGGATCCTGAAGCTGAAGTTACTGTATCACCCAGACCCCAGGAGTCAGCGCTGCATGCTCTGCAGAACCTCTCCCACAAAAAGAACAGGGCCACAAAAGATGAGCAGACAAAGCCAGTCCTGACTCACAGGGAATGATCTGCTTCTTTCCTCTCTCACTCTTCTTTCTTTTTAAAGAGGAGCCATACACTTACACATGATCAAAGTGCAGGAAGCTGCTGCTAAATAAACTGCTGTGCTAACTCCCACCTGCTTCTTAAAACAAAACCATGTCTGTTTGTTATTATTACTATATTCAGTAGAAAGAACTTTCCAGTCTGCTGATGTAGAAATCCCTCCTCTCCTGTTTCTTCCAACAAAGCAGAATTTCTGTGTAATGAGGCAATGTACACATTTCCCAAATCCCATTCATCAATAACTTTCATTTCCCCAGTTCCTCTTGGACAAAATGACACCAAAGCCTGCAACTGTTCCTACTTTCTAGTTTGTAGCTATATATGATGTTGTCACTGTTATTATATAAATATTGCAATTATATGTGATTGTTATTGTTCATTTTACTTCTGACCCTGAAGGTCCAAAGTCAAAGCAGTGCTCAGAGAATCCTACATCTTGAGGCCGAGAAGGAGTTTAAGGCCATTTTACCATCCTCCTGGATAACAGAAACGACAGAAGTATGTCTAATTATTGCTTTGCTAAGCCAATTCTGTGAGGGACAATAGGCAACCAATCAGAAAAGACAGACCTTGATCAAAGAGCTAAGAAGGATTAAATTTGATGTTTCATTCTGCACAAAATGTTTAGCATAGCTTAACACTCTGACTTTCCTGACACGCAGCCTTTGAGGAAAGGGAGCTGTTTTTCCAAGGCAGAAAACCTCCTTAGACAGGTGTGGGAACTGGCGATTCTCACCAGCCACCAGATGTGGCCAAGAGTGGTCTCACAGGCCTTCCACATTTGACTGGGTCCCCAAAGCATGAGGCAGTTTCAGTGACTTTCCAGCCCTGAGGAGCCCCATAGATGTGAAAATGACATTTCCCTCTCTCTTTTCTTTCTTTTTTTTTTTTTTTTGATTAAAAAAACCCAAAGATCCATGATTCCCCAGGAGGCAAAGCCTCTGCCACAACTACCACTCGCACCTGGTCCATGATCCCTGGTGTGATGGTTTGTACAAGCAGGCAGGTCCTGCTGAAGTCCAGGTATGGAGGTGGGATGAAGGCTGTAGAGATGGTTGCTAGGGAACAATGCTCCCTCCTTCTATGAGCTGTGGGCTCCAGCTCCATGGGAAACAGAATTCACACAGTGTAGAAAAGGGATTTCCTTACTGATTGGAAAAACACACAAGGAGCAGAGTAAAAGGCTCATGTCTCATGAAATACTTGTGCCCAAAAGTTCTCATCACACATACAGGATTTCTTGGACACAACAATTTCTTGGTTTTCCTAACATAATCATCATAATCAACAAGACTGTATTTCAGCAGAACTGGATCTTTTAGCATCTCCAAATGCTTCACATGAGCTCTCTGACCTCAGCCTTCTTGTTGGGACCTTGTTGCTGCCTACCTGGAACACCAGTAAAGGGTAATAATCAGTGGGCTGTACCAGTTGATACCATAATTTCCTTTTGATGTCCCTTACCTGGACTCCAGGGAGGCAACACAGCCCCCTGTGCGTTGGGTCCAGTTGCCATATGGAAGGTACCCCCATTTTCCACATTACAAATGGGAAGATGGTGGGCTGGCAAGAAGTCTTACACAGAGCCAATGACAGAACCTGAGCTTGGCCCTCCCACATCCAGTCCCAGTGCTGGATTTTAGCCCTGGACTTTTCATTCATTCTGCTCCTGATCTCTCACCAGGCCACTGGAACTTCTGCAGGTCTTCAGGTATAGTGTAACTCTCATGTTGCAGAGCTGCTTTTCATACCCAACACAAGCAGGTTGCAGGTAACAGAAGAGAATTAGAAATACTCATAGATGCACCATCTAAGATTTTATTAATTGTCAAAAATCGAAAGTTCAATAGAAACCTAATGACAATTCTTAGAAAAATTGGCAAAATCTAAATCAACCATTTTTTTCTTTACTTCCACCTCCTCCCTTTTGCTTTACCCTGGGCTGGAGACAGCTGCTCGACCGCTTTGTCCCAGACACAGCTCTCCCTCTAGGCCTTGCCGCGCTTCGCCTCGGAGACTTTGTAGTGTGGTGGGGCTCGGTGGAACCACTCGGACCAGGAGCCATCGTACACGGCCACGTCGCGCTTGCCACACAGGAAGGCTGCCAAGGCGATCTGACACGCCGTGACGCCCTTGCGGCACGTGGCCGTCAGCGGCTTCGAGAGATCCACTTTCTTCTCACGGAATATCTCCTGAATCTCCTCAATACTCTTCTCATGCCCCGTTTCTGACAGGAATGAGTGGAAGGGTATGTTCACAGCACCAGGGATGTGGCCAGATTCCAACCCTGCAAGAGTGAACCAGAAAAGGAAACATGAGCAAGGACACATTAATGTAGGTGATGAAAGACACCCACAGGAGACATTAGAGACATCACGGCAGATAGTCTCACTCCCTCCAAAAGACTCATTTGTTCCACTTGATGATGAGGATGCGAAATGGTATTGGGCTAAAAAGAAGAGGACAAATATTATTCAACTTTGCTGAAGTAAAAACTTCCAGAATATTTAGCAAACTATTTCCTCACTGAAAGCAGTAAGATGTAGAAATTTGAAGAAGCCTTAGACATAACAGGAATCAAAGAACCTCCACAGAAAAGGCCCTAACAAAGGCATTAAGGGCACGTGTGATAAGAGGAATAAAGTAGTGCATTTCCAACCTTCTCCAGGTATGCCAGCAGTGTGTAGCGTGTTTTCAGAAGCAGGAAGTGTGGCCTGCACGTGGAATTTGTGAAAGTGGTTATCCATTCACAGTTTATCCATTCCTGCATCTCCTTAAAATCATATTTCAGGAAAGTAAATAAGGGAAATCATAAAGCAACCTTAAAGTCAATCACATCACTGCTGAGGCAGCTATCCTGGGGCAAGTTGAAAGCTGCATGTCTAAACAAGGTCTTTAGAGAACAGCAGATATAAAAATACGATGGACAAGGTTGGTGTCACGCCCTTCAAATTCAGACTCCTAAGGCTTAATAATGGAAGCTTTTCCAATGATTCTGAGTGGCTTTGGATCAAGCCTCATTGGAGCCAAAACCATTACGTATTACACTGAAAATGCGTTTCAGGGAGTGGTTCTTTGCTAGGTTTGAACTTCTAATGAGACAAGTCTGAAAAAATCACATGAATCGTAATCTGTTTCACTGGCAGCTTTCCAGTTGCCCAAGTCATTGGGGTAACTGGTCTCGGGAGATGGGAGAGATTGGGGCAGTTAAATAATTTGACTTTGTTACAGTCAAATGATTAAACTATACCTAGTCAGACACTGACGTCATACATCATAATGACACTGCAGTTTCATCACTATGCAGAGTGGTAACATGACATGGTGAGATATAAGGGGAAAATGGCTTTGGCACAGAACTGAAGGAAATTTTTGCTCTGCTGGACAAAGACAGAGCCTAAAGACAATCAAAGCTGCCCTGAGTCAGCTTCACAAGTTCTCTTCCTGTTCCAGATGGACCCATTTTGTCTCTTGATTCATCCTCCCCGAGTGCATTAGAAATACGGCACAGTTGTCTAGTAGTCACCTCATGCATCCTTCAGAAATGTTTAGCATTACTGAGAGAAGTTGAGAGAAAAACTGCTGACTTCTGCAGGGACTAACATTTAAAAGGGAAAATAGAAAAAAAAGAGGCAGCATTTTGGGCTGATGCTTTCACCACATTTTTTCCCAGTTCCAGAAAACAACAGTTCATCACTCCAGTACACAGAACTGCAAAACTCACTCATCAATACAGTGTCTGTATGACAGAGGAAATAAAAAATGAAGGAAAAACTGAGAAAACCTTGTATATAGTTCTCAGACTGCAAAGCTGCTTATTGGAGCCTCTTACATGCCTGGGTTAGGCTACTACTTTCCCACAGAGTAAATGGGAAAGGATCCATTCAGCTAAGGATTTCTCCAAGGCTCTGCTGCAGTACTGGTGATCACCCCAATACAGACAAGGTTGTGAGCCATCCTAGGGCACTGGGAAGTGTACTGAGATCAGGAAGTCCTGGAGGATGAACTAGAAGGGAACTCTTGCTCAAAGAAGCTTGCTAGGCCATCGATTCAGTTCCTAGGTGTCCCAGGCACCGCGATCATTATCGCCTCTCTAGACTGTTCACACACCCTAAAATAGGTTTGTACCCCTCTCTTATTGGAGACTGACAACTCACCACCCTTAAACAACTCTTCAGGTAGGAGCTGAGCAGATCTGAAAAAAACACTCTTATTTTAGAGCAGTTTTGACTTTGATCTATAGGGAGACTTTCTTGCTCCAGAGATTCAAAAGTCGCTTGGAGTCAGTGACCAGTGCTTGCACTCTGCGGGTGAAAATGGGGAATTCTGTAAAAACTGCATTTATTCACATATGTGGGTGTTCAGCTGAGAGAAAGAGCTGAAACTGCACAACCACAATCCCTTGGACTGCCTAAAAAGTGCTGTCAAGTGGCTGAGGAAGCTTTATCATCTCTCTTTGCTAGGTCAAGAGCAGAGGAACATAGGACTGGAAGGCAAGGCTGGATGCAGCTGGGATCTGAACGGGGGAGAGGATACATCTACTCCTGCCAACAGAGGATACTCCATGCCAGATTCATGCAGTCACCATTAGAATCTCTAGGAAGGAACCCTAGGACTACAGAGCCTGGGGCCCAGCTACTACAGTAATCATTTTATAAGCTGCCTTTCAAAAAAGCATCCATCTCAGAAACAGTTTGGATTCTTGTCATAAAACTTCCCACAGAAGCACCTTGTGGCTCATGTGAGGAGGAATATTAATTTCCAGTGTTCAGATCATTAGTCAGTCCATACACCATTTATCCTTGAGCTAACACTGCCCTACGGCTGAAATAGTTTCTTTGCCCTTCTGCTATTGCTCCAACAGACTGATGACAAGCCCTGAGCACTCCCAACAATCTCATGTCCTCGGCCTAAACCCAGTAAGAGCCCATTAGGTACACTTTTCTGTCTTGGCCACCCTAGAAACAGCTCCAGGTGTCCAGCAGGCTTTTGGATAAAGAAGTGGCATTTCCAACCATCACACTTGGTAGACAGGAGTTGCCAAGGCTGTTGCCAAGGCTAAATCACATGTGACGTTCCTGCACCCAACTAATTCATCCAAGTCTTACCCTCCTCTATTGCTTCCAAACGTGGGTCAGCAGCTTGTAGGAGAAACATAAGCAGTTCAGTGTTTTGGGCTACCAAGCATTTGAGTTTGCCCTCTGCAGAGTTATACTTCCTGTCACTCCTACACCTGCAGGTGGCACCTCACGTAATACTCCCCATGCGATCATTTAGACCTTCCCAGGGCTGTGCCAGCAGCACATTTCTGTAACAACTCCCTATTTTCAATGCCTTGATGATTCAGGAAAATATTAAACAAAACACAGAAGCTTAATGATGGGACCACGCTGGCAACTGCCAGCCCCACAGATCTTCATTCACTCAAGCTGTTTCTTATCTCACTTATCTCCTTTTCAGTCAATTTTTTTTAATCTAACAGTACTTGTGCTATTTGTCCTCTCCACATATTGAGCTAATAAATGCTCCTCTAATGTTAGGTCCAAAGCATAAATGAAATCTAAATGGCACAACCCTACCTTGTAGGTGCTTCCAATGTCTGGAAGAAAAGATCAAACCTAACTTCCAGACATGCATGTTCTCATTTCTCTTATCTGGCCAACCAATTCTGTTGGAAATAAAGCCCTTGGCTGCAGTGCAAGCCTACCAACACATTTTAGTCAATTTTGCCTTCGTTTAAAATAATTTTGAAGAGTTTTTTGAAAGCCTCCCAGTCAATCCATGTTAGAAGACCAGCAGGTGCCTAGGTTGTGCTGTACCCCTTATTCTAAACATGAACTTCGCAATTGCTTCTGTCCCATAGTACCATGCTTTGATTAAATTTATCAAATTCTTGCCTCATGAAGTTGCAATGTCACATGGCTGATTTTTGACACATATTTGGGATAGAGATCATCTGCCTCACTGATTTGAGCATGGGGATACCTTTTGGTTAGCCCTCTCCCTGCTCTGCAGAATTATCCTAAGGAGAGAAGAAAATGTGGTACTACAGACTCAAGGCTCAGTCTAATTCTGAGACCACACACAAATAATCTTACACCTGGAACCCCTGCTAACCGCACAGCAACCTTATTTATTCTTTCTTTCCTTGTTCCCTTTTGTACACTCTGTTCCAGAAGTTTTCGTTATTTGTTTTAATTCCTTTTGCCAAGTCTCACTCAGCTTGGTGTCTGGCAATCCTTCCTCACAATTTATAACCTGTAATATGTTATCTTCTTCACTACTTAATCCCCATTTCCACATCTGTTAGATTCTCTGCTTACATATTGTTTTTATTGTTGGCTATTTATCTAAGACCACAGCCCCCCATTTCTAGCCTTCCCTTTGCGATGAAAGCTCCAGCTGGAATTTCTTAATGTCAAAAAGATAAAAGATTTGCTCTGCTCGTATTTAACTCCCTGTGGCTTTGGAGTGTGCTGGCTGCAGATAGTTCTTTTCCAAATGCCTCCTCTGTTGCCTCCTTGTTTATCTCTCTCTTCCATTCAAATGGTATGCCTTGGAAGGGACAATTACTGATCTTGTCTAACCTACCGTGAACACATTGTAAGGAAAACTTTAGGCTTGGTCCTGGCCAGCTCCCTGAAAGTCCTCGTAGGTTCCTGTGGGTTGAAACAGACCTTGATAAAGTCTCTCACTCTCCATTGCTGTGCTGTGGGTATTACTACAGGGTCAAAGCAAAGCCAGTCCACTCCCAGATGCAGAATCCTCCCGGATGAGAGAGAGAACAAAATCGTACATTTTATTCTCATTCCCACTGAACACTGAAGGTGACCAAAAGCTTTATGTTTGGGGCAGTCAGGATGGAGAGCTGGGAAAATGGGCAAAATCTGGAGTTCTGTATGGCAAAGGGAGACAAGGACTACTTCAGGGCTGAGAATGAGAAGAAAAATACCTGTAAATTCATGGAATTATTTTGAGTTTGCTCTCTTTTTTAGATGATGGAGTTCTTGCCTGGCAACTTTCCCCTCTTTTCTCAGATGTCTGCAAAAGAATTCAGAAATTCAAGACTTTTCTGTATACATTCAATTAACTACACTTCTTGCTCATCAGTTTTCAGTGTCCAGCACTCAGAGAAGGTCAGCACTGGCAACCATCATGAAATTATTTTTATCCCCAGCCCTGGACTGCTAGTTCCTGCAGAAACACAGCACTGTGCAGGGGCACCTCAAACTACCTGGTACATAGGTCAGGGCTGCACATCTGTCAGGCTTATGCTGCACACTCTGCATGAACATCCAAACTTTTCATCCAAAGCAATACCTGTATTTAAGACCTATGAGACCGGGCTTATAGAAATGTCCATTTTTCTCCACTCTGGCAACTTTAATGAAACTCTCCCAGCAAATAAAAATTAGTCCAGTATTACGGCTTATCTTAACCAGTACAGAGGTCTAAATCCCAGCAAGGATAAAAATAAAACAGGGACAATTAATTCTTACCACAAAGAACTGAAAAACTAAAGAGGCAAAAGAGTCAGCTGCAATTAGCCTCTTCTAGAGATGGAGTTCACAGAACAGGGTAGATTAATTGACTTAATTAGGAAGTCAAGAACTGAAGCAATAATTAAACTGAAATCACCTGAGAAGGCAGCAAGTTCCTTAACCTGAAGACCATTAGTCTTCTCTAAATTGCATCCTCCCTGATTGGATGACCCCTGCAATTAATCAGCATTGATTTAAAATTGCTCTTTTAGGTGTAAGCACTGTCTTACCCACTGCTGGCTGATGTGCTGCTACTGGCTAGCTTGGTTCAGAAAGCTGTCAAGCTCCTGTGGAATGAGCAGCTGCAGCTGGAGTGCTTATCCTGCTGGATCTGCTGTGGGAAGCAAAACTGGACCACCACAAATAAGCTGTTCCATGCTGACTCATTTCAAAGGAAAAATCTGTTTTGAAGATGCTGTTGGGGCTGCGGTATTTGTCACCTGGTGACAACCCTCACCTTGGGAAAGAATGCAAAATCCACCAGCTCCCAGCAAGGAGCATTTTAGTCACATCTTGAGGTTAAAATTCAACCTTCACTTTGATGGGCTGTGATAGGAAAAGAAATAGAATGAGCGACGAGCCTAACTTTCCCTTTCCCCTGACACAGTCTCCTCCATCATTCCCACTGCCTTTCCCACCTTCCACATTGTTTTTGTGCAGGTCAAATATGTTGGGGGGGGCTCACTGTAGACACCTGGGCCACCCATGTGTAGAGTGATTTACAGCCAAATGCTCTTGAAGTTTGGATGCAGGAATGTACTTCAGGACATGGTGCCACACTAACTGGCTGTACAGCAGCACACACGCACACACGTGACCAGCCAGGACAGAACGGCAACAACCTGTGGGGCAGCACTGCCTGAGGACCACAGAAACCCACTGCACGTTCTGGCAGTGTGGGCTCTGCTCAGACCCAACTGCTGCTGCTGAGCTTTCCTATGCTTTCTTCTAGAAACTCTGACTTTCTTTTCCAGCCATTTCTGTGATTCCCTCATTGAGGAACACACTCAGTGCAGGTAGCTCGGTGCGCAGCTGCAGTGGCAGCCGCAGGTTGAGCTCTGGGTGGTGAGAACCCCAGGCAAGAGGCCAGGAACTGGCGCTGACCCTTTGCACAACAGAGGGCACAGGACCTGTGGCACAGCCAGGTGACCGGACACTGAGACACAGCAGGAGCCAAGAACTCAGTAGGAAGAGCCAGGACTTTGTCACACACAGACCGGGAGGGCATAAAAGTTCAGAGTTTCCTTTGTTTAGGTCCCTCCTTGGAGGCACCAGCTCAAGCTGTTTCTGTGTTATTGTGCTGTTAATAAATTGCTCTAAGGAAGCAGATTTCTGAGGCTCTGCTAAGGGAAACCCAGGCTCGAGACGGTAAGAAAACCTGGTCTGAGTGTGTGTGCGGGGTGTGTAGGGAGTCAAGTGGGACACTCATCAGTTCAGTGGAGCTGCCTGCTGAGAAGGGGCTTTGGTTCCAGCAGTTAAAAGTCTCTGGTGGTGGGAGTGTGATTGCCAGAGTGCCTCCTGAACAGCCAGTCAGGAAAGTTTCCTTCACACCCTTTCAGAGGGGAGGTTATTCTGGGATATACGAAGGCTTAAATTACACAGCAAAAGCCTCCTTTAACCAACTTCAATTTCATTCCAGGCACACTGCTGTACCTGCTGTCCCCACCGCACAGGACTTCTCCCACCCCTGCTGCTTGTGTGTCCAGTGCTTAACCGAGGTAACAAAATCAGTTTTTGTTCCTGTAACTTGGGGCATCCAAAAAGAGAGAGGCTGACATCCCATACATTCGCTAAAGGCTTCACGCTTTTCTTACATAAGCAAAAGAACAAAGATCAGCTCAAGCAAATTCTCTATTTGCTGGGAATCAGAGCGATAAGGAGAATGTCCCTTGGGTTACTGTATTACCTAAAACCTTGGCTTTTGCTGGTGCACTCATTATGGTGAGAGGTGCCTGTATGAATACTGATAGTTTGCATGTGTCTGCTGGTTTAGATAGGACCCTGAACAAACCCCTGGGAGCTCTTGCCTCCCATGTTTGCATTTTGATAAACTTCTGCAGGATGTGGAATGGGAGATCCTGGAACCAAATGACTGCAGCCCTTTTCTGCTATTTCCTCCTGCAGCTTTATAGCCAACTGCAACAAAAGCATTCTGTGATGGCACTGGGATCTGAACGCGCAACTGTGGATCCCTTAAGGTAATCAATGAGTCAGGCTGAGGCATGCCTGTGCATTAGGAAAACCTGTTTGATGGCTGTCAGGAGGTGTTACTCCCAGTCTAGTTCATCCCGTTCTGGGGCAGGTGCCAGTCCCACCTCCATTACCTTGGTCCAGCTCGGTCCCCCGAAACCGGCCCTCGGGGCGGGAATCCACCACCTGGAAATTTAGGGACGACACGTTCTGTACCATCTCCTCAAAACTCTTCACCAGGGCCCTGTTCAGCCTGGCCTTAAAGACAGCCGGGGTGGGCTGGGTGACCTCCGCCGTGACGGGGTGCCCCTCCTTCACCCAGTTCTTGAAGCCACCGTTCAGCACAGAGACCTCCTTGTGCCCAAAGGCCCGGAACATCCACCAGGCGCGGGGGGCGTAGAAGGTGCCCACCTCGTCCCCGTCGTACACCACCACGTGGGTGTCATTGCTGACGCCCAGCCCTCCCACGTAGTCGGCGAAGTGAGACTCGCTGGGCAGCATGAAGTCGTAGGGGGAGGACTTGTCCCGGCACTCCTCGATGTCGAAGAACGACGCCCCGGGGATGTGCCTCTCCTTGAACTCCTGCCGGGCGTTTCGCTCCTTGAGGGGGTACCAGGAGGCGTCCAGCACCCGCAGGCCGGCGCCTACCCGCCCGGCCCGCACCNGCGGGAACCGCGGCCCCGCCGGGCCGGGAGGGGCTCGCAGCGGCAGGCGGCGGGGCCCCGGTAAGGCCCCGGCTGCAGGGGTGCTCCGGGGCGGGCAGAGCCTTGGGGCCGTGCCTCACCCCGGGGCGCTTTGCCCCCGGGGCTGCCCCGCTCCCCTCTGGCTGCTGTCAGTGCTGGCTGCCGTCCCTGGAGGTCGAGGGATCAGATGGGCTGCGTGGGGCTGGGCGCAGGGCGGGACTGCCGTGGCTGTCCCGCTCGGGGCAGTGTTTGGGATGAGCTCTGGGAAACTGCTTTCCGGGCTGGAGCATTTCAAGCCCCTCATTGTAGGTTTAGCCGGCACCTCAGTGCAGACGTGAGTCCCAAAATGCATCTTTGTCCAGTTGCTTTTTGAAAGGCTGGTCTCTGATTTGTGACTCTCTACCTTCTGCAGTCAGGTGGACTCAGGGAGAATTCAGAAATCGGCTAATCTCAGCCAGGACTCCGGAGCGATGTCGCAACAACTCTTCTACCGAGCTCTGGTGTCTGCAAAATGGCTTTCAGAAGCCATCAAGTCCCAGCAAGCTGGCCTGGCTTTGAGAATCGTGGATGCATCCTGGTATTTGCCAAAGATGAAGCGTGATCCAAAGCGAGAGTTTGAGGAGCGCCACATCCCTGGTGCAGTTTTCTTCGACATTGACCAGTGCAGCGACCGAACCTCGCCTTACGATCACATGCTGCCCAAGGCTAATGACTTTGCCGAGTATGTGGGGAAGCTGGGTGTGGGGAATGATTCCCATGTTGTGGTGTATGATGGCAGCGACCAAGGTCTCTTCTCAGCACCCCGGGTATGGTGGATGTTCCGGGTCTTTGGTCACGAAGCTGTCTCCCTTCTGGATGGTGGCCTGAAGAACTGGCAGCGAGAGGGGAATGCACTGAGCTCGGGGAAAACACAGGTAGCTCCATCTGAGTTCCATGCCTCCTTGGACAAATCCCTGGTGAAAACGTACGAGGACGTCTTAGATAATTTGGATTCCCATCGTTTCCAATTGGTGGATGCCCGCACTGCAGGACGGTTCCGGGGAGTAGAGCCAGAGCCTCGAGATGGTAATGTGCCTTCTGAGATACTGGCATTATAAAGAGGGGCTTAATTTAAGGTGCCCGTCGCTTTGACTCCTGTAGCAGTAATGATGGGAAATGATGGCTGTCTCTTATGGGATGGGACTCGAGGCAGTGTGTCCACCTGTCCTCCTCTCCTTTTGACTAGCAAATGCTACTCTTTGAAAATTCAGCAGCAGGCAGCCATGTATCTTTTTTTCCTCATGAGGGGCTGCGGTGAGGACCATAGCTTTCAATACACCCCAAAGAATCTCATTGATCTCTTCGAGTACTGGTGCTACTCTTCCCCTCAGAACAGCCTCTGGAGGTGCTGTATTGGTGTGGGTTTCTCTGATGTGGAGAAAGATGTGGAGGGAATTGAGCAGAAGAACAGAACTTGACAGGGTTGTGTCCATGTGGTAGCATGAAGGCTACACATAGAGCCATCCTTCCTGAGCAATCAGTAATCTAGTAAAGCAAAGTGTAACAGAAATAAATGTATTTGTTTTAACAAAATACATTAAGTAACAAATACTCCTTCCAGTGAAACAGAATAGGCTTTGCAACAGGCTTGTCTCAGACAATAGAAGTTAATTCCTATCTGTATTGTTTTTCTCTCCAGGAATTGAGCCTGGTCATGTCCCTGGGTCGATGAGCATCCCCTTCACTGATTTCCTCACAGAGTCTGGCTTAGAGAAGACCCCTGAGCAGATCCGCACTCTGTTCCAGGAGAAGAAGGTGGACCTTTTAAAGCCAGTGGTAGCCACGTGTGGCTCCGGGGTCACTGCTTGCCACGTGGCTCTGGGGGCCTACCTTTGTGGCAAGCCAGATGTCGCAGTGTACGACGGGTCCTGGGTGGAATGGTACATGCGGGCACAGCCTGAAAATATTATTTCTGAGGGAAAGGGGAAAACAGTGTAATAAGATGCATTGTCTCCCAGCTGTGCACGTAGTTTGCCTTGAAACAGGATTTGGAAATGATGGGTTTAGCATTCCTGGTTAAGTGTCTTGAGATGAAGGCGTTGGATAACAATTATGCGCACATGGTGCTTCGTCACTTTCTCCTTACCCTGCTGCTGCTGCTTAGGAGGATAAAGATGACAGCAGTTCTGGGCAGCCAGCTCTAGGTGACCCTGCTTGAGCAGATAGGGTGGAACAGATGTCCTCCCAAGGTCACTTCCAACCTCAGCCGTTCTGTGATTCTGTGACCATTTCACCAAATCAGATGAATGGCAGAGAGTGCTGCTGCCTTCATGGGGAGTTAATTGAGTTAAGCCAAGATCCTGACTCAAAACATTCAGTCATGTTCATTCACGGGATGGTCATACTTATATAACTGTGCCTCGTAATCCTGCTCTCTGCTTCTGTCCTGCCCATGCGTGTTATGGCCATTTTGAGTGCAAAACTTTGTGGAAAGGCATGGCTGTTAAAGGAGCAAATGTGGCTTTCAGGTTGGCACTTAGGCTAGAGACTTGATTTGTATTTCTTCTTGTACTTGGACTCTAAATGCAGTGTGTACTTAGCCAGCCTTGTAGCCCCATGGTCCAAAATCCCCCTTCAAAGAAAGAAAAGATTCTGGGATTTAAACAATGTAAATAAACACATTTCAAGATCTTTTTGCTGAATGGAACTTACGTGAGTGTTGCTTGGGTGAATCCTTTTCAGGAATTCTGTTTTGATGGAATCACTTTGTCCACAGTGAGATTCAAATGAGATACTTCCTTCTCTCTGTGAGTAGAATCACACCTCTTATCCTCAACAGCTCTTTGACCCAGGAAAGACAATGGCATGCCTCTCTCTTGGGTCTCTGCACCATCTTCCTCTTTTCAGGCCTTGTCCATTTGCTTTTTTGCCTTAAAGTCCACAGCTGTCAGTCACAGCTCTGTTCTTGGAATGCTGGATGTGAGCTCACATAGTGGAAAATGGACTGCTTGAGTATTTTCATTCTTACCATTTAACCTTCCCTTAAAAACTTAGCAGAACTGAGACCTACAAAGGAATAGCCTGCACTGGCACATATTTTTCCCCAAGATCTTTTTCTTTTATATCTAAAAATTGAAAGCACACCAGGTATCCCTGATAATGTCCAAGAATTTGTTCTCTCTGGGATTTTCTCCTCTACGAAAAATGCCCAAAACTAAACAAAAAACCCACAGAAACCTCCCACAAAAAAACCTGCATCTCTTCTGGCCTACTGGTAACTTAGAAGTTAATGAGACAGTTTCTTCTCTTGGGGTTGCAGCAGCAGGTACCCGTGGACATCTGTGGATGATGGGGTTGCCCTTTCTAGGGAAAGCAGTGGATGCTATTTGTCACAGGTTTGACTGCAAGGACTGGATTCTTCCCTATTGCTGAGTGTTTATTCTTTGCATTTCCTTTGGCCTCTTTTGGCTGCTTCTTCTTGGTCTTGGCTTGCATGCATGCAAGCTCTGTTTCTGCTCATCTCCTGAGCAGCTGGAGTTTCGCTGTCCAGTTTGTTTCTTCCTCTGTCCTCCCCACTCGCATGTACAGCCTGACCACCCAGTGACTGAGAGCCTGCGATTTCCCTGCTTGCATCCTGACTGACAGCTCAGCTCTTTGAGGACTTGGGGCTGGCATTGCAGCAAGTGCCAAGTATACAGAGTGCACAGGGGTCTGAAACAAGTGACCTTCTAGTATGCAGAGAGGCTGATTTTATGATTATGTGGCTAGAGGAGTGCTGTTCCTGCTCTGTTTCTCCAGGAAATTTTTGTTATTAAGAAAATTGACATATTATTTCAGACTTATTTGCAATAGATACAGGGAGCTGGCTCTTGTGTGTCCTTCCAGGATATTTGTTGATGCATCTTAAGCACTGTGTTTCTTTTCTGTCACTGACCCAGCAGTCCTTGGGGTCAGTGGGAATCTCTCTGCTTCCTCTTGAGACTGAGATGCTTTTCTCTGTCCTGTGTGTTGCAGGGAGGTGTGTGGCACAGCCCAGCCATCCACCTGCAGATTGCAAATTAAGTGCAAAACTTCCCTCTCCCCTTGCTCTACATTTCACCCCTGTGGCTCGATGACATCTAGCAGGGCCCTTCCGCCTCTCTGGTATTTATGCCAAGCTTGGCAGTACTCAACTGCCCTTCTCAGGCTGAATTTTCTGCTGCAAAATCTCAGCGATTCTTACCAGCTTTTGGCAAATCTTTTCCCAGATGCTTAACTTTGCCTTGATTTCTCCACAGAGGAGAAAGGAGAAACTGAGATCTTCTTTCCCACAGCAAGATACTTTGTTTTTCTGGGGTATTCCCTCTTAAGTCATGTATCAAAAATCTATCCAAGAGTCTTCTGATGTTCCCCCTCCTTTTAGTTGAGATCTGTTCTGGTGATGCAGGCAAAGCACTGAGAGCGTTGTGGAGGCTGAGACAATGTTTTCAGAGCCTGGAGACTGCAAAAACCTATTTTGAGGTATAACAGATGCTACTGGACATATGGAACAGCTGAGGGAACTTACACCAGGACTAAAAATGTTCTGCAGATCTTTATGTCCCTGAG
The DNA here is from genome assembly GCA_013397845.1 of Melanocharis versteri. Lineage (NCBI taxonomy): Eukaryota > Metazoa > Chordata > Aves > Passeriformes > Melanocharitidae > Melanocharis > Melanocharis versteri. Next base: position 2,602,591 of record VZTG01007653.1, read on the forward strand.
TCAGTGGGTGGGTTTCCTACAGGAATCGAAAGCTGGGGAGAAGTGGATATAATGCAAATCACTAATGTTCATGACTTTCCTGTGGAAAATTTGCCACAGGGAAATGGGAATAGCATATCTTTGGTGGAATAGGGCTCATGGTAGCCAAAAAAGTAGCCTAAACAACTGGCCTGATGTAGGAGGAAGGTCACATTGACCTGTGACTAACGACGCTAGAGTGTTTACAGCTGTCCTATGTAAATTTGAGAATCCCAGGCCAGCATGTAAACTCTTTTATGGTTTATTGGTGTATTTTACTATCTGCAATACTTTTGTCCTGAAGGAGATTTGGATTCTGTGAAAACAGTCTGGTCTAGTCAAAAGTAATCCCATGGTCCCCTGTTCTTCACTTGTCTTCTTCATCACTTGCCTTCCTCTTCCTTCCATACTGCTCCGTAGCAGTCAGGTTGCACTATTTCACGCTTCATTTCCCAGCAAACATTTTGTTCCCTTGCAAACTTTTCCAAATTCTTAAGAAGCCCTTCTTCTACCAGCACCACTGGCCCGAGCACTGCATGAGCCATGGTAATTGCTGTTGCCTGCAGGGATGTTTCATGTTCCTCTCATCTCTCCTGGTCCCAACCAGGTGCTACACGACCATTCTGTCTCCTTCTCCCAGCAGTCTTCCAGCAAAGGTCCTGAGTGATGCACGTACACACACAGGCTTTGCACACTGCTTTGAATGCAGGTACATTGCTCTCAGACCTCATGCAGCCCAAGGAGCTGGAGAAAGGTTAGCTTGCCTGCATGCCATGGGGCCTTTCTCTTCCTGCTCCAATATGGCTGGCTCAGCTGGCAATCGAGCTGGACTCTATTATTGAACTATGTCCACCCTAAGTCCAGTGTAGGGAATTTTATTTGCCTGATTCACTGTTGGCTTAATGGCAAAATGTCAGAGCATCACTTGTCTTCCCCCCTCCACTTCCTGCGGAAAAGAGAGTGATGCTGAAACTACATGGACATGCTGACTAGCTCTTCCTGGTTTCTTCTCCAGTGCCTCATGCCATGTAATCCCCAATATGTATTCCCAGCCTGTCAGAGTGGTGACACTGTCTGTGCCAACACATGGTGATCCCTGTTCCCACTGCTGCTCCACAACACAACAATTCCATAAGAGCAGCTCCACAGTGCCAGAGATGCATCATATGCCACATACCAAGCTGGCTCATCAGAGCACTGCAGTGTGTGTAACCTTCTGCAGGATTGCATTGCAGGCCTGGCTGCTGAACCAAGAACTCCCAGTTTACCCCTTGCTCTGTTCTCCTCAGCTGGTTTTCAGCCCAGTATCCAGTGGCTGTCAAGTTTTTCCTGCTTCCAGTCCGTTTGTGCAATGGTCACTATGATTTCACTGGGTACTCGGCAGGGCTGTACGGTCTTACATTATGACACAGCCTCATGTAATCTCTTGCTTGCTCTCGTCTCTGTTTCTGTACATGTGTTTCATATACAGTTATCATAAAGACAGGAGGAACAAGTCATAGAATCACAAAACATTAAGGTTGGGAAAGAACTGAAGAACCGATATCATCGAGTCCGACCACCAACCAAACACCACCAACTGTTTAAACTTACCTCTCCTGTGTTCTTTTACTTGATTTTAGGGGGACCTTAACAAGGGCACATTAATTGCATCTCAGAACTACATCTGGTGATGGTGTGCAATCAGGTCTGTATTAAGCCCACACCACCAAGAGATGGACCCTAAAAAGGAGCAAGAGGCTGAAGGGCTGTGAGAAGAGGAAAAGGAGAGGGTGAACCCTTGGTAAAAGAGGGAGAAATTTGAAGGCAGGGCAGATTTCTTGGAGGGGGAGATAAGGGGCTACAGGCTGCCACCCAACTGCTGCATTCATATCGGAGAGCCACAGTCCTCACTCCAGTTCTGTGCTGGAGCTGCAGCCAGTACAGACAGGGTCCTGCAGTCCTCACATGCCAGAGTGCAGGGCAGAGGTCTCCAATTTACTGTGGTTTGACTCAGAGCCAGAATTAGGAGGACAGCAGTCTGACAGCCCAGAGCTGTGTTGCACCGTGTGATGCTTCAGCTTGGGTCAATGTTAGTCTGAGCATCTTTGATGCACGTTACTGCTCAGTGGAGACTGGTCCAAGGGATGGGCAGTAATTTTGGCCAGAGCCTGCTCCGTATAGGTAGACAAAAATATTTTTTCACTCTCTCTCTGTTAATGGTCACTCTAGTGCTGGTTCAAAATTATTTGAATTTACACCCTGGAGCAGCTGAATTGTTCCTGTACTTAAATTAGCTGAAGGTCAGCAATCTTGAAACCTTTTCCATGTTACTCTCTCTTCCTCTGCTCCCCTTGGCACTCCTCCACAGAAGGAGCAAAGTACACATGCCATCTTTGTGAAGGAAATCCTGGGTGATGTGGGAGAAGGGTGATGCTGCCTTCTCCTGTAATGATAAAAGGGAGTGATTTGCAAGTAAAAGAAGAAGGAAGGACTAGAAGAAAAGGAATGTAAGAGTAAAACATAATGTTTCTCTTTACCCAGCCTCTTTACATAGTAACACCCCACCTCAAAAGGCACTAAGATCTAATGCAAAAATAAAGTAGTGTGTGTGTCTGCAGTGCTGCATTGCCCTGTCGAGGAAAAGTCCGGAAGTTGCTTAGGTGGAGGAAGGTTTTGAGCCACAATGGGGTGAAACACCAGACTTTCCATTCTTAATGTGCTTGAACTGCCGGCAAGCACAGCTGTGCTTAGATGGAAGTGGGAAAAGCAGAGCTGCTGGAGAGAGAGCTTATTCGGGTTGTGTCCGTGCCAAGGAGTGTGTTTGAACATAGTCCCCTGGGGCATGAACTGCTGAGCACCAGGCTCGGCCTGGCAGGAGCGAGTGGCAGAGGCAGTGCTACATTCCATAACACGAGATTGGCACATCGGCCTCGGCGGGTGATACGTGCCTGGGGCAGAGGTAAAACTCCGCACAGAGCTGAGTTACCGTCTGAGCTCTCTGTTGCTCAGACACGAACAGGGGTGGCAGGAGCCCAGGGGAAGGACGCGGGGGGTTTGCGCTGGTGGAGCAGCACAGGGGGGGAGTTTGCTGAGTCAGCAGCTCCTTTGAGCTGGAAGAAAAATTATTCCTGCCCCCTGCCAGCACTTCATGCAGATCCAGAATACAGTTCCTAGAGGTGTCCCTACATATGTTAGCAAGAAGGCAACTGTCTGCATATTTTGTTGCCTGAAAGTATGGCAGCTGATGCGGCACGGAGCGGTGAGCCTGGGGTAATGGATGTCCTGAAGGGAATGCCGTGAAGTACAGCGCTGAGGGGCTTAATCTGCCGACTGCCAGGGAGCAGGTTGTGCTTCCTGTCTCCGAGGAAGCTTGCAGACAAGACCCAGGACTGGAAGTACAGGCAGAGTACCAGCCGCAGGGCTGGGGTCATGTGGTGCAGTCTCCTTCGTTACAGCATCCTCATTGCAGGAACAGCGAGCTGGGAAAACTACAGTTCCCATCACCCTTTTGCGCGTGTCCCTGCGAAACTACAATTCCCAGAACCTTTTAATGAGCCAGAGAGGATGTCTGTGGAAATGAATGCCGATGATTTTTGCATAACACACTGCACCTCCGGAGTGCTGACCGGCCCATGCTTTGTGAAAACGGGAAGAGGGGAAAAGCCAGGGAGTGTCGGCGCTGTCGAGCTGTGGCTTTGCCCACCCCAATAGCCGCAGTGATATCCTCCAGCACCGAGCAACCTTCCTCCTCTCAGGACTCCCTTGGTAGTCACAGGGACGATCCTGGCCCCCAGGAAACACGGCTGCTGCGGAGGGAGAGGCAGATAAACTACAGATCCCGGCATTCTCCGACAGGCAGCACCTGCGGCAGTCCCTGCACGCCGTGGGGGAGGTGGGGGTGAGGATGAGGATGGAGGGCAGGGAGGAGATGCAGGGCGCCGTGGGGCTACGCTGCACCTGGGACATCCCGCCACCCGCTGGCACCCAGGCCAAGTGGGTGAGGCTCAATGTGGGGGGCACCGTCTTCCTCACCACCAGGCAGACCCTGTGTCGGGAGCAGAAATCTTTCCTGTGTCGCTTGTGCCAGGGCGAGGAGCTGCAGTCGGACCGGGTAAGGCAGCTGGGTTGCCTCCCGCACCGTGCCCCACCGAGCATGGGGAGGGCTGGAGGGATGCAGGGATGGAGCCAGACACCGGCAGCTGCAGGAGCAGCTGAGTGAGAAATGCCTGCTCTTTTCCCCCCTCTCCCGGGAAGGATTTCCCCATGCCAGATCCCACCTTGCTGTGTTGTAGCCTGGCACCTGCCTTCCCAAGCTGGTGAAAAGAGAAGCCATCTCCCCTCCGCTTCTGCTCTCCTTCCTCTTTGTCACCCCACATCCTGGCTCTACTTCCCAGCTGTGTCTGCCTGACTCAGCCTTGTTCCTGTAAGGGGATCTCTGCTCTCTCACACTAGGCCTGGATGCACAGTTGCACAAAGAGATTGAGGTCTATTTTTTGGGCTTTTTCAGCTGGATTAATTCATGCTGAGATGGGCATGCTGAGCAGACCAATACAGGAGTTAAAATCCAAACTCGGCTGACTTGGCTAGGGATTCTCAGGGACCCATGGTTTCCAAAGAGTCTTAGAAATAGTGGACATTTTTGCTTAGGTTTGTATTTTCTTGTATTCTAGGGCATTTGAGGGTTGGTTACAAGTTTCTCTTGGGTTTTTTCTGCTTGTGATCTGTCTCTGTTGCTAGGATGAAACTGGTGCATACCTAATAGATCGGGACCCCACTTACTTTGGACCCATTCTGAATTTCCTCCGTCATGGGAAGCTGGTCCTGGATAAAGATATGGCTGAAGAAGGTGAGTCGTGGAGCTTAGAAACCTCCCACTTACCATCACTGCTGTAGTCAGGAAAAATAGGACTTATCAACCTTGTTGTCTCTTGTTCTGCTTTTGGATGTTGATGTGGGGGGATTTCAGAGGGCTATCCCTGCAAAGCATGATGATGTCTCCTTTACTAGAGGGGTTTGGAGTGGGTGAGGAAGGCGTCCTTGCAGGTGTTGTGGCATCATGACTGTTTGTCCAGCAGAGATGTCACCAAGAGAGAAGAAGGCAAGATCTCAGAGCCTGAAGAAGCCATTTTTTACTTGTTCCCGATCTACTTTTAACCAGGCTCTGTAGCTGAGTTTTCTATTAATGACTGTTTCTAATTAGGAATGAAAGCCCAGAAGACCAAACAAAATCGAGCTCATCTCTTCTACCGACTGTAATAAAGACCATCATTACTCAGTGATGTGCACTGTATGCTGCTTGTGCTCTGGTGGGTTGTGGACTGTAGAAATTCCAGTGGAGCAAGCCAGGCAAACCAATCCCTCATTTGAGGTTGACAGTGGGTCCAATAGGATGACCTGGTAACATCACAGTGTTACCAGCCAGCAGTCCACAGTGCCTTGTTATTTTTCGGATGCTGGGGTCTAATAAGGAGCCAATTCCAAAGACAGGCTGTGCTGTCCAGCCCTCGCCAAGCACAGTTTCTTCGTGCTCATTAGTCTTCTTGCCTCTTTTGCACATTTTTACCTAAAGCAAGGGAAGTTTTCTTCAGAATAGTCTTATCAGTTATAATTCCAAAAATATATCCAACGAATGGTATAGGATTGTAATAAGCACAATTTTGAGGTGTTTCCTATTTGATGTTTCTTGTAATCCTGAGGTCAGACAGAGTTCATCTGCAGGTTTTAATATCAAATCTGAAACACAAACAGGAGTCCAGTTCATTTGCATTGCCTTTTTTTTTTTCCTGCTGCAAACATTCAGGCTGGCATAAAACTAACCCATTAGACAATTCGCTGAATGAGAGACACAGAAGAGGCCTGAGTGTGTCAGGTAGTGACGGATCAATTTCCCCACCTAAGTTTTCTGTGTACTGCCCTGGGGACATGTGGGTATTGGCTTCCAGCCACCTTTCCCTCACTGACCCTCTGGGAACCACCTCCCTTTTCCTGAAGGCCTGTTAGCAAACAGGTGAGTCTCAGGAGACCTTATGGATGCAGACACCATAGAGAAAAAAACCAAAACATTTCTGTTTACATGTTTTGAGTTGAAGCACAGGGAAGAGAGCCAAAGATCATCTGAAGTCATATGGGGCTGCAATTCCAAGTGGCCCAGGAGGTAAGTTAGGCTTTTCTAGGGTCTTTTGATGACGTGTCAGAACCACAAGTTGTGGTTCTCTGCCTTAATAAGGGAGTCTGAGCAAGGTGATAACAAGTGGTCACTGAGAGAGACTGAAGCCTACAGTTGTTCTCCTTGGCCAGGTATCTGGGAAAGGTATTAGCAGTCCTCATCACAAGCCTTCACTGGCAGAGCCTATTTCTGTGGTAGCAGGCAGCACAAGGAAGTTGGGGTGAGCATTAGAAACAAGATGCAGAGAGCCAAGTTTCAATTCTCTGCAGTAAGAGTTTCAAGCCTGTTAAAAAGTGAGGCAATAGTATCATTTCTCCCTATGGACCTTCTGAAGCTCAGAATTGATCTTTTGCAAGTTGAAAAATAAAGATGGGCTGCTGACTTTCTGTCTTTGTGGTCCTTCTGTCTGTCTTTCTCAGGGATCCTTGAAGAAGCTGAGTTCTATAACATTGGTCCTTTGATCCGAATAATCAAGGATCGAATGGAGGAGAAGGACTACACAGTAACACAGGTATGGCAAGATAGAGTGGGGTGGGCAAAGCAGGGGGTGTAAAAAGGGAGAGAGATGAGTCTAGAGTAAGAGAAGACTTGAGAGAAGCAGCAAGGACTGGAAGGAAGCAACTAATTAGAGATTAGGTGCTAATCCCTATGCAGCAAAATCCTGCAGGGGACAAGCTACCACCAATTTAGTTACAATAAACAAGTTGCAGGCTTGTTTTGCAACAGAAGTAATCCCCAGAAGTAATGCTGGATGTAGCCTCTGAAACTAAATCAGCTCCTCTAGCTTTTGGAAGAAGGCAGCTGGTTGCTGTGGGATATAGAGGAATTTTTGTGAGGAGAGCAAAGGTTTCATGGAGAGGAGGACTGGTGTGGGGAGTCCTGGGAGAGTAATCACGATGAAGAGCATGGTAATACCTGTAGAGAAACCTGGAGGAAACAGGTGAAGAGATGGCTGTGAAAGAGTTAAATGCAGACAAGAGATCAATCCTGTGGCACAATCACACCCTGTCTTGGCCAGCAACATTTGAAAATCTGTCTCAGGGGGAGGATTGTCTGATACCTCACTTTTCATCTTGTCTGCCTCAGGTTGTAAGCCTCCAGCAACACAGTCACTTTGTGCTGCAAAGCCCCATCAGCATTTGTTGCATTTGCACAAATGATTTTGTAATGCCAAGTGCAAACTCATCATCCAAAGAGGCCGGTATCTTCTGGGGACAATGCAGGAAGCACTCAGCTCAGTCCCTCCTCTCCAGAGGAATACTGTTCTTGCCTCCAATGACAGCACAGTAAAAAGTTGGATTGTGGTTTCCACTCCCCTTTCACCTGGGACTTGAGGAAGAGGACAGATCTGTCAGGGAGGGGTATTACCACTTCATTCTGCAGGAGAGGAACAGCTTTTAGCATGTGGCTGTTGTCAGTGTACTCCACAATTTTGCTCTCAGGTGCCTCCTAAGCACGTCTACCGTGTGCTGCAGTGCCAGGAAGAGGAGCTCACTCAGATGGTTTCCACTATGTCAGATGGATGGCGCTTTGAGCAGGTATGGATAAGGCAGAGCAGGGAGGGGAGGAGTTGTCTTTTGGGGAAAAGATCATGGATACCATGCAGTTGCCAGGCAAGGCTCCTTCCCTCTATGAGAATACTGGGTAAGTCATTGAGCCATCACACTGGCTCTTTCTTGCCCCTTTCTAGAGATTTAGAGGATGCTGTGTGAGGCCAGTCTGTTTTGTACCCTGGCTAACTTCTCTCCTGGTTCTCTATGTTGTCTCCTCAGCTTAGTTATGAAGCCTTTCCAGTGGGATTGTGGATTGGACTCAGTGCTGCATGGTGGACTTTCTGCCTTGCTCCCCAGGTGGAGTGGGTGTTTTCAGGAATATGTGCTTGTGATTCTTGCTCTCATCTTTTCTAGCTTGTGAACATTGGCTCATCCTATAATTATGGGAATGAGGATCAGACAGAATTCCTGTGCGTGGTCTCCAAGGAGTTGTACAACTCCCCCAATGGCCTGAGCTCTGAGCCCAGCCACAAAGCCAAGGTGAGTTTAACTTTGCTATGGCCCTGCTCCCATTGCTGATGAGATCCTTTGCTCTTTGCTCCTTCTCTCTTTTCTCTCTCCCCTGCGACAGTGGGGCACCTCAGTGGTGAAATACAGGGGCCTGTCCTGGTGTTCAGCACCGTGGCAATACACCCATTGCCCAAAAGGAGGAGTGTGTGTGTTGGAGGGGTGGTGTGTGGCTGTGTGTGGCAAATGGCTTTAGCAAGTCACCCTGGCACCTCTCATGCTACTCTAACATCCCCCTCATGCCTCCTCATGCCCATTCTGTATGTGTCACTGCCTATAGGGCATTATTTCCCTGCAGGTTTTGCAGCATTCTCTTTCCTTTTTCTGAGTCTCAGCCTGAGGGGTGGATATCTCCTGCTCCCTTTTTGAGGGAAGGGCAGAAACGTGTGGCAGTGCATGGCATCCTGTAGGCACCCAGCATGCAGGAAGGAACACTAGCAACTGATGGCAGTTGTTGGGCGGTGGGGTCACAGCACTTGTAAGTGGGTTAGATACCCTGACGTGATACTCCAGAGGAAAACAAGCCTCTCTGTTCCCTGACCTAGAATTGTCTTGGCCATGGGGAAAGGTCCCTTTTTATTCCAGTGTTATGACAATTGCTTTGTTCCATTGTGTGTCAGAAAGAACTGCCATGGCTCATCTTGCAAGTATCTCCACTCTTTCTTCCTTTTGTCCCGCATGCTGGGCCACAGAGCACAGAGGAGGACCTGGAGGAGGAAGAGCAGGAGGTGGAGGAGGAGGCAGAGGCAGAGGCAGAACCAGAAGCAGAGGAGAAAGGTGCAGCAAATCCCTGAGGAAAATGATAAAAATAACCCCCCAGGCATAGACTCGTCCACCTTTCTGGTGAGAGCTCACAGCTAGCAGCAGGGAAGGACTAGAGCAGGAGTGGGGTGTGGGGGCTGTCCTCTCCAGGAGTTGGAGTCTCTCTGGAGATGAAGCTGATAGGGGAGAGCTGTTACCATGGCTGCTGCTTGGTATTTTAAACTGTTTGGTTTATCTACGGTTTTATTTTTATTTGCAGACTGTCCATCTATTCGGGATTGTGCTAAACTCTCTTCCTGCGGACCCTCCCTCCTGCTCCCTTCCGTGTCCATCCCAGCACTGTCATCTACCTCCCACATTGCCCCACTCGCCAGCCTCCAGCATCCTTCCCTCTGCTCTCTTTGTCCCCCAGGGCTCAGAGTGGTCTCTGCCACTCTGCCAGGGCCCTGTCTCTCTCTGCTCCTCACTTTTCCTCCTCTGCAGGTATGTTACCTGTCTGCACTCCCAGCTCCTGCCAGCCTGAGCTCTGCATGAGTGACTCACTTCCCTCTTGTGGGTATGGCCCTGGTTTGTAGAGCTTGGGGATGGGAAGGAGGGAGGTGTGAGGTTGACTCATCCCTAAGGTGGCTTCACCTATTCTCATCCTATGCGTGCCTTTACCTGCCAAGCAGATCCTATGGCTGTGGACCAGAGGCTCTGGCAGCAGAAAGGAGGGTGCAGCCGGGAGAGGGGTGAAAATGAATGCAAAGCAGGCAGGGGTGGTTCGGGGAAGGGGTGGAATTTTGCCACGTGTCTGCGTGACACGCATGCCAGATCGCTTCTCCAGACTGCCGTCCGCAGCTCCTTTGCCTGCCAGCCCGGGAGCAGTTTGCTGAAGGCAGCCTGTTATTTTTCCTTCCCTGCTCTCGCTTCCCTGGGCTTTTCCCCCGCTGGCTCTGCCAGGGTGAGAGCGCAGGGGGAAAGGTGGCAAAAGCAGAGCAGAAGCAGCTGGTCCCCACTGCAGATGTTCTCACATCTGTGTGCAGAGTGAGCCTCTCTGCTGTGCCTCCTGCTTAGGAAGGCTGGCTGGCCGATATGCGTGGGGCTGGGTACAGAAAGCATTAGAAGGAGGATTCCTCTCCATACTGCGTAACTGTGAGGCTCTTGTTAAACTGGAGATGCTCCGTGCCAATCTCCACCTGTCCTGATGGAGGGCACTTGTTAGCTGGCTGACATCTCTCTCTCCCTCTGTTTGAAAGCCTCCTTGTCTGTGGCTGTGGGACCTGAGTGTTATTATCTTAAGACTCCATGTATGTTAATCACATGGACTTTTTCTTCCTTTTGTTCTGTTTTCCGACCCTCACTCTTCATCTCTTTTCTTTTTCTTCTGTTCGTGTTTCCTCTCTCATTTCCCTTTTTCTGTTTCTCACTCTGCCCTCCAAGCTCAGTTGCTTTTTTTTCCCTACCATTGATTTTGTTTCTCTTTCTCTCTCCTTCTCTAGCTGTTACAAGCCAGAGATCTGAGGATGTGATCTGAACACTCCACTCCAGCCTTTTCATTTCTTGTTTATATCTTTATTTTTGTACTGCAGTGTATGGCAGCCCCTTGTCCCACAGTGACGCCCCCAGCCCCCTTCATTCTTCACATGCAGCCATTTTTTTTTTTACAAACTCACCTCAGAGGCCTGAGCTTCCAGCCCTGGAGGAGGGCAGATGCTCCATGGAGCCCCTGGGCTGCTGTAGGAGCTGGAGCCCACGGCTCCCTCCTATGCCTGGCAGTGTGGCTTTCCTTAATGTCACAGTGGCCCCTGGTGGGGACATCAGCGATCAGCCACTGCAGCCTGCGGTCCCTTCCTGAGCACCCTGGATGCAAACGGGGACCGAGATGGTGGCAACTGTGGAAGGACCAGCCCTTGCCCTTTCGCTGTTGCAGGCAACTGGCGTGGGCTTGTGGCCTGGGGACAAATGCAGAGCCACCGTCCTTTTCTGGGCAACCTGCATTGCTTGGAGGTGTCCCTGTGCTGGGTATCACGTTCCTTGGTGCCTCCCTCCCTGTCCCCCAAAGCAGCTCTGTGGCAGCAGTGTGAGAAGGAGAATGCTGTGCTGCCTGGGTACCAGGAACATGCTGGTACCTGATGTTGTGTCAGCCAGCACCAGGAGATCCCGGTTTTTTGGGGAGCGGGGCGTTTGCTTCACTGCTGTGTCTGAAGACTCCTGAATAAAATTCACAGTCTGTTCCTCCTTGCCGCCTCTCATTTCAAGTGGCAAGGATTCATTGCTGGTGTAAAGGGGTGGGAGTTGGAGAAAAGGAGTTTGGATTCATCACCTGGAGCCACCAGAAGCTGCTTGTGCTGTGCCTGTCTTCTGGGGGTTGGAGGTGCTTCCCACTGTGTCTGTGCTGCATCCCCACTGCAGGCAGCTGGGCTACAGAGCAGGTTTGCTTATTGGTATCTGCACCCCAAAATCATAACAATCAGTGAGGACCACCTGTCTAGGGAACGTATTGACCCCAGGGACATCTGGGGTTGGGGGGTGGGCAGGGGTGTGCAAACTTTTGCCAGTTGCCAGTGCCAGGACTGGAGTTTGGTCAAAAACATACAAACTTCAAGATAATTTTTAGCAGAGTGAGGCAAACTAGAGCTGAAAAAATCCTCAAATTAATTTTATTTCTAATTCCAGAGGGTGGCCAGTTGTGTACACACACACACACACAAACACACACACGCACACACGTATATCTTTAGTTAAAAAAACCAAACCCGCAGCAGTTGCAGTTTAAGCCCTGTGCCCTGAAGCCTTCTCCTTCACCTCCTGGATTACCTGAGATAGGAGGTGGAAGCAGTTGAGATGCCCTGATGTTAAAGGTATTTAGAAAGGCCGAGGGAAGGGGATGGGAGTCTGCTCCAGCATTTTTACTGGGAGAAGTGCAGCAGTGGAGGCTGGGTGCTGCTCCAGCAGGGAGGCAGGACACGTGCTTGGGGGTGCGATGCTGGACTCATGCCTGGGAGTCAGTGAGACGTGAAGAGTTGCCTGGCTGAGCTGAACAGCACACTGAACAGCACACGCCAGCTAAGAAAAGAAGCAATTAGGGAGATGGAAGAGGAGGAGTGATGGGAGGGGAAGAGGGATGAAGGATAAGCAGCAGGAAGGAAGAGGGAGGCAGATTGATTTCACAGTTACTGGAATCTCTAACTACATCAGTCACATTTTCTTTCAGCAAATGTTCCAGCACAAGACTGTGGCTGAATCACATGGTTCATGGAAAGTTCAGCTCCCCTTATTCCTCTTCTCAGAAACCATCAGCTTGGGACTATCGCTGTGTGTCATGTCATTGCCCCCAACTCCCCCAGCTGCCTCCCTTCCCCCCTCTTTTGGATGGATGGCCTAAAAACCCCTTGGGATGCTCCCTGGAAAGCACTAATGGGGAAGAGGGTCTGCCTGCTTTTCTCTACAATCCCTGCGGCAGCGTTTTTTTACCCTGTTCAGAAGAGCATCCTGGGTCTGACAACATCCCACACTCTTTCTCTGAGAGGCAAGTGAGCAAGATCAGGAATGAGTGCCATGTGAGTGTAGGTGTGATGGGGAGAAGACAGAGATGCACTTTTCTCAGCTCATGGTTTGGTTCATCCAGCCCAGCACTTGAGTGATCCTGGTGTACACTCCATAGTGATTTGCACGTGCGCATCCCATTCCCCAGCTGACCAAACCAGCCAGAAACCATCTGCCACTGGGTTCTCTGCAGGCCAGTGGACCTCCAGAATCGCCCTAGAAAAAAGAAAAGTAAAATGAAGTGATGGTGATCCATCAGCTTCTGCTGCTGCCTGATTACTCTGTCTTTGAGCCCCTCTGTATACAGATTCCTGTATCCCCGCAACTCATGCCTGGGACATCTGCAACATTCCTTGTACCTTAGGCAGATGTCAAAAACAGTCTCCAGTGCAAACATCCGACTCAGTTATTCCTTCGTTGTGCAGATGTCTCCCCCTCAGCCAGGTCCCAAAAAGCTGATTGCTCTACTGATTCCTCCTGCTCTGTATGGCTTCCAAATATGTGGCAAGCAAGGAAGCTGGTGGAATTTAACTGGATTCCGTGAGGGATGGCAGAGAGGAATTCCTTGAGATTGATAGTAATGATGGAACAGACAGGTGCTAAAGAGGCTGAGAGTGTAAGAGACTGATGTAGTCACCTGACTTGAAAGAGGGAGGTAGAGTGGATAATGGGCGGAAATGAGAAAAGGGTCTTTTAACTGTATTTGGATCCTGTCTAAGGGAAGGATGCTGGGAAGAAGTGGTCATGAGAGCTGTTGTTGGCCACTTCGATCAGAGGAAGTGTTGTGAAAGTGATATGGTCTTTTCCCCCTTATTTCAGGCTGTAGATTGCATTTGTGAGACTTGGGACACATCCCACTTCTGGTAGTCAACCCTGATCCCACAACTCCTCTGTCACCTGGCAGGCATCCTTCTTGCCCTGGTAGTACCCAGCACACAGCATCCTGGGAGTAATCATGTAGTGATAAGCCTCGCTGCAGATGTCCTGCTGGATGAGCTGCACGTCCACCTTCTGCAGAACATTGCTGATGTGCCCTGAAAGGTAGAGCGCCAAAAGTAGTGCAGGTGAGCTATGGTGGAACTTCCCCCAGCCCAAGCCTATCTCACTGCATGCTGAAACCTGCCATCGGAATTTCTGTTCTGCTCTCCACTGGCATCACAGTCTCTGAGTTTCAGCAGAACACTTTTTCTGCGTGGAAGGAGTAAAATTCCCCTTCATTCCTTTCCCTACAGGAGTACGTTGTGGGCACTTCAGCTTTTGGGATAAGTATTCTGCTTTGGGGAAACCTCTGGGTTGTCAGAGTCTTGGGTTTGTTTCTCATTGAAATGGATGTTAAGCTCTTCTGTCTAAGAGTACAAACCAGGAGTGTGTAGTTCTGTATAGTCTCCTGAGTGTTTCCAATTAGGAAGCAGCTGGAACAAATCTGTGAGTGGGTGAAGGCACTAAGCTGATGTGAAGGGCTATTCTCGTCTTTGGATGAAGAAACACACTCTGTTCCCATACATGTTACCAGACTGTCATGCCTGCCTCTCCAAATGAGGTTTCAGGGCACTCGACAGGTAACTTTGGTCAACCTATTACCCAAAATCAAAAGGATTGAAGGAGGCACCATGTTTTGGGATGAATAGAAGCCTGTTCTGCCTACAACATATCCGAACCTATGTTTCTGCCTACACAGCCTGCTGCAGTAGGCCACCAAGAGACCTTGAACTTACCGCCTTCCTTGAGGGCCCCCCAGCCAGTGATCCAGCAATGAAGGCCAGGCTCAAAGATGTGAGAAGGAGCAGGCAAGCAGATGGGCTGGATTAAGGGTGAGATGATCACAGGATGATCCAGCTGGAGCAGGGCCACATCATAATCATGGCTGTCCTCCTCGTAATAAGGGTGGAGGAAGAGATGGATAACCTTGAAGGACACCTCTGTATGGCCGGTGGCATTTTGCAGGTATTTGCCCAAGTAAACGGTCCAGATGGAGGGGGAGGCCAGCCTGTAGGATGCAGCAGAGGAGCATGGGACCCAAAGGGCGCGCTTTGCAGGTAATGCTATCCCCATCCTAGCGCATGCTGACATCTCCATCGTTGTGACAGCGTGAGGACAACGCAAAGCCGAAACAAAGGTGGAGCTGTGAAGCACCTTCCGCTACCATTGCCCCCTCAAAGCTGCTCTGTGAATCCCAGCATTGCCCGTTTTTCCCTGCACTCACTCCCCGATAACACCACAGGTATCTGTACCCCTTTCTCCAGCTCCAAGCCATGAAGAAGCGTGGCTGAGGTGCCAGATGAGGAGTGCAGCTGCCCCATGACATTTTCATCAGTCAGAAGAGCCTCCAGTCATGCATGATATGGAAAGCAATGCAAATCTTTCTACCCAGCACCTCCTCTCTCCATTTACCTCTCATCCTGGAAGCAGTGTGCGGCTGAGACCACCCAGCGGTCAGCAATCAGTGTTCCCCCACAAATGTGGCGGCCCCGAACTTGCAGGCTGGCCTGCCATGGCCATTCCCCTTCCACAGAATTCGTACCACCCACAATCCTGCTGAGCGGGGCTTGCATCCCACAGTCTGAGGAGGAGACACAGCAGATGCTTCAGGAAAGGAAGGGAACATGATACACTGTGCCTGCCTTTCCTTTCCTGCTTAGTTGACTGAAGAGTTTGACCTCTAATTGCTTGTCTTACCCAGCCAGCAGATACTTTATGTACTGCCCAGGACAGGTCTAGTAAGCACTCCCTCCCAGCGTTCCCCACCTCCAGCTGCAGCCTGGGGATGCCTTTGGGGCAGCATGCTGACTGTGCTACCTGCTGTGCAGTCACAAAACCCTCCCAGTCATTCCATTGCACTGCCTACCAAGGCGCCAGAAAAAAACAAGTAGGGAAATCAAAACATAAACGCCCTCCCTGCCAGTGGCCATGCAGACATGGATGATTTTCCTGGCTGGAGCCTTGTACAATGGCAGATAAGCCAACACAGTGGTCAAACCTGTGGGTTGAACCTGGCCTGTGAGATGTGTCTGTCTGGCCTGATGCCTCTGCCTGAAGGAGGCAGGGAGCAGCTATCCAAAGAGCAAGTGCCTGCTCACAGCTCAGCACAGAATTGGCTCATTGCTGCTGTCCCTGCCACCGCAGGATGGAGCAGGGGCACTGGTACTGTGGGACTGAGGTGGGGAGAAGGTGGTGGAACAAGGGAGGGTGGGTGCTTCTTCTGGGGGGCGGGAGAAGGGGCAACTTGCAGCTACGTGTCATCCTGAACCTGCCTGGCTGCCGTGTGGCTGATCATTTCCTCACCACAGTGATTCTCATCAGACAGGTCCTTGCAGTCTGCAGTGGTGTCACACAGGGGGTTGGGTTTCTTCACACAGGTCCCATCTTCACAGCGGTAGGTGGAAGGACCGCAGGGGACCCCTGCAAAAAGGAAGGGAAGCCAAGGCTGAGAGTGGACAGCTGGTTGTAGATGCTGCCTGAAGTCCTTTAAATGGGGAGAAAGGGCAGCAGAGAGCTTGGGGGAACTCCATAAATGACGACAGGGAATTTCCTGAACAAACGAACAGCTCACAAACATTGTGAGGAGGCTGGGCAAGTTATCTCCCAGATGGTGCCCTTACGTCACATGTGAGAAGTCACTCTACAGACAGCCTTGGCTCGAACACAGGGGTGGGCATTTGTCATCCCAGCACTGTCCCCTCCCTACCTCCACTGCAGTGCTCCTCATCACTCCCGTTGACACAGTCCAGCTGCTGGTTGCAGACCCTGCTGAACTCGATGCAAGTGCTGTCCTCACGGCACTGGAACTTTGCAGGGCACACTGCTCAGGAGGGAAGCATGTGGGAATCAGGCATGCAAGACAAGGTGTGATGTCAGGGTCCTAAGTCCTGCAGTCTCTACAGGCTCTTCCCCCACCTCATAAGCTGTGCTTAAGACCAGCCCTGCTATAGTGCAGCTGTGTAGCTTTTGCCTGATCTGCACTGTAGGTGTGCCTGGACCCTGTCTTACACTTTGCTGTTGCTGACTTAACTTTTCTTGTCCTGGCCTCAGACCTGCCTCAGCTCTATGTACTTGCCTTGAGGTCCGCGGACTCCTCAGTTACCGCCACCAGTCCTGTTCTGCTTGCCTTGTTAGGGTTGTAGGACTGCATCCTGTCTGGTGAGGTCACTGTTCCTCCTGCCTTGCTGTCACTCTCAGCTCATGGGTCACTCTTTTGTACAGACCAGCGCTTCCCCTTGCAGCTGAGTCCTGAACAGCAATGGATTCCACAATGTCCATGAGTTCTGGTGGACATTGGAGGATGGAGATGGGTCTAAGCTGCCTGCCCCTCGCAAGGTTTGTCTTCTGTTCACAGATTCCCATAGCAGGACCTTGTTCTGTTTGTGTGTACCGTTTTCTTACTGCAGCGACCATGATTTCTTCATTAATAGCACAAAGATTCGAGATGACTAAAGGCACATGAAGGTCTGAGGCAACTTGAACTTTGATTTTAAAGACAGGGACTGTTCCATACAGACACAGAGTGAATAATCAGAGATGCGCCAGTGCCAAGAGTATAAGAAAGGAAGGAAATCATGTTTCTATTTTCTTTTTCAAATACAAAGCAATGTTTGAAAACACTGAAGAAGTGTGGGGTTTCTGTCAGTCTTGGTCTGTGTCAACCTGTGGAATTGAATGACATGATATCCCTGGGGCCAAGGAGATACTGGGATTCAAGAAAGGATTAGATATTCATAAGGATGCAAATGTATCCATGTCTACAGGAGGGAAGCATGCAAACCCTGATGTCAGACAGCTGGATAATGGGACAGAGCACATTGTCAGCAACACTGCAGACAATACAAAACCCAACTTTGGCAATCCTATGAGTGCTCTCACATTTCTAACACTGAATTAAAGCTTCCTTAGAAAGATTTCTCCTTCCTTTGACTTTAGACTTTTCCTACACCTTCCTCTGAATCTTTCAAAATTGGCCACTGTCTCCAGTGGTTCAGGGCTCTTTATCTGTGAAAAAAACATCTGTAGGAAACAACTAATGAAAAGTTAATGGTGGCAGCAATATGATGAGCCCCCCATCACACCAGATATGAGAGAATAGATGAATTAGATGTCATGTCTAAGCCTGAGTCGCTGTTCCTATGGGAATGGGGCTCTGCAGGAGTTCTGAGATGCTGAGGGTGGAGTCTGCATCAGCACTAACTGCTTTTGGCATGAAGAACCGATTGAGGCTGATCAAGGACTTTGATGCTCCCAAACTGGGGCAAAATATATGAGTGAGGATCTGTACAGATGAAGTGTCACAAATGGCCTGGAGGGAAAGAGGAGAGAGAAGGGCAGCGGGTGGGCTTGGGGAAGTGTGAGCAGGGAGGGGGATGCTGAGTGGTGTGGCAGCAGAGGGGGCTGTAGGTCAGGGCTGAGGTTGGTTGTAGACCCTGGGCAAGAGGAAAGCAGGACAAGGTGGGGGACAGCTTGGGTAGGAGGCTTCTTTCAGGCTGCCTGGAACTCTTGGTGCTCTTGGCTACTAGGGGACTCTCCCGGGAAGGCTGTGCTGTGACAGGAGCCAGAAGCATTACTGCTCTTTCCAGAGCAGGCTTAAAGCCATACAGCAGTGGCATGAGACTTTTAAAGGTGCAGAGGTTTAAGCTCCTGAAGTTGAGGTACAAGCCTGTGCCTCGGCCAATCAAATCCTCCCCATCTCTCCCTACCTTTGGAGGAGTGAGGGGCTGTGTCTCGCTGAGTCCAGGGACCAGCATGGAGAAGAAATCACTCACCACAATTTCTCTCATCCAGCCCATTGGGGCAATCTTTGATCCCGTCACAGGCTGGGACGCACAAACCATTCACCAAACACAGAAACTCCCCAGGACAGGCTGTGAAACCAAAAGAGAGTAATTAGTCCCCAGTGACTGGAAACCTCCTGGCAGCAGAGCACCACAGCTTGAAATGGTGGAACTGCACATCCTCCTGACCACACGAGTGCTGCTGCAGTGTGCCAGCAGCACTCACTGCACTCCCCAAAATCTGCCACGTCATCTGCTCTTAACAGGGGCATATGGAGCCAGGCTATGCACCAGGGAAAGAGGGCTTTCCCTGTTTTGCATTGTACCAATGGGCAATATCCAGGATAACCACCTGTCTGGCATGCCATATGTCGGGATCACTGCTGTTTCATGTCTCCCGAATGGAGAAATCCTCTTTGGAGTTGTTATCAAAACTTACGTGGGACTTTGGAGGGGTTGTTGTTAGACACGTTGACAGGTGCATGTATTCAGGGACTGGTGTGCATTACTGGCACCCTTTAGGAGGGAGATGGTGAAACCTTGGAAAGACAGACTGTGGGCGGCATTTGCATATGTGTGTATTTGTGTGCAGTTTTATTTATCTCTTGTTTGCACGGATTCCAAGGTGAGCAGGAAACCACTCTCTCTAAGAGATCTTGTAATCAAAACAAATGTTGCTTCAAGCAGAGGTGCTTTCTCATTGAATTCCCAAGGCCAGTCCATGATGTTGAAATGAGGGTAAGATTTTAGGCAAGTTTGTGACCTTGGGTTTTGTCGCATGGATGCTCTGGCCACAAGAGGCAGGGCCACAAATACAGAAGCAGCTTTGCACATAATTGCCTCTTCTTTTGGGGGGGATCACGGGTGTGTGCATCACTGATTTGTGAGCGTCTTCCTGAAGGGTGGATGGCACCTAATGCTCCTAGGCAGGGCCTTGTGTTTCTCCCGGCACAAGCCATGTGCAGAGGGGCTGCTGGTCCCCACCACCCCGCTAAGGAGCAGGGAAGAACCTGAGCTTACGATCAGATTGGTTGTACAGGCTGTAAGCTGCCTGTACGCCAGGGCCGGTTAAGGAGATCTGCGAGGTGAAGGTGATGGTGATGTCAGCCGAAGATGTGACTGGGATCCTCTCAGCGTAGGCTTGCAGGGTCCGCAGGCCACACAACCTGAGGGACAAACACAGGCGAGGTGGCTTGGACAGAGGGGCAGGGGACAAAGCAGGGCAAGGAAGCTCGGTGGGGCTGGGGTGGGAAGGGGGTCACACAGACTGGGTGCTGTGGGGGAACCAGGAATACAAAATGCCTTCGGTATGCATGAGATACAGAGTCCAGAGGGACTCTCCTATCTTTGGACATTTCCCACTTTCTGGCAAGCACTGAGATCAGGCCATGCAAAGCAGTTCAGTTCTTAAAGCGTAAGAAAACCCTCCTTTGTCATCTTCTCGAAGAAGCCACATTGTAGAAACTGTGGCACTGACAGTTCAAGAGAGGAAGGCAGGGAGAGAAAAAGTGGAAATCCTAAGCCCGGGTAACATAACTCCTGGATCAGACCCTTCATTGGAAAACAAGTTACCTCTACCGGAACCATGGAGAAGACACTAATGAGATGGGTCGGGGGAGGGTCTGGAGGGAAACGGGCAATTTTGCAATAAGTGGGTGGAAAACCAAAAGCTGTAGGTCCATCTACTCAGAGCCTGCTTTGAGGATATGGGAGCACAACAGCTCTCCATCCTTCGCACCTGGGTAGTGGTGAGCAGCAGCCCCAGCAACATATGGATGCTAATTGTGGGAAGTCCTGCAGAGGAAGTGGCTGCAAAGCAGGAGGATACGGAGCTAAGGGGAAGATCTGTACGGAGGTGGATGCAAGGCACTGGCACACACAGATAATATTGCAGAGGTGGTGACAGGCAGATTTGCAAACACAGGAGACGTGGGAGGACACCAAGGTTACACACACAGGAGAAAATTAAGAAGCCTGGTGCAAACAGCAAGACAGAGAAAGCAGGTTGGTAGCTCGAAGCAAATCTGTAAGAAATGTGTTCACTGGGGAGAGAGCGAACAAGACAAGCAGGAGGCATCAGCACAAAGAGTGGCCACGGAGTGTAGCTCAGTGTGTGGCTCTTCTTCCTCAGATATGGTGGCTGAAGTCAGCAGGGAACCTGCAGATATTTAATCCCAATTTCATCCCAGGTGGGAAGTGACAGACAGAAACCAGGACCCCACGACACACCTTCTGTTCTGAATTATCCACTGGCCTTGGGTACAGGGCAGGTCGTGCTTCTGTCTGCTGAGTGCGTAGGCATCGAACCAGAGGGTGACCCCATAGTCGAGGGATGGGACCTGCAGACAACGGGATGCAGAGCAGAGGGCAGATGGCTCCTAGGAGTGTTACAGCACACTCCATAAGCCAGGAACAAGCAGAGCAAATGTGAAGGCCAGATGTGCCTCGCCACATTGCAGGTCAGAAAGAAGCACCCTCTGAACTGGAGCCATGCCACAGCCCAAGGTGGCTCTGCTGCTGATGTCAAAGCCTGGCAGTTCCTACCAATTCCTATCAATCTAGTTCTGTTTTGAAGAACTCTTCTGGAGATCAGATTTCAGATTCCTCCGCAGCTATGGCATCTCTGTGCTGGTATGCAATATTAGACTCCTTCCCCTTCAGAAACTGGAGGCTGGGCAGGCTGCCACCCTCTGCTTGCTTCTCATGATGATCTGACTGAGACCCCTGGCTGCACCCGCCGCAATGTGCGGAGTGCTGCCCGGGTTTTGGGGACAGGGTGGATGCTCCTGTGGGAGCTGGCTCTTACCATCATGTGCCAGGTGCACTGCGTGTTGGGCGAGTAGTAGCTGGGGTAGTGTGGGGTGCCGATCTTCCCCTGCAGCTCCAGACTCTCCCGCAGAGTTATGTTCACTTCACAAGCTGCAAATACAGACATTCAAAGCCCTGCTCTCTGTCAGCTCAGCCTCAGCCCTGGGGAGGCCATGTAACCTGCCTTTTACTGGCCACCCTTGCAATCCAGAGTGAATTCTGCCCCTCATAGGGATGAAGAACCTCTAGGAGCTGTGATGCTGTAGGAGATAACCCATCTTCTCCCTGTAGCTATAGCCACACTCCTCTAGCCTTCCTCACCTTCGAGGGGCACCGCCTGCGCTGAGAGGATGAAGGGGTCATAGTAGCTGTACATGGCTTTCTTCCACACAATGGACATGACAGGGCCAGATGAAAGGACTTCCACGACAGGCTCCTGCCGGCTGCAGCCGTAGATCCTCAGGGGAAACAGATAAAAGGATGGGAGTGAAGCAAACAATAAACAAATGAAAGAGAAGAACAAGAAAGAGAGACAATGGAGATCTGTGTTATCCACACACAGCAGTTATGAGGCACTAACTGAGCCAAACAAAGGGCCAACAGCAACAGCTCTTGCTGCATGGCTGTGCAAGACATATCCCACATCACTGACTTCAGCTGATCAGCAACAGGCAGGTTGTACATCAAAGAGAACCTCCTCTGGTGCTGTCTGACACCTTCCCCTGCTGTGGTGTGTTGTGCCATCCTGCCTGTCTTCCCCACTGTGCTCTCCCTGCTCAGGAGCTACCTACGAGGTGATGAGGTGTTTCTCCAGGGGCCCGGCTGCGTCGTACATTGCCAGGCGGTCCCTGCAGTCAGGCAGAGTCCACTCCAGGCGTAGCTTGATCATGTAGCCCTTGAGGCCATGGAGGTGCCAAAGGCAACTGGAGGCCAGATAGTCAGGGCCCTCCAGCCTTAGGATGTCATCCTCCTGGACATAGCTGTACCTGTAGCAACCTGAAATAAAGGTGGTTGTGAGGGAAATTAAGATATGGGATTGTCACTTGGTACATCGGTGTAAGCCCTGTTTTAGGGTAAGGCTGACTCATCCCAGTGATCTCGGTTTACTTTTACATGTGTTGTGGTGGCACTGATCCTTTTGTACCATTGCCCCAGTTTTTCTCTGTAAGAACTGCCCCCTTTTCCCTGGTTAAGCTAATACTACCTCAGGCTTTAAATATCAGCACAGCACAGTTCTTTTCCACTGGCTTTATTTACTTTTGCACCTCTTTCTCCTCTCAGCCCCATATTCTTCCTGGCTTTACATCTCCCTCATCTGAATTCCAGGTTTCAGAAGACTTTCACACCAGGATTTTTGAGTAAATATCAGCTTAAAGGTGAGCTTCTAATAGCACATCTAATGCAAGCTGCCAGACAGAGAACTTACAACTCTGCCTGAAATTACTTAAAACATCTTCAAACATCACCAAGACGACAGAGTCCTAAATGAGGCACATCCAGTGCAGAGCCACGCAGGAAACCCCTACCCCACTCAGCAGCATGGCATGGGGCCTGGAATTAGCACTGCAGTACCAGTACACCAAGCTATTTCACAGTTCTCTTAGGACCAGGACAAGTCTGAGGTGGCTGCATTGCCCCGGGCAGTTGGCATCTCTGCCCAGTGGAGGGCTACTGGGGCAGAGATGCTGGGATGCCCAGAGCCATCCAGTACATAGTTGTCATGTAGTTTGGATCTGGCCAAGCAGCAGCACTGGTGCTCCCTTGCTCCTATTCTCCCCTTCCCAGGATTTACAACTCCAGGAGGCCAACAAGCTTTCTGTCCCCTGAGAAAATCCCTCCCATAAGGTCATAAACTCAAAAGGAAAGGAAAAGGTAGCCTACCCAGAGTGGATTTCAGCACTACTATGTCTTTCACACTGGATTCTGTTAGAAAGAAAATATATAAAGGAAGATAAACAAAAATATAAATGGGATAAAAAAAAATAATCTGATAACCTAGCATGGCAGGTAAGGACTCCCTTCCTTCCTTATGGAACTAGCTCACTTACAACTTCAGCACGGGACATCCTCCAGGCACCTTTGTCAGGACCTGTTTCAGTCATGCCTTCCCCAACCCATCTCTCTGGGAAATTTCTCTGCCCCTGACCCAGATCCAACAGCCCTAATTCTTGCTTTCCAACCCACCAGGGACTTCTCTGCCTTTTTTCCTTGCCTGTTTTGGTGTGCTGTTCCAGGACCTCTTCCCAGGAGGCTGGGCATTGCTTCAAGCAGTCATCCCTCTCCTCTGCCAGCCACATCACAGGGCACAACCCCACTTCCCAGAGCCTTCACCATCTGCTGTCCCAGTTTAAAGAACGGGCACTCAAAAATACGGGAGTTACTGAGAGTGGAGAAGGAGCTCTCTTTTGATGACCGCTGTGCAATGAGCTACTCAACATCCTTACAGAGTCCACCTCTGGAGAAGGGAGTTGCAGAGAAAGTGACCAGCAAGGGCTACAAATCTGTGCAAAGCAGTCACAGGGTGGACAACACTTTAGGAGAGCTGGGCTTTTCTCCAGCCTCCCAGCTGAACTGGAATCAGACAGAGATCAGGTGCTACTGGGAATAATTGCCAAAATAAAATGCACTGTGAGGTCAGCTGGGTGTGAGGATTGTTGTTGGGGGCTTGCCTAGGTCAGGGCTTTGGTCTTCTGCAGCTTCTAAGCAAATCTGTGGGGAGACACGAGTGGTTTTGTCATAGCAAAAACAGATGTTGTGGAAAATAGGATCCTGCAGGCATAAGGCAGGCTCCTAGGAAAGCTCATGTGCTGTAGGGAATAGTTTGTGCAGAGCTGGTAGTAAGTACTCTTTTATCTGAAGATAATAAACCCGAGTTCCTGTAGGAAAAAGGAAGACCTGAAAGACTTTTGGGGAAGGGGGAAGCTAGTGTACTGGGGTGAGTGTGGCTGTTACTAAAAATAAAGCACTGGAGATGTTGGAGAGGTTCCTGTGCTAGTCAATGGTTTGCAGCTCTGTGTCTCAAGGCAGAGTGAATGTTTAGAGCTGAGCAGGCCGGCAAGAGTCTGTCAGAAAGAAATGAAGTGCTAATGACCTGCTATTAGCTGGCTGTTTTTTCACTCTAACTGCACAGGGCAAATGAAACCAGAGGTTAAGTCACTGGCTGGAGGTCACCCTGGCTCAGCAGTATAAGAAGTTTCTGGCTTTTGCCTCTGTTATCAGACTCTACTTCTGACTGGAGAGGGAGGTGGAAAGGACTAGGGAAAGCAGGAGGAGCTGGATAAACCACAACTGGTGTGTTAAGTCCAAAATAGAAAGAAGTGTGGTCTGCTGAAATGAATAAAACAGTGAAACAGATGTAAAGCAAATAAGACAGAACTGGGAACAGTCATTTTTATTTGTTTATGAGTTGCATTACGAAGTGAGCAAATAAAAGGAAAATGGTAGATGGGCTGACTTGGAAGGATTTAGCATATTTCCTTGTGATATCTATGTTTAAAAAGTTCATTTAAATTGGCTGAGCATAGGGTCTGGTGTGCTGGAAACAAATCATAAGTAGAAGTTAGGAACTAATGGTAACTGTGGGAGGAGATGTCTTGATGAGATGCTAATGCAGCTTCTGACTAAGACCTTAAAATGATGGTCTGGATGAGGGAGTGAAAATCATTTAGAGGGAATCAAATTTTCTTTACGGACACCGAAAAATTACCCACAAAACAATTGGGATGGGGGGGGTAAAAGTTAAAGAAAGTATGAGCAGGATATAATAAAAAAAGCTTCATCTTTGAATAATGCAAGATAGCATGCCTGGGGGAAAACAACCCCAACTCGGAGATGTAATGTGTCATGGGAAGAAGAAACTTGGAAATAGGAGTCCCAAGAGGAGAGAAAAAACATGGTGTATTACAAAAAAATGTGAGATTTGGGACTCTGTAAGAGGGATCAGACCAGGCTGACAAGTTAAGCCTCATTATAAAGATCAAATATAAATTCCATTAGACTTGTATGCATTACTATAGATACATGCCTAGTCCTTTACCTAACACTTATTTTAGAGCAGTTTTGCATGGGTGGCTTTTTAAACAGGCTGTGACCTTCACTGTGGGCAACAATAAATAATCCTTAAAATCATATGTCAAGAACTGAAGTGACAATGATGCTTTGTCTCAGAGGAAGACTTAGTGGTGACTCAGATACGTTGCTTTTTTTCTCTCTATCAAATAGTCTGGAATAATCTCCCAAAGGAAAGTAGGAAACCTAAGTGCTCGCTATTTTCAAGCTGAGCTGATCAAAGTCATCACCTGTGTAAGATCTTGCTGTACAGAAGCCAAAGCTGATGGGTGAAAAAAACCTTACCTATCTGATCATGGCCAGGTGTATCTCCAACAGTTTTAATTCTTCAAAGGAAAGATTTTTTTTTTAAATCAAACTTCCATTCTTCTCTATCAGGAAAAAATGTGTATAATTGTATCTCCTGATCCTTACTGTTTCCCTCATCCTCTTCAGGTTTCCTCTGTCTCCTTCAATAGTGACTCCTGGCCTTTTCTCCTAACCTTCCACATCGTGGGGCATTTCTGACTGCTCAGGCCACAGCTGAGCAGCTGGTACTTACCCAGGAGAACCAGGGAGTCTGGGTTGACCCTGTACTCCGTCTGGTAGGACAGGCTGCCCGAGCTGTTGAAGCTGGTGGAGAGCTCTTGGTGGAGCACTGTGTTTACCCTCTCAGCAGTTGCCGCCTTCTGCTGACTCTCAGGGATTTGGAGGGTGAACCAGAAGAAGAAGGTCAGAGCTCCCTCCCTAATAGAGAAATAGCATGTAAAATATTCTTGCTCTCTGTCTCCAGAATTACTGGAGAGACAAACCCCGGTCAATTACCCTCCCCACTGTTTTTCCACAAATCAGACATATCTGTGTAGATTTTCCAGCTCCGCTGCTGTGACCCAGAGGAACCTCTCTGAGTGGGGCAGGAGAGCTGCAGCGTCCATGGTGTGAGTCAGTGCTTTGCGGGAAGAAGCCTTTCTATGCCATCTGGCATCTTTAGCGATGACCACATGAGCTCAAATTAATGTGATAATTAATCAAGACGAGTCTAATGAGTAGTCTCATTTCATGTAGAAATGACCTTTGGGTACTACTGACCAGGGGTTGAAAAGAGAAGCTCAAGACTTCACTGTCTCGTCTCCCAGTGGTGACAAGTGGATGATTTATGACCAGATACCTTACCTCAACTCATTAATGCTGGGCAGGCTAAAGCTGCAGGAGACTGTGACTGGGAAAGTTCTGTTCAACCAGCTGGCAGAGAAAATTGGCTAGGGGAGGGCAGAGAGATGTTGAAACACATCTTTGTTCAGTAAAAGGCAAGAGAAAGATGTACCAGGGAAACTTTTCTTCCCCCAATTGAAAATGGAATTACATCAAAGTTGGAATGTTCCTTAGGTGAAGGGCAGATTTAGGGGTGTGGTTTTCCATATGGAAAAAATCAGAAGAAAATGACCATCTCTCTGGAAATGATTTCTGCTATCCTGATCTACTGTTACGACCTGCAAAGCTGTAGTCCCACATCTGTCCCATTCCACTGTTATCCTGTTCCCAGGTGGTCCATGCTTCTTGGCGGAAATAATTTTCCATGGTGCATTCTGGCCTCTCCCTTCTGGTGCCTAGAGTCAGGCCATAAAATAGCTTCCTTGAATTAGACAGATTCATTTCCAGCTGCTTAGATTCTACTGACAATGCCAAGACAAAATTTTTTTAATCTCTTCCCAATGAATTTTTTTTTTACTCTCTTGAACTTTTGCCTCTCTGAAAAATTTCTCAGTTTTGGCATTTCGTCATGACCTGGGATGAACAGGAACATCAAAATATCCCCAGCTCTGTTATGCTGAAACCATTCTGAATCTGGACTGTCCAGCCTAGCCTGGAGGTCATGGCAGGGACTGCAGAAGTTTGTCATGGGCAGATTTCAGTGAAACCAGAGTGAAATTTACTGGAAGCTTTCACACACAAACAAGCAAATACGCTGTGGGTGCTACTCACCCAAAGGCGTACACCGTGCTCGAGTTGTAGTATCGACCCAGCTCCGTGGCCTGAATCAGCTCCTTCAGCTGCAACGACAACGTTGTCTGATAACTACAGTGCAGTGTTACAGTGACTGAGCCGATGTTTCATCCCTCCTGCTGTACTGGCCCACCAAGCCTGCCCTTGGACGGGGGTGCCTGACCCTTTCCTCATTCTGCTCACTGAGCAGCCTCAGGGCTGCCTGTGCTCATGAAACTGCCCTCACCATGCTCTGGAGCTTAGCTGACTCCACCCAGAAGGCTCTGGACTCCACCTGCCCGAGGTCCGGGGAGTACCGGCGGTTGAGGACCTGGAGGCTGCCACAGTAAAACTGCAGGATGGACGGCTCCAGATGCCATGGTCTGTAGTCTGCCAAGAGAAGACACTACTGGGTTACCTTGGTGATATGTAGGAAAGAGGGGGTTACCCCTGTGTATGACTGTCATTAGTGACTCACCCAGCGTCACTAATGTGCTTTGGGCCGGGCATTGCTTTGACTACCCCCATCCACCTCCTGCAGGGAGGAAAAAACATGTGAATTTTTACCTAGGAAATACCAGGTTGCTGCAGCAGCTCCAGCCAGCACAAGAAAGACTATCCCAAGGGGCACATAGCGGAGGCAGCGACGTGAGCTAGTCTCTGATTTGTCATTTGAGAGGGAGCTGGAGTCTTCCTCCTGTTCCTCAGCCTCCATCAGGTGCGCCTGGTGACACAACATGCCAGGGTCAGGCTGTTTTTTCTGTTTCCCTTTACACCCTCTCTGAAGGTGTTATGCCAAATCTGCCCTCCTCTCCCAAGATCTACGGCCCCAAGAGATCACTGTGCAAAACATCAGAGACTTTGCTCAAAGCAAATGTGGGTAACACTGCTCAATCAGTGGGAGACAGGCTTCCAGGACACTCTCCTGTCTATGTCTCCTGGTAATCCTTTGGTTTTCAAAGGCATTCCCTGGGTTTTGCTTCTGTCAAAACCGCGCATGAGTACAATAATGAATTTCTCTGAATACAAAAGTGTTGTCCTCCCAGGCTGAGAATTGTTTTAAAACTGGTATATTATTGATCTAGAAATCAATGCAGAAGAAAATCTGTGACCCAAAATGTGAGCAAAATTGCACAAACCAGCCACAGCCTGGGAGCCTGAAGTTGCACTTTGCCTGCTATGCCATTTTTATCTTGATCCCTAAAAGTAAGCAAACCTTGCCGTTCCCACCAGACAGTGTGTTCCCATGCAAAGCCAATGCTGGCACTGGCTCAATAGCTGAGCTAATGAGAAGAGAGCACCTGAAAAATGTTCAGCCCTTCACCACCCTCTGCTTGTGCCAGGGGACACCTTCTGTCTTCCTTTGCCCCTCATCTCCC
Organism: Melanocharis versteri; assembly: GCA_013397845.1. Lineage (NCBI taxonomy): Eukaryota > Metazoa > Chordata > Aves > Passeriformes > Melanocharitidae > Melanocharis > Melanocharis versteri. The sequence continues at coordinate 2,631,083 of VZTG01007653.1, forward strand.
CCAAGCTGCTTCTTTTACTTCCTCCTGACTGCTTCCCTTCTGTCAGCCCTACAGGGCTCTGAGGATAGGAAATACCATTGCCCAAGAGAGCCACACTAATACCGGCTTTGTCACCCACTTTCCTCCTCCTTTCCTCTGCCACCACGCAATGCATGCCTGCCCTCAAAGGCTCTCTGTGTTTCTGCAGTTGGAGTAGAAAGGGATGCAAATGCACCTGCATGGGAGGACAAAGAGTCCTTGTGGGATGCTTGTGTCCTGTCTGCATGTCTGTGAGTTGTCTTTGTGCCCAGTGGTGCATGTGAACATGGGGGGAGGAGTGCATGGAAGGGACTTGCTGCAGCTGAGGGAAGAGGTGGCTGGCCTCATGCGTATTTTAGCCCATGTGGATGCCACTGAGCATCACTTGGTAAGGGTGAGTGGGCTTTTCAGCCTCCTTCCCCACAGTTACAGAGCCCCAAGCCCTCCACACTGCCTTTGAACATGGAAACACATTTGCAGAATGTAAGCACGGGGTAACTCACTCCAGAACATCAAACCCAGCCTGGTGAACGAACATCCACACTCGGACAAGCAGTCACACATCCATTTGCTCTAACACACCCTTCCAGAGAGGCAGGCGGTACAAACAGGCCCAGCACAGGCTGCCCTCCCTTGCTCTTTGTGGGGCACGTTCTGTGCAACCCCTGGGAAGGATCTCCTCCCCAGGGAGCCAAGTTGGGGTAGTCCGGGAGAGCAAGGGCATTTCTCCGCTACCACAGCATCCCTTCAGAAACAGCAGGCATAAGCAAACAACCACAGATGGAGGGGCAGGGGAGGGAGGGCAGGAAGCAGCAGAAGAGCCTCTTTGTTAGTAGATTTGATGGCAGGCACTGGGGTTTCCCCCGGAGCTGCAGACCTACCTCTAAAGCCTGCTGCTGCCTGTGAGACCTGGCCCACACCCCAACTCACACCTGCAGGGAGTGGGGGAGAAAGCAGGACATCTATTTACCCAGCTCAAGGTCTCCTCAGCAATCAATAACCTGGTGCCATGTCCCTTCAGCTCGGCCTTTGTCCTGCACCGTCCTGCCGTGGTGGGTCAGCGCACCCCGCACAATGGCTTTTTTCTTTTCCGAAATGGAGGGTTTGGAGGCTTAAAGTGGGAGAAGAACTGCAGGCTGAGCAGGGGAAGTCCATAAAAAGTCAAAAGGTAGGAGCACCTCCAGCTGTGCAGAGCGATCCAGGAGACTGGTGCAGATGGCTTACGTTGTCCTCCTCGGGGGACAGGGAGTTGCTGAGCAACTGCTGTGTTTCTTAGCCACCCTCTTTGGTCCCATCGGCGTGTGCTCCCCAGCACAGGGATGGAGCAGGTGCTGGCTGGCAGGGGTGGAAGCCTGGAAGGAGGGAAGACAGCAGCAGACAGCGGGTCTGGTTACCACGGTGTTCATGCAGATGAAAGCAAAGCACAGTGCCTCTCAGTGCCAACCTCAGAGACTCCCTCTTGTCTTCTTGCACTTCTCGCTGCCCAGTCCCCTGGCACTGGGCTCCCCACGCTCAGTTGCACCACCACTCACGCCTCCCTGCAGCATCTGCTTTTCTTCCAGCCCGAGGTCCTCCTCAGCTTCTTTTCCTACACGACTTTCTGCTTACAGTCCCGCACGTCTGTATGCGCCCCTTTGTTTTTCACAAAAATCAGAGACACTGCAGCTAGAGCAAGTAAACAGAGTTATTCTGTCAATAAATGGGTGACTCCTGACCCAGGGCTTAGCTCCAGCCAGTGACATCGACCTGGGGTTGAGCTCATTTGGGCCAGGGCTCACTTGGGCTCATTTTGGCAGCTGGGCAGGGATAGATATTTTCAGCTCTGCCACTGGACCAGGTTTAGTCTGGGACTCCATGAAGACCAAAAGCCATCGCTGTAGTTGCCTCATGGTGGATTCTAGTAGATAAACATTAAGTGTAGATAGAAAGCTGTAGTGTTTGACTGGGAATGCTTTCAGAACTGCTCAAGAGATTTGAGACCTGATTTAGCTTTTAAAAGCTACTTTGAACCAGAATTTCCACAAATAATGAGGGACTAACTGCATCTTTAGGCACATATGTATTAATATATAACTTTTCTGAGTTTACACTGTGAGAGCTTGCCACAGTGGGTCAGAACCCATCTGAGGGTATTTCTCAGTGCCAGAGACCTTACTTTTTAAATTAAATTTTCCTGGAAAGAAGAATCTTCCTTCCCTGGTGTTTTCAGCAGAACAAAACATGTAGAATATCAATCTGATCTAAGCAAGCATACCACATCTATCACCACAGGCTTTTGAATCAACCAAGGACCCAAACCCTTGATCAGATCTGACTTCAGAGGAATTTTTTTACTGCAAGTACCCCTTGCTTTCTGTTTCTCCACGGTAAAAAAAAAAAAGAAGAGATGTGGGAGGAGGCTGAGAGTGATATCTATTTATGAACAAGGTATCTTGGAAAGGAGATGAGAGACGTGACAGCTATCTTTGCTGTCTCTAGGCTTAAGATAAAGAGAGGACTCGTGCGTGTGGCTGTTAGCTTGATATTTTCCACACCAATATTTTCCACACAGTGCTGTTGCTCAGCTTTGGTTTGCCTCTGGTACTGATGGACACGGTCGTAGCGTGTTTCTGTGGGTTTGCGAACCACACATCGTGTTCTCATGGGCTCGAGAGGGGACTGCTCACCATGTGACATTTCCAAAGGGCTGTTGGGAACCCAGCAGCGAAAGGTCCCCGAATCACTGAGAGTGTTGACTCTGGCATTCACAACCCGTGTTACTCACGTACGAGACCACATGATCTCGTCTTCCTGGAAGAAAGGTCCGGTTATCGCCAGATCTGACGTTGAGCACTTCCTGCCGCAGTGTGTCACACATTCACACCCAGCATGGCTGCGAAAGCGGTGCTAAGAGCTTGCCAGCTCCAAAGCTGTCAACATTTTCACAAAAAATAAGGGGGGGGAGGGTGGGGTGGAAAAATACTGAGCCAGCGGGACAGTCCTCAGGAGCTTGCAACAGGATCACCTCTAACTCTGCTTTCTTTTTTAGGTGTCTGAGTCCCTTGGGGCAGGGAGTAGGAAGGAGAGCTAAAGGTATATTAGTCCGAGGAAAACTTTACCTAGTTCCCTATTTAGAAAAGCTGTTAATCATTTCCCTCACCCCAAAGGAGAGAAAAACACTGTAGATTACTTAATATTTTGTTTATTTACAAAGAAGCAAACCTGGTTTTTTGTACTCATCTTAGCAGCAAGATGTACTCAGGAAGAGTACAGATATATAGTTTGGTCATGCAGAGAGAAAATTAGGACAAAGTCCAGCTAGAACTCAATCTGGCCACTGTCATCAAAAATAACAAATACATTAATAACAAAAAGAGGGTCAAGGAGAATCTCCATCGTTTATTTGATGTGGCATGGGAATATTGACATCAAGGATGAGGCTGAGCTACTTAATGCCTTCTTTGCCACAGTCTTTAACAGAAAGACCAGATGTCCCCAGCGTATCCACCCCCCTGAGCTAGAAGACAAAGACAGGGAAAAGAATAAACCCCTACAATCCAGAAGGAAGTAGTTAGTGACCAGCTGGGACACTTAGACACTCCCAAGTCTGTGGGGCTGGATGGGATCCACCCAAGAACACTGAGAAAGCTGGTGGAAGAGCTCGCCAAGTCACTTTCCATCATTTGTCAGCAGTCCTGGCTAACCAGGGAGGTCCCAGGTGACTGGAGGTCAGCCAGTGTGACACCCATCTACAAAAAGGGCTGGAAGGAGGATCTGGGGGACTATAGCCCTTTCAGCCTGACCTTGGTGCCACAGAAGGTCATGGCACAGGTCACCTTGAGTGCCATCACATGGCAGGTCAGAACAACGAAGGGATCAAGCACAGCCAGCACAGGTTTGGGAAAGGCAGGTCCTGCTTGACCAACCTGATCTCCTTCTACGACAAGGTGACCCACTTAGTGGATGAGGGAAAAGCTGTGGGTGTTGTCTACCTAATCTTTAGTAAAACCTTTTATACTACCTGCCACAGCATTCTCCTGGAGAAACTAGCAGCCCATGGTGTGGATGTGTGTCCTTTTGGTCGGGTAAAACACTGGCTGGATGGCCTGAGCCCAAAGAGTTGTGGTGATCGGATTTAAATCCAGTTGGCAGCTGGTCACCAGCGGTGCTCCCCAGGGCTCAGTTTTGGGGCCAGTCCTGTTTAAGATCTATCAATATTCTGGATGAGGGCATTGAGGACTCCTTTAGTCAGTTTGCAGATGACACCAAGCTGGGCAGGATTGTTGATCTGCTGCAGGGTAAAAAGGCTCTGCAGAGGGGTTGGATTGATGAGCCAAGGCCAGTTGTATGAGGTTCAACAAGGTGAAATGCCAGGTCCTGCACTTGGGTCACAACAACTCCAGGCAGTGCTGCAGGCTGGGGACAGAGTGACTGGAAAGCTGCCTAGCAGGAAAGGACCTGGGAGTGCCAGTTGACAGTGGCTGAACATCATCCAGGTGTGCTCAGGTGGCCAAGAAGGCCAATGACACCTGGCCTGTATCAGGAATAGCGTGGCTGGCAGGACCAGGGTAGTGATTGTCCCCCTGTACACAGCACTGCTGAGGCCACACCTCCAATTCCATGTCCAGTTCTGGGCCCCTCACTGCCAGAGAGACATTGAGATGCTGCAGCGTGTCCAGCGAAGGGCAATGGAGCTGGGGAAGGGTCTGAAGCACGAGTCCTGGGAGGAGTGGCTGAGGGAGCTGGGGTTGTTTACCCTGGAGAAAAGAAGGCTCAAGGGTGACATTATTGCTCTCTACAACTCTCTGAGAGGAAGTTGTGGCAAGGTGGAGGTCAGTCTCTTCTTCCAGATAACAAGTGATAGATCAAGAGGAAATGACTTCAAATCTCACCAGGGGAAGTTCAAGTTGGATATCAGGAAAAATTTCTTCACTGAAAGAGTGGTTAAACATTGAAATAGGCTCCCAAGGGAAGTGGTGGAGTCACTATCTTTGGAAGCGTTCAGAAAACAAGTAGATGCGGCACTTTGCAATACAGTTTAGTGGGCATGGTAGCATTCAGTCAAAATTTGGACTAGATAATCTCAAAGGTCTTCTCCAACCTTAATGATCCTATGAAGGAAAATAGAAAAGCTTAAGAAAGTCTACATGGGGACAGCGCAGCTTGGATCCTTGGGCCCATGTAAGATAGCAAACTGCCCATCAGAGGCAAGGGAGTCAGTGTCTCTTTTCAAAGTCCACCTGGGAAGATTCTCAAAGTACAGGAAATAGCTGGGAAAGCCTTGTGCTTCCTTATCTGGGAAGCTGTGGGGTCTTCTCCTGTTTTCTCCTGGACACAGTGGAGCAGTCCATGTCTTGAGACAGGCGGTGAAGAAACTGATGAGAGGAGGGGAGTTGTTCCCGAAGACCTCCCAGCTACAAGCAGGCTCAACTCCTCTGAGCAGCTCTTTTGAGGTCAAATACAAGCCGGTGGGTGACCCTGCACCTGGGACTCATAATGACATTCAGGATGTATAGTGCAAGGTCAGGTAACAGTGTAGGAGCAGGAATTGCAATGCTTGGACAGACAGAGATAGGGAAGAATTAGTTCTAGTTGACACTCACAGCTGTGACAGAAGCACTAACAAGTTCAGTATCCTTGAGCTTTTTGGTATAAACTCTCTTAGAAGAGTTTTTAAGAGATAAGAAGAACTCTTAGCACACAGCCGATATTTTCCTTCTGCTGAAAAGTCCAGAAATATGGCAAGAAAGTGGACAGGTGGTACAAATGGTGAATACAGGGATCGATGTAACCAGAACAACTCGTCTTCCTTTGCCTTACCGCTTTTCTTCTGTGGCTTTTTCTTAACCCAGATCAGGGCATGTAGAGGAAGAAAAACGAAGTCTATGCTATCCCCATTCTTTGCAAGTGGATTGAGGTTTTCTTTTCAGTAAAGGTGCTCATTCGTGGGTTAGTTTTCTGGGCTCATTCACCACATCTTTGCTGCTAATTAGGCAGTGGTTTCCCTTGAGCAGTGGAAGGAATGGGCAGCACCACTGTGATGTTTTCCACTAATACAGGATGTGGGATGAACTATTCTGCAATCAGCTTATCATAGTCAAGTAAATGTAGCTTGCCAGCAGGGCAGAAAGGCTTTCGATTTCATGAAAAATATTGTAGCAAGAATGGGAAACTGTGTGAGTTCTTTTTACTGCCACCATCGGAGCTGGAGGAAAGAAAGAGAGGGAGGGGATTTCCCCAGTATTTTTAACCCAGTTATGGGGATTTCTTTTCTACACTGCACTGCTTAGACAGCTGAAGCAGTTGTGGCTCTGGGCTGACCTTAGAGACTCTAAGGTCTAGACTCTAAAGCCTAAAGCTGGACCGAGTAGCTTAGAATGCAATCTCTGATTAAAACCTAAAGCGGGGACATCATAGAAAAAAATCACACCCTTCATTCAGGAGGAGATATCTTCATTTCATCATCAACCCCAGCACTGACTGGCAGTGCTATTGTCCCCTGTAGAAAATCTCATATCCACATCTTCAGGCACTTCTACCTCCCACTACAGGTTTTTAGGCCAGTATGAGGCAAACAGACCGTATGTCTGCTCAGCCTCAAAGCTGAGCGCTATTTTACACCAAAATGCAGAGCATAGAAGTGCTGGCACAGTCTCCTACTGGGAGCTGGGAAGGGAAAAAGGAGTTAGTGAGGTTTGGAATGTCACTTGAGAAGTGTGAGGAATTTCTATACCATGAAGGCCAGTATTAACAGAAAAACAGATTCAGTTATGAAGGTGAGCCCTTGTTGGCCTGTGTTCTCCAGCCTCACTAGTGAGCAGCCCCAATGGGATTGATCCTGAAGTTACATTCATGTCCTGAGGAGAGAAACTGTCCATCCAGCCTCCCCTGCAGAGGTGGCCTTTCCCACCTGTGGGTCTCCCCCAGGCAGATCCTAGAGATAGCAATGGCTGTACTGGCTTTGGAGGTCCCTCAGAGAAAGGTAGGCACCAGTGTTTGGGACCTGGCTGGAGAAGGCTGTTTTGCATGGATCCTCGTCCTGTTTTTGCCTTAGAGGTGGAGGCTGGGAGAAGGAAGAGGTAGAATTTGCTGCTGGTGTGCAGAGGTCAGTTGGAGGGTCCCCTTTCCCAGTGTCCTCTGTCACACTGACAGTATCGCTGTCCTGCAGGTCCGGTGGGTCAGGAAAGTCAGTGTCCAGCTGGCACATGGCCTCGGCAGGTTGTGAAACTGCTTTGTCCATCACCTCCTCATCCTGTTCCAGAGCTGGTGTTGGTGAGGCGCCTTCACTCGGCTGGAGAGCCCCAGGAACAGCCATGGCCTGCTGGGCTTCCCCTGATGTCTCTTCCACGGAGGAGATGTTTCCGAAGCCCTGGGTTGCCTCGATACAGTGAAGGAAGTTGCTGGGCAACACGTTCACGTCCTCTGCCAGTGTGCAGAGGTCTGGGGAGGGGAGAGCCTGGTAACACTCACCATCCTTGCTGCCACTGCCCTCCTGGGTGAAAGGCTCATAGGTGAAGTAGACCTGACAGGGCTCGATCTCAAAGGAGTTGGAAAGGTGGAAGAAGAAGTAGCCTTGGTTGGTGAAGCAGCTGGATTCTGAGTGCACACTGGTTTCTGTGGGAGCAGCAGGGGTCAGGGTTCCCTTGGAAAGCAGAAACCGGGATTCCTGGTCATTCTTCTGCATTACCTCGAGCATGGAGATCTCTGGGATTGTGCTGTTCACACAGTAGGAAGATGTGGAGAATGGGGAGGAGAGCCATTTCTGACAGGGAAGAAACACAAGAGAGAAAGACTGTGACTACCGGAGTATAGCACTCAGAGAGGAACAAAAGGTTTCTTCTGCTGAGTAGCCACAGCAACCAAGTGACCTGTTCTCTGTCCAAGTAAGAGTTACCAGAGGTGGTGAGGAGGGAAATTCCCATTCATGATGTCTCATCTGCAGGATTTTCAGAGAATGTCATTCTATCACTTTAAAATCAAGAGTGGACCTTGTCAGCTTATGTTTTGAGATGTCTGGAGCAGGGAATTTAAGATGGAGAATTAAAGTGAAACAAAGGGAGTAAAAAAAGGTAAGAAAACCCCTTATAAGACCATAAGATGAAGTGAAGCATGAAAAAACAGTATTGAGGTACATCTCATGCAATCTATTCCTTGGTGCTGAATAAGCTTCTGATATATCCACATGGCCATATGCAGATTTCTTGTCTAAAGTGCTCTTCCAGGCCCCTTGTGCCTAATTTTCACATTCATCATAAGCAACATCCTGCAGTGCATCATTATCCTTAAAAATAAACTGGTTTTGATGACACCCAAATCCATTGCCTTTATGGCTTGTAAAGCAAATTTTTCAAGTTCTTTCTGCACTGATAGAGTGTCTTCAGTGCCTGCTGCACACCCCCATCCCCTACTCTGTACTCTTACCCTGTAGCTTAAGATCTCCCAGCCTTTTTGCACCTCGGCTTTTCCCAAGTTTTGCTGTCTCGGGACCCTCTGCAGTTTGTTTCCATATTTTATAAAGCAAGATGCCCCTTGGGATCACCTCCCACATCTTGCATCTGACGCTCCCTTTAATGCTGCACAGAATGGTAATTGTCTCCTTGCAGCTGCCCATACTCACAGAGAGCCTCGGGGAAGGGGAATAGCGGAGTGGGAAAAGAGACAAGAATGCAAGGAATGGCTAAGTGCTATCCAGTGTGATGGCAATTCACATCAGGAGCAGAGGAGAGGTTCACAGCTTGGAGGAGGGGATCACAGCAGGAAATCTGGGGAAGAGCTGGGCAGCCTAGGGCAGGTAGGGAGGCACTGAACTGGGAGAGAAGGGGATCTTGAGAGGCCAGGCTCCCTCCTGCAGTTCCTGTGTTTTCTCTCAGCCTGCCGATTATGGGAGCAGGGTGCTATGTTTTGCATGGTTTGCCATTCCTCCGTTCTGTAATTAGAGATGCCTCGGCTGAGCATCAGGTTTAGAAGGTCAGAAATTGGGACTTAAGCAGAGAACCCAGCAGCTGGTGCTACAGGCACATATATCATGTGTGCACGAGTAGGTCTATCTGTCCTGGGCATGTGCAGCTGGATGCTCCTTCCCCTCATTTCTCCCTCCTATGGTTCCATCCCCAGTCCAATACCTGAATGTCACCTCCATGAACTGAAATAAGTGGGGGGAAAAACTTCTCCGGGTCTGGGATGTGAATCTTCAGGATCTTCTTAAACCTTGAGGAAAGAGAATGAGAAGGAAAATGAAGCAGGGCCTGATCCTGATCACTGTCACTGTGGTGGGGGTGGAAGAGTGCACTGCAATTCACAGGTACTGCCCTGGCATGGGAGAGAGGTAAAATAAGGTTGAGCCTCAGGGCTGTCCTTGCTCTTGACTGGTCTGAGCCATGAGATGTACAGAGATGAGACATAAATCTGTCATCAGTAAATACGTTTCCCTTAGCCTTTTCCCTGGGGAAGGACAATCCCTGGTTTTAGTGGTTTCTTTTCTGCCTTGCCCGGCCACCTTAACCTCTCCACCTGCCCCCTTCAGCCCCTGTCCGGATGGCAAGCTGAGCAGGCCTCCCTTGTTTCCAAGCTCCCACTGCTGTGAGCTGCCCCTTCTTTGTTCTGCTGCCACCACGATGACTCAGGACCATGTGGCCTGAGCAGGGCCATCACTGGGAAAGCTCTGCCACAGCCCTCTGCCCTCCTAGCGGGATTCTGCATGGCATAGCTGGGGCACACTGGCCGTGCAAGCCGTCTGAGTGAACACACCTCGCATCGGTCCAGAGGCCTCTCCTTCACTGGAACCAATGTGTCATCATCCTGAGGTCACATGAAGTGATCTAATCTGCTCCCCAGTTCCTCAGAGTGGTTGGATCATCTTGTCATCCCTTTGCTGAAACTTTGCTGTAGGATGTTCTAAGGAAAAACCCTCCTGGCCTCTGGAGGCAATCGGTGTACTCTCTGAAGCATCAGAACTTGCTAGCTCTTGCATATAAACTACCTTACATCACTGCAGATGCTATTTTTATTCATGCATGTCTAATCCTTCTTTGCATCTTACCTCAGCATTATTCTGCATTCAATTCCCTTAGGTTAATTATACTTTGTGGAGAAAGGAGGCGTTTTTAACTCTCTCTGTGCTGTTCATCTAGCACTTCCTCAACTTCGTGTTATGACTCAGGGTAAAAGAGTGACCAGTGACTTTCTCAGTATCCATCTTCCTTCAGCATGGTTCTCTGTCTTTCCTTACAGAGAAACTATCCAGCCTCTGCAGCTTCATCTCTGAAAATGTTTGTTCCCGTTCCCTGCCATGAATATCAGCGCCCTGTTTCTTTACCCCTGACCTGACATGAGAAAACCCGTGACAGTTTCTAACCCTGCCAAGCTGACAGGTCACTGTTCCTATTATTGCTCTGAGCAACCTTGGAGGCTCCTTCAGCCCTTACTAAAAGCAGTATCTGGGTAGAAACACTGGCAAAGAGGCCTTGAAGCATCATACAGGTTTTACCAGTGCATGAGGAATGCACAGACCAGGAAGAACAAGAACTGTACTCCTCACTCAGGAGTTTTGCCAGCAGGCCCAATGTCACCTCATCCTGCTGGAGCTCTTGCTGGAATGTTTAAATGAGAAGGTAGAGGCAACCAGGCTTGCTTGGTCCTTGCTACAGGGAGAGTGCTCAACCCAGTGACCTGCTTTTGAAGAGGCAATTTTTATGCATCCCTGCCAGGAAATGCCACTCTAGCCCCTGGGCAACAGATGTGCTGAGGCAGCTGTTTTAAATTTACCCAGGGCATGGCACCAGGGCATGGCACCACATCACAGGAGCATGGCACAATACAGCTGTACTGGTGAAACCACATCATCTTGGGAGGTGTTATTTCTCCACAGGCAAATATCAGTCTCAGAGGGTTGGGCTATAAACCATAAATTGATTGGCTTAAAGCCATCTCTATCCTGAGTAACGCCAGGTGAAAAGTAATCTGAATTTTGAGAGTACACACAAGATAGAGGAGAGGAACAGAGATGTAAACTTAATTTTCAATTACCATTTCAGGGTCCGTAAGTTAATGAGGAAGGCAGTCCCAATGATCACGAAGATGAAAGTGCTCACCATAAGAAGTGACAGGACTGGCTGGGATGTTTCTGCAAGATGAGAAAGAATGAGGAAATGGCTGTGAACATTTAACCAGGAATCTGTAGGAAGAAGCTGCAGCCCTTTCATGGCTGTTCAAGGTGATCAAAGTGGGCCTTTACTATAATTTTATATAATACTGTAATATTATATAGAATTATAATATAGAGGTCAGAGTATGCGTGAGTTCTGCTGTGTTATGTAGGATGCCTTTGAGCTGATACAGGTTTCAGAATCTAAGCACTGCTTAACAGATAATTTGTGCTGAACAGCTTGAACTCCCTGTTCATAACAGCACCACAGCCAGGGGTTGCCACAGACAAGGTGGCACAGTCTGCTGGTTGAAGTGTCCACTAACCTGTCTCATTGCCAAGGAAAGCAGGGACTCCTAAAACCAGCTAAAGTGGGGTTGGAAGCTTGAAACAGCATTAATGGTCAGTGAGGGAGAGGGAGTCATGGGGTTCACAGGTGTCTGAGAAGGCAAGAGGATAAGGATAGAGAAGGTTAGGGATCAAGGGACTGGCTTCTTTCTTTGGAGAGGTGTAGGAGAGCATTAGGAGACTAGGAAGGTTACAGCTTTACACCATATTTTAGTACTTGGATTGTAGGGTTAGGACAAAGAGACTGGGCCCCCACATTGCCAGGGCTGCCAGCACTCCTCAGGCTTTTTTGGCATCATCTCAAACTTTCCTTAATCTGTCTCTTTCACACGTATCTCCCCAGTGCACCTTTGCTTGGTCTTACTATTCTGGTGCCTGTTTCCCCTGCCTGCCCCTCATCTCCTCCCATCCCTCGTGTCCCTTGGTCTGGTCATGCAGAGAATCTCTGGAGTAGTTAGGAGAGAACAGAGAAAAATAAAAGATGGAGGAGACATTTTTAGCACATTCTTCCTTTCCCTGTCCTTGAGATGCTACTCAGATCACTTTGTCTCCTCTGCCTCTGGTACCCTGGTTATCTTTGGGTCTTGGTTGCTATGACAACTGGTTGCGGCTGTATCCTATTCACTGACATCACACACTGTCAAAATTTGATCGCCGCAGCAACACAGTGCCCTTTCTAAACATAGCTCCTCTGTTTATACCAACACCAGGAACAACAGGGAGGGGTTGAGAAGAGGCAGGATGGGGGCAACATGAGAAGGAATAACCTCTACCTGCTTATTTTTTGGAAAAAAAATTGACAGAGGCCACAACCAGTGACTCACCGAGGGGCACTATCTTTCAAGGCTGGAAATTCATGCAGTGACTGATGCAAATCTCAGCAGACCTTTTCTGAAAGGGTCTTGTCATGCATGTAAGTCAGTAAGTCTCTCCCAGTTTCCATGAGACTTTGCTTCCCAGGCTCGGGTGCTCTTCAGCTCAGGAGCTGAGAGCTGTTTCACTGCATTTCACTGATCAATACCTCCACTGAATTCGGCCATCTTAGGAAGCTGGGAGAATGTTCCTAGGTAACGTTAGCATCTGGGAAAATGCCAGTCCTGGCCATTGCTTCTGCTGGTCAGACTGCTGGCCTTCCCCTCTGGGGAAGCAGTCCATGATTTACATGGACTTGTGGATTTTGTCTGGCTTCTGGAAGTCAGAGGGGCTTTGGTGGGGTCAGGGGGTCTTTGTCCTTAAGCTGTGATGCTGAGATGATCTCACCTAACTGATCAGGAGGGACAGTTTTCAACCTTTCTATTACTCTTCGGTCAACACAGTCCTCACGACACATCCTCCTTCAGCTTCTCACCCTGTTTTGGCCATTCTACCTTGTTTGCCCTGAGCCCCCGTTTTCCCCTCCAGGTCAGACTACCTGACTGATCCTTACCGTCAGCGTGTGTCCTCCACAGGACCGGCTTGCTCCAGTCACTCCACACGCCTCTGTAGGCGCCTCTGGCACTTGGCCTTGCACGGACAGCTGCCTCATATTTCGAGTTGGGTGAGAGTCTCTCAAAATTTGCCCACATCTGGTCCTGTTCAATGTGCAAGTTTGCGGCCTCCTGGGAGTAGGGCAAATTTAGAACATCATCAACAACCTGGTTTTACAGCCTCACATACACATCTTTTCCAAGGCCCTCGGAGAAGACCTGTCTCAAATCCTTACACCTCATGCACTGCTTGTTACTCTGAAGGAAAATTCTTCTTTGCTTTGCTTTTTTTCATCCCTTTCAGGTCTGTCCTGGAACTGTCTGAATTCTTTTGTGACAGCACTAAGTAAAATAGGATCCCCATCTGCCTCCTTGTCATCACCAGACACTGGCAGCAGGTGACACAGATAAAAAAGCAGGGGCTGTCATCCTCTCTCCAGCTTCACCAAAACTGGTTAAATCCTGAGAGGAGGCCCTGGAGCAAGTCTTGGGGGACATAAACAAGACCAGAATTCATACGGCAACACGTCCCAGTTTCCCCCTCTGTACTTACCTCCCAGGACTGACTCACGTGTCGGTACCGCACTTGGTACTCCCGCATCCCATTCAAATAGTGAGAGGAAATATTCAGGCTCCATGTCAGGTTGGAGGTGTTTTCAGTTATGTTAACCACCTGAAGGTTTCCTGGAGGCCTCAGCTTTACTGGAAAGAGAGAAGAAGCAGGGCTGATATCCTCATACTCTGTCCATAACAGGACTGCTCATCAAGCCCCTCAGCACCAGGACATCTCCTTAAGACAGGTAAACTCACACAGCCAGCAAAACAATGTCCCAGGCAGATGTTTTTCTTCTGGATTAGTGAGCTGAATCCTTTCAGCAAAGACTGATGCATATCAAAGCTGTCTTAAAGAAGGGTGGAAGCACGTAACTAGAGGGGGGCAGAGGAAGAGCAGCAAGACTTTCCACCCTTCTTGCAGCACATAATGTTAAGGAGGGCAGCTGAGCTATCATTACCTGTTTGAAGCCAGATGTGGGACAGGACAGGATGGGGCTGGCATGACACTGCATGGCAGAGGAGCAAGTGGCAGGAGTCAACATTGTGCTCATTGTAGCAGGGCACAAGCAAAAGACAAAGGCCTGAAATCAGCTACGGGTGTTGCATAGGAGTGGATGAGGAAGGGAAATTAGCTATCCTCTCATGGGGAAGCTTCAGAAAGCAGAAGACAGATGAGTACTCACTATTTTCAAATAGATTGAAGTTTTTTATTCGCACAGGTATTTTGGTTTTATTGTCTCCAGTGTGGCAATGGACAGACAAGTTAAGACGGTCTGAAATGGTGAAGCACTGATTCTGCAAGGAAAATTAACCACAGGTGACAATGGATAAGCATTCAAATTTCTAAGCATTGCCTATGCATAAGATGTTTAGGAATACTTGACAATAAATATGGAAGGTATTTGTGACAGAAGGGCATAAATCTCAGTGGTGAGTGAGGGACCAAAATTTTATATTTCATGTGGTTAGATATTTTTTTGTTGTTGTTTATTGGCAAGAAGGGTGCAAAATATTGTGATATGCTAGTTTCTTGAGACTCCTGTATGTGCTAAGCAGGAAAAAAGTTACTCTCTATGAGTGACATATATTGAAAAATTTTATTTTCACCAGAGCATTTATGTTCCCTGGTAAGACTGAGACCGCAGTAGTATTAAACATGGCATTTGAAATGCAACGATGCTGAACGGCCACATGCATCATACAGTACTGAATAAGCAACAGAGAAATTAGCTTGATTAGAAAGAAAAGATTTTGGAGCTGTGTACCAACCCTGCAATTTGTCTTTGCACATGATATGCAAATGTATGAAAGCTTGTCTGTCATTAGAACTGGTTGTGACTTTACCAATAAAAATATTAGCTCAAATTTGCGTGGGTGTTTTCTGAAAACATGGGGACTGCAGTGACTCTGGATGTGACCGAAGGAAGTACATAATGGATCTAAAATAATGATTTAAATAAAGAATAATAGTTAGAAGATTTGCATCACCATTAGCTCCAATGATGGGTTGCTGTTGCGTCTTGCATTAGACACATCTAACTACACTTCGCAGTAGCTAATGATCTGGAAAATGGTATTGATATTTTCCAGGAAAATGAGACCAAAAGGTGACCTCAGAGCTGGTGGTGATGCCCATCCCTCCTCAGACAAAGGGATTAGGGCCAAACCCAGTTAATCGAGACATGGGACACTGCATATGATCTGTCTGTCCTGCAGCTCTTCTGCACGTGTCAGGACAGCATGGCCCAGCTCACAAAGATGCAAATCTCTCCTGCAGGGGAACCCACAGGAGCCATGCAGATCAACAACACGCAACACCAAGCCCAATCCCAGAACCCGAGTCAGGGATTAGGTTTGGGCTTTTTATACTACTCCTGGATGTCGCACTGGTTATACACCCAAAATACATATATAAATCCTTCCCACCTTGTCATTAGCCAGGACATCCCAGATGAATTACTCACATTAACGTTTTGGTGGAAGGTTTTGTTGCATCTCCTCAGTCCTGTCAGATGCTCTGCCTTGGGCAATTTGCAGTGCTTCTTGCGTTTTTCAGGTGAGCGATATAATTCCAGTGAACTGGGAAGGCTGTTTTGTAGTTAGTCAAATATTATGTAACACTAAAGGGCTTTCAAAGCATTTTACATCCTACTGTATTTGCTGAACAGGTTACGGCAAAGATTTAACCGTACTTTCTCTCCCCATTGTATCACTCAGACAAATTTTATGTGCTGGCACATGGAAGTCAATGCACCTGAGTTATTTCAAGGCAAAAGTAATAGCAGATTTCCAGTTTCAAAGACTTCACAAAACCCTCTTCCTATCTTCTCTGCTTCCTGTTGATATCAGAGGGCATGCAGAGCCCAAACTCACCTACAGCAACGTGGCCCTGGAAGACAGGTGCCTGCTTCAGCCCCTCTAGGATTTACAGGTCCCTTTCCAGCCACTGAGAGTCCTGTAGGATCTCAGATACTGAGTGACATGTACCTTCTGAGCCAGGTCACACCTCAGTCAGCCAGGACAGTACATCACAAGAGGCAGCACTAAACCATGACCTCTCTTCTGCTCAGAGAAGTGTGGCTGGAGAGCCCAGCTGAGCTATGGCATAGGGGGTGGCAGGGTGGAGAACATCCACGGGGTTGCAGCAGGGGGGTGTCTGACTGAGGTGCCTGCTCCAGCTCTAAGGCCTGGGACTTGCTGACAGTGGGGAGGGTTTTCTCCCTAGAGCCCTGGTCAAACAACAGCCCAGCTCCACATCCAGCCCCAATTCCAGACTCAGTCTCTGATTCACACCCACAGAGCAGCATAAATGTTTTAGCTTTCTAGGTCCATGCACCAGCCTCAGGATACATTTGCCAATCTAACCCAATTGGAGATGTCCCTATGACAGTGACAAGTAACCCACCCAATGCCAGAACCACAGTGAGCCTCTCCTTATGACAGGCACCCAGGGCAGTCCTGGGGTAGGCTGGTAAGCTTCCTGGCTGCAGATGTCCTATTTGGAAATGACAGAGACTCAGCCAGCCCCCGCTGCAATACCGGCCAAACACCTCCCCTCTGCTGGGAGGCATATGGGAAAGGAAAATGTCATGAACTGGAAGAGATGAAAGAGCCAGGGGAGAGAAGGAGGACAATATTTTTCTTCATTCTTTGTTACTCAGGGTGCAACATCTCAGCTCATCATGGCAACCACCAAATGGCTCTGTATAGTCAATTCCACCCTTCTCCAGCCCCATCTCTATACATCCTCATTTTCCATTGAAAATGCCTTTGAGTCCCAAGGGTGGCTGCCAAGAAAGAGGGATTTTTTGAAAAGTGAAGCTCAGATGGAGCCATGGAGCTGGAAGATAGGTTGTGCCAGATAGGTTGGGACTGTCAGATGGCAAACACTGAGCAGTGGCTGCCAGCATCTCAACCCACACGGAATTAGAGACAGAGTTTAAGACAAAACATCTCAGCTCTGTGGCTCCACTACACCTGGCCTGGGAAAGGGAAGCCTACATTTTTGTTAAGTGGTATCGTTTTTCCTCAGTCTCTCCAGTCACCCACCTGTCACAAAAGCCGTTCTTTGATAAAATCTCCAGCTGGCATGGTGCTTCAGCCAGGTCTCTGCCCGGGTCCCAGTCGCAGAAGAGAGCTGCCCGTGAGTCGTACCAACAAGAGAGGCTGGAGGCACCTGCCAGCAGGGAGGAGATGAGCAGCAATGTGGCTCAATTAGCAATGATGCTTGGCATTAATCATCACCCCGGACAATGCTGCCCCATCCCAAACTACAGGCTGACTCCTCTGCTGGACAACTCCAAGTAAGAAAGGCAGAGCCACTCATTTCTCTATATCCCTGGAGGCTGATGTGCTCATAAGAGACCTGTCATATTGCAACCTCCTCCGGCTGTATGTTACAACACAAACATTGTACAGCAATGTACCATGGCACACACACTGCCCTGGCTGACTCCCCTCCCTGTTCACCCAGCTGGCACAGGTGAAAGGAATCGCTTCTTACCTTGTGCCGAGTCTGATGCCCATGAGGGAGGCATGAGGCTGAACAGGCAGAGATGAGACAGAAGCAGCAATGAGGGCTTCATCGGTACTGGTGACACGCTGAAAGAGAGAAGACACCCCCACAACACAGCTCAGCAATGGAACTTAGGAAGACGTTGAGATGTCATCTCACAGGAGGCATCCACTGTCCTAGGATGCAGCGCCAGTCTTCTAGGTTCAGAAACTCATGTCCCTTCCACTCCAGAGTCTGCACTTTTCCCTCAGCACCTCACTGTTTTCCTGCCTTGGGTGCTTTTGCTCAGCAGTGAAGCAGTTCACAGGGCAGCACAGAGAGGCTGTTTGCAGGAATCATGTCTTCTGAAAACGCGTGAGTGAGCCCACAGCAGTCCCCGCATGTTGTCTCAGGCTGCTTGCTGACTCAGGTAGAGAGTGCTGCCTCTGCTGCGCACAGCCTGTGCCTTGATGAGCTTCTTTTCTTGGTAAACCCTAGGGCTGAAATTACTAGGTGCTTGCTGAGTAAGAGGGTCTCTGGATGCAACTGACAGAAGTTAGTTGCAGAGCTCATGGCTTAGGAGGCAGATTTTTGAATAGCATGCCTGGGACAGGTGGGGCAATCAGGGAGGAGAAAGTGTTTACCAGGTCCTAGAAAGTCAAGGCTTTACCATATAAAAAAATATTACATAATGCACGAACTATGCATCATCCCCTCCAAGCAGACCCTTGCTCTGCCTTGGAAGGAGTCATGATTTTAGGCATATCAGAAAATTTGGGCTTTGTAATTAGGAAACTCAGCAGCAGCCCTCATCCAGCCCAAGCACCCAGGGAGCCTCCTTGTCTTACAAAGCCTGTACAATCATGTTGTCTATCAGATAGGCTGGCCTTACAGTCTTCTCATCCACGCCTCTCTCTCCCCATCCACCTGGACACCCATACCTTGAGATTTGCCTTTGCCCACAGGAGAAGGAACTGCTCTCACCTCTCACCAGCCCTGGAGCTCAGGAAGACCTGAGCAAAACAAGATGGGAACCCCACTGGACCTTGCTGGGACTGCCAGAGGAGTGGGAAGAGGGGGTTATAAAGGGCTGGCATGAGCTTAATACCAATCCCCGTTGTGATAAAAGATTAGGTTCAGAGGAAGAAAAACACGATGACAACACATTAGCAGACAAGGGAGAGAAAGAGAGAAAGCAGGCGGCATGGTAGTGAGATGCGGGGTATGATTTGAGAGGGTTGTGGAGAGACAGAGAGATAAATATGTTCTCAGCCCTTCCCAACTGCGAGATTCAGTTTGTCAGATTGAAACTCCTTCTAAGATGCTTTCAGATCAGCCACCCCCCCGTGGGAGAGAGCCAGCATTGCCCCCTTTACCTTCCAGCTCCAGTCACTGAGCAGTCCGGATGAAGGGAGTCCCTGGGGTCGTGAGGTTGGATGGCAGCAGGTGCTGAATGTCCAACAGTGAGGGGAAGGGTGAGGGGAAAAAGGGAGAGCGATGAAGGCAGCTATCCTGGCTCAGTGCATGTCCGCGAGAGAAGAGGTGCCTCCAGCCCAGCAGTTCTGCTCCAAAGCTGTTTCTCTCATACACGCATGGCGACTCTCTGTCTTCTCCCTCTCACCTGTGCACAGGAAGCTGCTGCCTGCTTGCCTTGTCAGACTGAGACAAGGCCCCAAAGTATCGAAAAGGCTAGTAAGGCCAAGAATAAAAAATAAACCAAACCACATTCTACTTCCTGCTGATAAAGCGGTAAGTGCAGAAACAGGGTTAGAGGGGTCAGGTGTTAGCACTGCTCAGGCATACTGGGACCAGTTTCAGACCATTGCTGGGAGGCAAAAGAGAGAGCGAAAAGGACCTGTCCTCTTGGGATACTGGCAAGACCCATAGCTTCCTCTTTCAGACACCCAAATGGATCACTCATAGTGCTCTCAGGGTCTGCACAAGTTTACAGATCACTTTGAAACTGGCGACAGGAGTCTGTCTACCGTAGAAATAACATGGACTACTTTGTGAAAAATAGCTGGAGTTGCTGACCTGAGCAACACCTGAATGAAACCAGACATCGTTGCCCCACTTTTAGAGGATCCATGCTGAGTTGCAGCGAGAGTGGAACCGTGTCAATGCTGGGTGTGGACAAGTTTGAGGCACACCCTGACACTTGCAGATGGTGTGACACCAGAAGAACACCCATCCCACTGCCTCCCTACCCAGCCAAACACCCCATTCACTCCACTGAAGGAAGAACTACCCCCTCTGACCTAAATCTTGCAGCTAGTCCAGCCAGGCAATACTGCCCTGCAGTACCTGCAGTGCCTGTTTGGCATGGCTTTTCCATTCAACAGGCCAGACAAGGATACAAAAAATATTTCCACCTTCTTCCAAAGCTTCCTATGCCCTCGCCTTGGCAGACAGATAGACTCTTTCTTTGCCTTCACATCCCAAGCTGAGGCAGACGTACAAATGCAAATCCACAGCCTGATGGTTGCCCGGTTCACAGATAGACACGGACCTCCAAATGTGTCCTCACACCCCTCTCTCTTTTCCATACAGAAGTAGAATTCTCTGAAGTGCAGCACATCATGTTTCCTGTCTGGTCTGGGCTGCACAACGATGGCCGCTGGTGTGGGGCCAGACGGTGAGAGTCTCCTCTTACAGGTACAGTAGTCACCACACTGTGCCCCTCACCTTTCTCTCCTAGAGCAGCTCAAGGCCCAAGCTCAGGTCTGGCAAGAAGGTTTTGCTGACCAGAAGTTGCCAGAGGCTAATCACAAGTCTCCAGGCAGTTCCTGTTTGAGGACTCTATAAACCTGGAGGATGGGACCTAGTTTAACAACAAAGGGATCTTGGATTCAGGTAATGGAAAAAGGGTGTAGGAGGAGGATGAGTTCTTAGTCACAGGAAGCCCAGCCCAGAGACTGGATCTCAGAAGATACTAGACCTCAAAAAGAAATAGTGTTGGAGCAAAACAGTAGTTTGAAGGCATGCTGCAATAGTCAGTCCTCATGGCCATTTCTGGGAAAGCATTGCAGTTGCTCCCGAACCAAGCACTCACTTAGCCAGCAGTGGTGGAGTGCAGCAGCTCTTTCTTCACCCTGCACAATGAGGACCAGGAGTCTTGAGAGCTGTCATTTGAATGCATCTGAAAACTCTTGTCATGGCCAGGCTTGGGGGGGACAACTAGGGAATCAGAACCAGCCAGCCTGTGCTGAAGAGGAGCATGGGAGAGGATGAGCTGTGTGCTCTCCTGCTCTGGTAATCGCTGGCTGTGCACGTTGCACTGTGGAGGCTCCCATCGGGATGGAGCTGTAACGGCATGGATCATGAGGCCACAGCCTGCCTTTCCCAGGAACTCTTAAAATAAATGAAGCTTACTCTGGCACAGAAACCCTCAGCTGAAGCAATGAAACGCTCTGTGAGTAAGTTCTTGGTATCACCAGAGTTGCAGCTGCAATGGAGCATTCATGTTAACCATAATTTTTCCTGTTTGTCCTTCAGGCTAGAGAAACCTATACCTTCCTTAAGACCAGAGATCACTTTGGGAAACAAATGGGCAAAGCACAGGTTTTTTATTGTTCAACTGATCAAAGAAAAAACTCCACTCATTCCCTTTTTTAAAAAAAAAATATTTCTTTTTTTTAATTTATAAAAATCATATGAGGTTGATTGTGCACTGTGGTACCTGAAATAGTGCAAGAGGAAAACTTAACATGTGGTCAGTCTCTATAGGAGATGGGTGGCTGCTGCAGTTGGAAACAAGGATTTGTGTGATCAGCTGCCTCTCCGGAGACCGTTTTTTTTCTAGATCTGTTTCTCTATGATAGACTCTCGTGCAGATTTCCTGCTATCTCGTAAAGACTGATGTGACATTGAAGACTTTCCCACGGAGGGTCCCAATAGAAAACCAGCACTCCTCTATCAAGATACCCTTGCTCCATAAGGGATATACCTCTTTGTCAAGGGCAACTGGAATTGATTGACTTTTCCAAAACTGTGGAGGGAGGGGGAGTGGTCTGATGGATCAGCTAACAGACAACCAAACCTTGATGTGTGGAGACACAAACTTCCTCAGTATATTTTCCTTGGAAACACAGTTTAAAATGTATAGAAGCAACAACTGTGTGGCATAAATAAGAGAGGGTTTCCTTCAGAGACATGGTAATGGTACTATGTCCAGATCCCACCTGGCACGTGTAAATTATGCTTGCTGTCAGCATGGGTTTTGAACCTGATTGCCCAAGATGTTGTGCTACTGAGAATGTGGCACTTTTTATCTCCTTCACACTGATATTGTTAGGATATGTGCCATTTGTAATGTGAGAAGTCAAACAAAACCACATTGTCAGCAGCACATGCAAGGTGTTCTTGTCTTTACCTTCCTGTCCCCATAATGGTGGCTGAGATGGGTAATCTCTGCAGTCAGTGTTGTTATTCAGTGTTAAAGTGGCAGGTAAAAGCGTGATGATGGAGGTTTGGTTAGAGGTGTTGTTTGGGCCAGATTGGTTTCAGGGGCAGCATAAGTTTTAAAAATACTCAAGACTGAGGCGTGTACTTATGCACAAGACGTTTTCCCCTCACACTGCTTTCATTAGAGAAGAGCAGTGCTGCTGAAACTGCTTATTTTCAGTTGCATGTCCACTAAGTCTCTGCAAAATGGCAAAGGTGAACAGGGGAAGAGAGACAGAGAAGACACGTGAAGGGCGAAAGTATTGTGTGGTGTCAAACTACCCCACGATTCCTCAGCTCATCCTGTTCGTTAGGCTGGGGACATCCCTTCCCTTTGCAGGCTCTCAGTGGGACCAGAGTGGCAGGCTAACTGGGATGCCTTGCAAACTGCCCAGCTCTCCGGGGTGAGCTCAGTGGAGGGCTCAGTAGATCCATCTTGGTGTCCTGTCCTCTTGGCCCTCTGGAGAGGAGCAGTGGAAAGAGCACAGGAGCAGCAGGAGGTGAAGGGATGAGGGCAGAGGTGCCCTGATGGCCACTAAAGTTCGCTTCCTGACAGGATACACTGTGAAGGTCTCTAGACGCTCTGTAAGTTATTTCTGGTACTTTCCAAATAATGTTGTTTTAACTATAACCTTTGCATTGAGTTTCCTGCCCATCGTGTGCGTGCGCTTCTCAAAACTACGCTGTTGTTCTACATCTGCAGTTATTTTCCCCTTAAACTGTGGTTCTACTCCGAAAAATGTCTGTAAAAATGGCCTTGTGGGAAACCAGTGCTCAGTGTATGAGTGAGGTCTTTATTGAATTTGTTCACATTACAAGCCTAAAAGAGGCTTTACTTCGTATCGAAACAGCAAACTTGGGCTGATGTGAGCAAGGTTTTTTCCCTCCTGCTCCATCATTCCTAGAGATATTGCTGCTGCAGGCTAAACACTACCCTCAAGTTAATCTCCAGCACTGTGTTTAAGTGGAGAGGCATTTAAGCAATGGAGTTTAAGATCTGGGATCAGGTACCACAACAGAATAACAATGCTGGGCAGCAAGTACTAAGCCTACCTATAGAGCAGATGATATTCCTACATTTCTTTCCTTCCAAAAGGAAAAAATCAGGACACATTTCTGCCCTACAGAGTGTCCTGATAGACATGCCTGATAAAGGCAGTAGACATCAAATATACACATGGATACACAAAATGCTCAAAAGCAGGGATTTCCTAGCCCTGTAGGCTATAGAAGAACATGGACAAAAGTGGTAGGAGGCTGAGGCATTCACAGGCACTTTCACTCGAGGCAGCTCAGGGGCCAGAGGTGGGAGGTGATGGAGGAGGTGTTCACTTTCACTCCTTGACAGTGATGGTCACAGCCCCAGAGAAGTGGGGGGAAAAGAGTGGGAGGGAGAGCATGCTACTTTCAAGCAGTTTCACTGTTAGCCTGCCTGGCTGTGAACACACTGCTATGATCTCATGAGGAGGAGCACGGGACAGTCATGAGATGCCCCTGCTCGGGACCTGAGCCCTGGCTCCTCATTATGTCTGGGTTGAACTAGGTGGTGTCAGGACTTTGGCTGGAGGGGCTGGAGCCCAGCAGCAGAGTCAAACTGTAAGAGAGCTGCTAGGAGTGTATGGCTGTCTCCCTGATGAGTGCTCGTGGTGCCACAAGGGCTGTTCAGACCTGGAGCCCCTCCCTAGAGACACTCAAGGAAGACCAGGGCTGTCAGCCTGGGCCTGGCTCAACAACATGAAGGAAGGCCAGTGCCTACACCCTTGTCTGAGCCTGTGGACATGGTGTCTGAGGCCCAGCAGGCATTTGAGCCACAGCAGCACGGCAAGTGATCTCTATCAGCTTAATCATGGTGCCTGTGTGTGCAGATGGTCTTATTCTGGCACACTGCGATGGAAAACTCAGCAGTGAGAACTGGAAGGAAGGTGACGTACCCATGGGACTATCAGCGTGTGTGTACAGCTCTCACATCCTCTCTGAGTCTCAATTTCCACAGCAGAGAAAGGGGCGTAAAGGAAACCTTCCCATCTTCTTCAAAAACAGATTCATAGACCAGGCTCCGGGTCTTGCATCATACCCAGGTGTCCACTGCCCAGGTCTGTAGGGCCATTATTGACTTACAGTGTTAAAACATGCCTCTGCAGGGGCCTGAGGGTACTCCTGGCATTGAATACTGAAGATGCACGGCTAGACTGCCTACAGAAGTTGCTCACATACCTGTGTTGAAGAGGGATTGCCTGTGCAAATGGTATGTTCTACAGGAAGGACTCAGGGAACAGCCTTACACCAAATCTATGCCCAAGCAAGGTAATGAGCTGAAGGCTGGCTGATTTGCTATTCAGCGTCAGTGGCTGCTCTTGTCCTTGAGGGAAATCATTACCTTATTACCTGGGCAGTCTCGGAGAGATAAAGCCCTGCTCTGTTTTTCAGCCTGTCAATGTGTTACATCTCTCTCTATTTAAAGTTAGAGGGTACAAATACTTGACAAGCCTAATATGACGCAATGACAGCTTCCAGACCTAATAAATTGAGAAGAATTTAGGGATTTATTGTACATTCAAAATTGCTTGAAGGCAAGACACGATACTGTAAGGAGATTCTTGAGAATAAGCCCTCAGGTATTTTGATTATAAAGGCCTGCTCCCAGTTTAATCACATTTTCCTCCCTTCTCTAGAGGAAAAAATCATTACAGCCACCACCCCCATTCTGCTCAGAGCTCTCCTTGCTCCTCCGTTTTCTTCATCTCTTTGCCTGAGCAGCTTCTAGAAAGGGATTTAATTAGATTGTTGATTTTGTTTTAAAATATGGTTGGGGATGCCATGCTTATCCAAGGGCCAACCCCCTACTCCCCCTTAAGCCCTTCCGGGGGTTAATGATTTGTGACTGCGGCAATTATTAACTTTCATGTCATTAAAATGCCTGAACAGAAACTACTTGTTTGGAGGCAGCTTCCTGTCTTCTTACAGCTCGCTGCTCAGGAATTGCATTCCTGTTTCTCCCCTGGGCTCAGCCAGAAGAGCTATTTTCCCTCTGCTCTGTGGCTTCCCGGGTTCAGCTCTCCTCCCATTTGCCCTCTAACGTTGCTGCTCCCCACCTTGGGAGGCAGAAGGTCTGATGAGAAAGGGCACAGCCAGTGTGCCTGGGTGTAAGGAATGGAAGGGAATGGTGGTGTTCAGGTCCACCACTGCCCCAAGGACTTGAGGGGCACTTCACTCCCTCAAGGGATGTACCACCACCTTGTGAAACAGCTCAGAACAAAGAGCTCCCCAGCCCTCCTGAGAGCACACCTCTGCCACGGTTTCAGCTCTGGGATTGCTCCTCTGAGGATTTTCCTCCTATGGAGCCCTCCTCGGAGGTGAACTGCCTGTAGCAGAGTGGTTCTGCGGCTTGATGAGGCTGCACACAATCGAAAAGCCAATTTTCTGGCTATGAGTAGGCAAGCCTGCATGTTAGTGGAGACTACTAACCAGATCCTGGTGAACATTGCAAGACCACCACTTGGAGGAGACACAAGCACTGTGGACACTACTGTTTTCCTCACTGTGGTCTCTGAGGAGCCTGTAGATGCTCCTTGAGAGATGCAACACAGAGCCCTGTCCATGTTATACCTGTCAGGTTCATTGCCATAACACAAAGCCCAAGCTGCAGCTCACCTCATCTGCTCCGTAGGCTGTGCCCCTGTTTGGGAAATGGGATGTATACGTCTCAGGGAAAATGGGACTTAGTTCACGGAGAGAAAGACCCACAGGGTTACACTTTCCTCCTCTTCTCTTCCTGACTGACACGCACGGGCAGGGGGGGAAATGTCATTTTGAGTATCACCGTTCCCTGTTGCTCTGGTAGCTCCCACATAAGAGGCAGGAAAGGGCACAGAGCATTGAAGCAGTTCATAATTTCACCCTCCCTCTCCCTGCAGTTGCAATGAGCAGTTGCACGGGGCTGGAAGGGCTATTTTAGGCAAGTGCTGTGCCCCACAGTCGGAGCAGGCTGCGGGGAAGGTCCGTGGGGGCACTGCCCTGCGCTTGCACCTGTGCACACATTCGTGCACACCAACACATACACACACAGAGCACAGCTCAGGCCCAGTGGGGAAGCATGGGGGGCATCAAGCACTTGGCTCCACCTGAATGCTTACCCTCGAAACAGGCCAAGGACAGCACGTGTCCGCAGGCACCAGGGTCCCTTCTCTTAGCCACGGTCTGCTTAGGTGAGGCGTTAATTCTAACAGGAAACATGTACTGTTGCTTTTATGTTTCAAGGACGAGGGTGTCACTATATTTCTCCAGTGCTGACCTTTCATGCACCACAAAAGATCCCCCCCCTTTCTTGCTACTCTCTTCACTCTCTTTGCAGGCAGCAGGCTCCTTCACCAGAGATGCTCAGTGTTCAGAGGGAATGTGGCTGATGAAAAGGACTGCTCTGGGTTTCTATCCTTTTGGTCTTGGAAATGATGCTGGCAGGCTGGTGCAGCATCTCTCCCTCCTTCCCCCTCCCCTGCCTCAGCCCCCGTGGTGGGGGAGGGAAGAGCGTGGGCGGTGGAAGGAGTTGTGGTCCCCAGATGTGTGAATCGTTGCCGAGTAGAGACAGCGCACCACGGACAAACAGCCGAGCAGCTCAGCTGAGAGCCATCGCTCTGGGTTTGCGTCACTGACCTTTTCCTCTCGCCCTTCTCAGTCCTCACCTGACCCTCCCACTGCTCCCCCTGCACTTTGCACTCCTAGAGCTCTCTGCACAGTGCTTTGAAATGGTGAGGAAGACTGGCTTAGGAATGTATATGAGGAGGAGGGAGTGAAAAAAAAAAATACCTGCAGCACAGAGAAGGCTATGCATTCATCCTCCCTCCATTTCCTCCGAGCTCAGGTTGCCATCCTGCAGGACAAGAGAGTTGTGGGCTGGGCCAACTCACCACTGTTCCTGCCTGGTCTAGCCATTGAACTGGAGGCTCAGGTGTTCTGCCTCCATGGCTGGCAGGATTGGGGATGAGGGAGGAGAAGCAAGCCCGTCTGAGGGTCAGGGTAGTGCTTCTTTATCTGCCATGTAATGAACAAATAGAATTTAAAAAACAAAAAAAAACCCTTTAAAATCATGTGCTGCAGTTGTAAAAGCCTGCATAAGTCTCTAAGAGTCAAACAATGCTACCAGCACACCACACATAGAAAAGCAGGAGTTGGGGCAAAGCAAGGGCTTGGGAGGTGTTTTGGATTGTGTGTGGAATGGCAATCCTGTAGACCCTTGGCCCTAAAGACCTGCTGAATTGCTGGCTGTGACTGCAGGTGACAGGGCTTCGTTGCCTGGAATGTCCCTTCTAGTGATTTGCACCATTCCACTATTTCAGGGGGAGAATTGAGGTCACGTGAGGAGGGAAAAAGGTGTCTGTAGGAGTGAATGTGAGAATGCCACGAGCCCAGAGAAGCATGCGTGGGGCAAACAGAATGCAGTGACCATCAGGCACCCCATGGAAGATGCTTGCTCTAGGGCATTGTTGTGTCAAACACCTGGAAGGTGGTCAGGGCTTCAGAGCAGGGGATCAGAACAGTGAAAATGATGCCTGCAGGATGTGAGTCAGTCAGACAAGAGACCTACTGCCCTCCTTCTTTTCCATGGACCATTTCTTCCTCTGGCTACTTTGAAGCGTTGCATCTGCCCTCAGCAGCAGCTGGTGAGGCTTGGGCACATCTGCCCCCTCAGAGGTGCACTGCAGCTCACACCATCTGGGCTCCCTGTCAGCGGAGGCACCTCTGCACTTCTCCATCCTCACCCACACTGGCAACGGGTGCAAGTCTGTTCAAACGAATCAAGAAAGAACCCAGCCTCCTGCCTCCCACTCACCCAGGTTCTATTTACAGCCTCCCCAGGTGGATGGGGAGTTCCCTACTCCTTAGCTTCTCCAAGCCGAGAGCTCTATATCCTGCTCCTTCCCATTTTGACTGTTGCAAACAGAGATGGAAAAGTGTGAAGTTTTGCAACAATTCCCAGGTCATTCATGAGTTAAGTGACACAAACTCAAGAGACTGGATGGTCTGTGGAATGAGAAACTGTCAGAAGCCTTTGATTTAAACCTTCTGCCCTGGCCCTCGCTGTGGTATAACTGCAAGGCGAGAGATCACAGAGAGCTCGTGGGTGAAGGAGAAGGCATTTCATTAGAAGAGGGAGCTGTGCCTGTACAAAAGAGGCCTGGAGCTTCAGCCCCCTCTGCCCACCTCCTGATAGCATCTTCAGAGCGAGCCAGGCTTGCAAAGGGCAACAGTTTCCGTTGGCAGGAAGGTGAGAGATGTCCACATGAGGTTGGTATGCGTGTGTATACGTGTGTGGGTGTCACAGCAGAGTGTGCACCGAGCTGGCCTCCGAAGCCTGGCGTGGCTGGGCAAGTGCCTGCTTTGCCACAGTGGTCACAGAAGGGCCACGCCACACGAGGCAGTGGAACAACTGCCCTCAAATGCAGCTGTGCCCCATCACTCACAGAGCCATGAGCAAGGTCCATATCCAGCCCTTCAAAGCCTACGGCAGCTCCCAACCAGCAATGGGAAAGGGAAGCTGAGAAAAAGGAGATCTGGGGAGGTCGAATCCACTGCTGCTATCTGGCTGTGATGTGCTAGATGGAGGGAGGTGGCAGCTCTGCTTGTGGCACTGGGCGATGCTGGCTGCGGTGTTGCATCACCCCCTCGCCCTCTCTGGACTCTGGGAGATAAACAAGGCTGAGGTGTGAGTGCAGCAGGTTGTCTGGGTGGTTTGGGAGAGGAGGAGGGGCAGCAGGCTGCAGCAGAGGGGAAACCTGCTACAGTACGACGTGGCAGCCCCTGAACAGTGCACTGATGTGGGGCAGATCTTGCACCACAGCTGGCAGCTGGGGCAAGGCCAGGGACACTTCCAGTGACTGCTCCTCCTGTGACAAAGGCTCTGAAGGGATGGGGGGGCAGGTCCTGCTATGCTGTGTTCCTGCCCTCCCTGGTGCCTTGCGTGCAGGCACGTTCACCTGTGCCCACCTGCAGGGTCAGAGGTCTCCTTTACACTTTTCTTGCCCTGCTTCTCTCTTGCCCTTTCCCACAGCTGTCACAGGGCAAGGAGCTATTGCAGGGCCTTCAGCTTCTCCTGACTTGTCCCTGGCATGTGCTTTCTTTCCCACAGACAGCACCATGTCCTGCCCTTCACGTCCTCTCTCCCACTCCCTTCCTTTCATTCCTGCAAGACCAGGGACCTGCAGGAAGGCGGTTTTAAGGGCCAGCCCCACGACAGATGCCTGTCCACAGAGCCCTTTGCAGCAGAGTTTGGACCACTCTTTTGGGGGAAAAGAGAGGCACAGCCCCAGGGGTGGTGCTGTAGCTGCACACCCCAGGGCACACTTGCTTTGCCCAGGAGAGCGATACCGGCTGTCGCCGACCCCTGAATCACATTCCACAGGGCAGTTCCACTGCATGGAAAAGAACACAGACCTCGGGTGAACAAATGAATGAATGAATGAATGGTCTTGTGGCTTTCTGGGCATGGGTGCATCCACTGGTAGGGCAGCAGGGCTGATCTGACCCATTATAGACCTTGTTCCGCCAAAACATTGCAGGGTCCACCTTGCCTGAGCCTCGCCTCACCCACAGCAACTCCCTGGTCAGGCACCCACGGTGTGGTGGGTGGCACCAGCTACAGACCCTGCCTGTCGCCATGCATCTTAGCCCCAAGGGATTTGGCTGAGGAGACTCTTCAGGTGACAGGCTGAAAGGCTGAATCGTAGAAAACTCTTCTGGAAGATCTGGCTACACATTTCCGGTCCCCCCTCCTCCCTCCCTCCCTCCTTTCCTCACCTTTTGTAAGCGTGACAAAGTCACTTCCAATCTGCCAGCATCTCACCTCAAGGAACAGGAACACGCACGAACACAACCGCTACACTTCCTGAGGACACATTTTTATCTGCTCCCTCAGAAGTAAATAAAAAAATGGGAAGAAGGCTGGGCTCTGACCTGACAGAGTATTGCATTTGCTAGGATATATATAGCCCTTGCTTGGGGCCTGACACAGGACCAAAGAGGCCTGTAGGGATGTGTACGATTATGTATTCCACCCCTTGCCAAATGAAGTGTCTGGTGCACATCAAACCACAGGAGAAACTATGTGAAGGCAAATTAAATTCAAAACAGAAGGTCCTATATGGGCACCTCATCTTGGTTTTTTGTCCATCCTTCTACCTCAGTAGGAGTCCCCTCAGTCCAAAGATGGTAAACAAAACCCCGTATACCTCTTTGAATTGGACTGAGGCCCCAAAAGGCATCTCCCTTGTCCTTAGGATTCCACTCTTCCTAGATCTTTCACTCAAGCTTACAAGTCTCTGCTCCCCGCTCATGTCTTCCCTTTTCTCCCAACTTTATGGGCAATTGCCACTTGTGTTTCCACCTCTGACCTGAATATCAGGCCTTTCTCATCACACACAGGCCTTCCAAATATGCGTGTCCAGCTTAGCTCTGGAACTCCCACTCATTCCAATGTTAGGAGGCACAAGTGTCCAATCAACAGTTTACTATCCCTCCTACACTGTACTTCCTGGCCTTCAGCTCTTGGCAGAGAAAAGAGAAATATCACGGGGAAAACAGAAAACACTCGTGCTTACCAAGTACTTGATAGAAGAATGTGCTAAAAATTTCATAAGATAAAGGATGTGATCTCCCTTAAGAGAACTCCAAAATTAACCCAGCCTTCCTCAATATAATTAAGTACTTGAAGCCTACTCCTCCAACCCATTGTACTTTCCTGGGATTTTTTTTTGTTATCTCCAAAGAATACTTCTTTGAATTTTGCCGAAAGCTTTTCCAGCAAAAATGAGAGGGTCGTCATAATTAGAAGTGTTCAAGCAGTAAATATTTTAAGGGAATGGTTCTTCACAAAGGAAACAGACACAAGATTGCCAAGGATTACCCAGGGAAGTTTCAGAGCTGAGTTAGACTTTGTACCCGTCAATTTCAGGTCAGTGTCTTTTCCATCACACCATTCAGCAATAATCAGAGCTAGAAGGAATAGGTTGGGAGAGAAAAACAGATATAAGTGCAAAACAACCAAGGAAAAAAGTTTAATACCACTGAAAAAATATATACATACAAAAGTTCTTGGAGTTTGTTTGGTTTTGTTACATAAAGCACCATTAATTCCAGAGTACATCACAACTCAGCCTACTACACCTTCCAGAAAGCACCCAATACTCCTGAAATCTGATTTAGCACCAAGGGAATGCCATCTTGTTTAGCACCAGAAGCCTGTTAAACACACCCTTTGGTCCCCCTGCCCTCCTCTTTCACATGCATCAGGCACCCTCTGGCTGCTTGTGGGTGGCACAGGAGACCTGTCACCAGCATTCAGTCACCAAATAGGAAAGGAAGGAGAAGGAAGCTTGTTTATGGAGATATTCAGTGTTAGAGGGGCTTGCTTCTCTTCAGGGAGGCATGGGGCACTATCCACTGTAAATAGACTATATCTGGGTTTGCAGCCTGTTGAGGAAGAGAGAAAGGGATTCGGTCCTGAGCATCACCTCCAGCTTTCTGCTTCCTCTGCTATCTGAAATCCTGCCTCTGGGCAATTCCACACACCTGACCTGCTGAGGGAGAGGAAGAAACCCACAGTCTCCTTTAGTTTGCATGACCCCTTCAACACATGTTTCCTTGTGAACAAAACAGCCTTGCCTTAGTGAAACTTTGTTTTTCTACTCATTGCCTCATTGACAGTGGTGAGCAGGATCCAGAGCAAAGTTTTTGAAACTCACTACAGTCTGTACAGCTTCCTTAGAAAAGCATGAAGAGTAAGTAAACAGGATAAGAGAGAAAATGCCCTGCAAATTTTTCAAGGTCAGTTTTAATATTTAGCCTTGGTCCCTGTTCCTTTGCCATCCCAGGCTGTGTGTACCAGACCTAATCTTGCATAATGATGCACATTTCTTATGGTAGAGCCCTGGTAGTCCCAGATGCTATAGGGAGAGACCATGGCTCATCATGAGGCAGCAGAACATGAGTAAATCCGAAGATTTTATGATCAGTGATGAGCAGGGGAGAAATACCTGTGTTTCTCCTGCTTGTCCTGCCCTGAGACTCAAAAAAGAGACAAGTCTTGGCACTGCTGTTTATGGGAGCATCACAACATGTGGAAGCAGGTTTCCTAAAGTGCTGAGCCAGCCTCACCTGCTCCCCCCAGGACTGCAGCAGCCCCTCCAGAGGGATGCAAGTGGGAGCAGTGTGAGACCAATATAAATAGTAATAGAAAACCCTACCCCTGGCATTCCTTTCTCACTGCGACATCTCCAACCTGACAAAAAGAGCGAGGGTTTGTTTTAGCCACATGCTTTTCTCAGTTACCCTGATGAGATTGCCAGAAAAGGGCACGGAGCATATGGCAGGGAAGCTTTTAACTCTTGGGCAAGGTGCTGTAGTCTCACCTCTGTCTCTTTTCCATCACAGAGGCAAAGAAGTGGCAGCCTGTCCAGGTTTGGAACTGATTTAACTGCAATTGCCCCTACAGCCTCGAGCTCAGGCCCTGAAACAGTGGTTCTTCAATACCAGTGTGGGAGAACCACCTTCAGGAGGACAATGAAATGGCACCTCTGCCAAAGGACAGCAGAGCTGGGCTCGCTCTCTGGACGAGCTTCCCATAGCTGAGGAGCCAAGGCTGAGTAGCAGCCCAGGGGAGGTGTGGGAGGAGGTTTTCAAGGTTTTCTCTCTCTCTCTCTCTCTTTCTGTACTGGTGATCCCTAGAGGGAACAGAATGGTTGCCTCTACTGAATCATGGGCAGATGCCCATGAAGGGTCTGGCCAAGTGTCTGGCTCTTCATCTTTGAGGAGCTAGAGCTGGCGCAGAGGAGGACAATCCCACCAGGTCTAGGTTTGACAGCCAACCTGGACTGAGTGACACAGGAGGGTGTCTAAGGAGAGCCAGTTTAGAAGGCCAACAGTTCCCTTTTTGGAAAGACAATATCCTCTCTCAGTGCTCCTACATCTTCCTTGTGCTACAGGAGACCATCGGACCCCAGTCCGATCTCCAGACTGCAGATATCAGAGGTGACATTCAGACCATGTTTCAGGCTGCAAAACTGGTATGTCTAGTTGGGATGGAGGGGAGCCAGGATGCACCTCGGCAGCGGGGACTTTCTAGCCCTTTCCACAGGAGTCCTTTGTGTACGAAGCCCCAAGGAGGGACACAGGCCCAGGAGCAGCATTTTAGCTTTCCTCTTGCTCTAGAACCCTAAATGCCAGAGGCAGCTCGCTGGCAGATTGAGAAGAAGCCAATAACCTAAGCTGGGGTTATGAGGTGAGGGGCAAGAGGTGGTAGTGTCATGATGTAGAGTGGACAGACACAGGTCTGGCTACAAGAGAGCGTGAGGTGGGAGCCACTGTGGCAAGTTTCGCACTCGGTGCCTGAGATTTGACAGGCCCATTTCCAAGTGATTTGCAGTGGTTACGGGCAGTAAAGAAAGAGAGAGAGAGAGAGAGGAAAAAGGAAAAGGCCTAAGAGGCCCCAAGGAAGAAGAGAAGCAGTTATTCAATGCTGGGCTTGACCAAGTACCCGCTGAAGGTGATGTACACATCAACATCATCACTGTAAATGGCATTCTCCCGCTCCCGCTTGTAGAGCCTCACCCAGATCTCATCATTTTCCTGGAGCTCCAGCATGAGGCTCTGGCTCTGCATGATGCTGCGGTCGCTGGGTTGGGCATACAGGATGACCGCCTCCTCTTCGTTGTGCATGATGTGCATGTAGGTCTCCTTGAAGTTCCAGGTGTGGACGTTGAGGCTGAAATAGTAAAGTCCGCCCACTGAGCAGTAGAACTTGCCATTGAACATGTCGAAGTGGCTGTAGAGGTTGACGAAGACGGTGTCAAAGATCAGGACCTGGAAGCCCTCGCTGCTGTGCAGCGCTTTCTTGCGCCCAACGGAGAAGGCAGCGTACTGATGCTTGCAGGGGTCTCCCGCTGTGCCCATCTGTCCTTTACTGCCTTTCTGGCCCTGGGCACCCCGCTCGCCTCGTGGTCCTTCTTTGCCCCACTTCCCTGGCATCCCAGGCTCTCCCCGGTCTCCTTTCTCTCCTACAGGAGGAAGCAGAGGACACAACTTCAGTGTGATACCAGGAGATGTGCAAATGGCGGTGAGAAAGCCTGATGAGGAGGCAGAGGATTGCACAAGAATGGGGCGATGCCAGAAGAAGGAACATTTCTGAGGGTCACAATATCACTGCTCTTCATGGGAAAGGAGCTAGCAGAACTCTGGGAGCGACTGGAGTCTCTTCCCCAATGAATCCCCTGCTCAGCAAATGATACAACTCTGCTGGAGGCACCAGGAACTGTCCTAGGAGATTTCAGCCTCAGAGGGAGCCCAGCACCGGGGCTCTTGACCTCTTCTGCCTCCCCCACACTCCTTTACCTCCAGCACAGCCTTGCCCTCTCACACACCTCTCCTATGACCCAATTATCCACACGGGATGCACACTGTTCTTGCTGTAGGCTGGAGAAGGGGAAGAACAGCTAACACCTGTGGGGAAATATGATTAGGGAAGGGCAATAGGGTGGGTCAGAGGGAGAAGATCCAAGCTGGACTGGGCAGATGGAGCACTGCAAGTTAGAGGGGTGGTACTTTCACAATACTGGCATGCTTTGAGCGTCTTGTATAATTAATACTGCAGTTCTAACCTGGGGTGTGGGCACTGCCCATTACACACTTGGGCAGGCACTAATACAGAGACAGACCAGCACCAGAATGTACTTTGTGTATACAGAGAAGAAATGGGGCTCAGAGCAGCCTCCAGCACTACGTGGCAGCATTCAAAATCTGTGTCTTGTTCTTTTCCTCCTCTCCATCCCCTGCACGGTACTGAAGGTCCCCCTACGACACCCCACTCTAGTCTAGGCCTCTATCTGCCCTTCTGAGCTTTGGTGGATTGCAGCTACTTCCAGACAGGGCAGGGAAGGGAGAGCATCTGCCCAGTTAACCCAGACGAACTACAGAGCTCCAAGAAGCGAGTGGCAGCATCCAGCTGGGAACAGGCTTTTGCCCACAGCAAAGGCTAAAAGGGGAGTCCTGAAGGGAGGAGCTGATCTAAAATAGGGAACCCATTCCCGTTAGCCAAGCCAGCCACTGCAGGGTGGAGCGAGCTGGGGGTCACTGCCAGTTTAGCCTGGAGGTGCTTGCAAATAGCTGCTGCTTCCTTTTGCCCTTGTCCTGCTCCCAAATGCATGTGACCCACAGAGCTGGAGAAGGTTTCCCCACAACCTCCCTGGGTGCCAATGCCCTCCAAACATGCTTATTTTGCAGTTGATAAGGAGTGTTCCTTCCCTCAGGCACTACAGGTGAGGAAAGCAATGTGTCCTCCCAGCTTGGCAAGAGGCTGTCACTGCCACTCCTGTGTTAGCAGGGAGGAAGAGTTAGGAACAGGCAGCATCCTGAGACACAGAGATCACAGCAGGGATTTGCGCTGACTTCCATCTCCCCAGGCTACTCCTCATCCCAGCACTAAACACCTAAAACCTGGGTACAGTGTGTGTGGTCACTTGTCCTCCAGGATGGCTCCTGGTGGTCTGTTAGCACAACAGGCACACCAGCAATCCAGCTGTCACCTCCACTGCAATGCCATCAGTCCCTGAGCCGGCCTTGGCATCCCAGGGCAAAGACTTACCCTTCAGAATGGTGATGTTGATATAGGGACGGACCTCTGGCACTGGGTAGGGAAAGTGGTGGTGGCTGGGAGGGACTGGTGGGGTATCTGTGGAAGAGTCCAGTGAGTCACAACACCGCTTGCAAGCACCAGGGTGTGGTTCTGTGAGGTTGGGTTCATCAGCAGGTGCCCCAAACACAACAAGAGGGAGAAAAAGGAAGGTCAGGGATGTGCGCAGGTAGGTTATGTCCATGGTGACCTGGGAAGATATGAGGAAGTACCAAGAGTGAGGTATAAGATGTGGGAGGACATAAGCGATGGAACAGAGGTCATGATAAAACGTCCTTCTGTGGCTGGAGCCAGGGGTGGGATGAAATGGCATTGTCCTGTGAGGGAGTTTACATGCTTGTTCAAGGCTGCAATCTGAGCAGCAACCACATGGCCAAAGTGGATGCCCCACGCCTTTCTGCCCAGGCCAGCGGAGACTCGGTGCTGACCCTGGAAGAAGGCTTGATGCTGACTAGGCAAACCATTAAAGCCACTAGAATATTCAGTCCCCAGGCTGGGATAGAGGAAGGAGACAGAATCATAGAATTGTTAAGTTTGAAAAACACCTCTAGGATCACTGAGTCCAATCTCAACAGTTCTTTAGCAAAAGCAGGCTCTGGTAGGCTGCTCAATCTGTGGGAAGCACTGTAAAAGAATTCTCCAGCCCCTCCTATCACTGCATATCAACTCTTTATAGGAACCTAACCCAAAAATCCCCACGTCCCAGATGGAGCCTGACCCATATCTCTTGGCAGAGATGCCTGTTCTCTCGTGGGCTGGGAACTTAACTTCAGCTCCCTCCTTTCCCCCACCAAATCCCACCCGTCCCGGCGGCTCGGCCCCCTCCCACCAATGCCCAGTGGGTTCCCAGGCAAACCCCAGCACCTTCCCCAGGGGACGGCCGGCTCCCCAGCGCAGCCTTTGCGGGCAGACCAGAGGGGAGCTGCTCCGCTGCCGAGGGTGAAGGACGTGAAGCTCTGCAGCTTGCAGAGAAGTATGCTTACGAAAGACAGACACGCCAAGCAGCTGAGAAAGCCCCTCTCGCAGCCCGTGCCCCCCATCCTGCTGCCTGCCCCGCGGCACAGCGCAGCTGCTCACCCCGGGGGCCGAAGGCTCCCCTCTTCGCTTCCCAGCCCCTGCTCGCCGGCTCCACTCTGCCTGCAGGGCCGGCCCCCGGGCCCATGGCTTTAAGGAAGCCGGCTCTTGGCACAGGCACTGCTCAGCGCTGGCTGGGTGCGCAAGCCAGGCTTGGACCGGCTCCCTCCCCTCTCCTCTCCCTCCTTCTCCCTCCCCGGCTTTGGGTGCTCTCCATCCTAAACCGGCTTGGGTTTCAGTGCCTTTTTAACTCTTTCCTAGGAAGTGCCTTTTCCTTGTACATGTTGTTGGTTTGGTTTTTTTCCTCTGCCTTTTCACTTCCAGCCAGCAAAATGCAGGCAGCACAGATCGTGCCCCGTGCAAAGCGTAGACAGCAGCAGGGCAGTGTCCCACCCTTGGCATCTCAGGATGGACAAGGTAAGGTGCATCCACACAAGAGACAGACTTTCCTTCAGGCAGGATGCTATAGGACTCTGCCCTCAGTCCTTTCTGCTAGTCCCTTGTCCCATGCATTAGTCCTTCTCTTGGCCATGCTCTCTCCCCAGCTGTGCCTGACCCACTCATAGTCCCCAAACTTCATCTTTCATTCTCTCCCGCATTGTTTTTTCTGCACGTCACTGTGGCCTCTTGCCCCAGGCATGATATTTCTAGCAGGAGCAGCTGCCAACTGGGAGTGGCATTAGTTTTTTCCCTCTCTGGTCATCCCCTCTGCCTGGGCAGAGCCCCAAGCCTTGTGCTCCTGCACGTGTCATCCCCTGGTCATGTCCCCTGTCTAGGTCCCGGGCCGAGCATTTTGGATGGGAGGGCTGTGCCTGGTCTGAAGCACAGCCTGGCTGCTGGGAGCTGCCTGCCAGCAAAACTGGGGATCTGGAAACAAACCCTGGCTGTGACCACCGTCCCCAGCTTGGCGCCAAGCTGACAAGCATGTGCCTTTGGGGGAAGCATGATGTGGCGGCACCAGAACATTGGAATGAAGGGCATTTCGGAGGGGAGAGGAATGCAGGGTGGGAGAGACAGGAGACCTTTCTCACACTGCAGAGTCTGTTGGGAAGAGGATTAGAAGATTCTATCCTGCACCAAAACTGACCTGGGTATTTATACTCCGGGTGTGTGCACATATGGATCTTTGGGAGGCAGAAGGAAGGATGGACAATAGCTCTATTCTGCAGGGGTCAGAAATGCCAAGTCAGCACTGTGCCTCCTGCAATTTCCAAGAGGAGCTGCAGAAGGCTCCAAGGTTTCTGAGGGGAATAGGGTTTTGAGCATGTCTATGCGTGCTGGGACTCTTTTTTTCATATTTCCCTTCTCCCATTTGTTTGGTTTAGGAATGGGAGGCCCCGCTTCTCAGAGAGTGGCTGGCGTTTGGCAGGACCCCAGAACCACTGGAGAAGCAAGCGGAAAACTCTGGGAAAATATGTACTTGTGAGCTGGGGGGGAAGGGAGGAATGGGGGCTGGGAGGCCTGGAGAAATTCTCAGGCTGCCTGACAGCCTGGAGCTCAATGAACATGGAGTGAACATGCCTTCCAGCTGGGGCAGGAAGAGGACCGAGAAATTCACTGATGAGTGCATGAGCTCCTCATCGGGCTCCAGTGTTGACGTGCAAGGAAATCCACTGCAAGTTGCCCATGTTTGCCCGTGCCTCAGTTTCCCCTTTTGGGAAATGAGAGGAGGGGGGAATGTTAGGGTAATTCTTCTTGCTAATGGAGCCTCACCAGCTGACAGAAGAGGGTTTTTGTGATAGGTTGTGTTGTCTACTCCTGGCTGCTGCTGGTCAGAATTTTGGCAGCTGACAGTACTATTAAAAGCAAAAAAAATTTTCTGGGGGGTGTGAAAACTTAGAAACTGACACTGAAGACAAAGTTCCTCTCTGTCCCAAAAAAGCTACTGCAGTGCCTCCCTCAGGTTTTCCTGCCTGGCTTATTTCCAAACATGACATTACCCACTTTTGCAGTTCTTGGCCTTATGCCTGGCCTCTTCCACCTTTCCAAGGGAAACAGGTAGCAGGGAGGCCATTGTCCTCATTTCCGTCCCACATTTCCATCTGCCCTCCCGAGCTGCTCACAGCCAAGCAGATGTTCTTCATGGGGGACCTCATCAGCTGGGGCCTCTGCCTGTGTCTCATCTGACTGCAAGAACAGCTCACAGTGGGGAGCGAGCAGGACTTTGTATTTAATGTCTCATCTGGGCTGAGTAAGGACCTGCCAGGAGCCAGCAAACAAAGTCACCCTGGTGGCTTTGCCCAGCTGGGCAGACGTTTATGCCAGTAAAGACACTTTTGCTAGGGTAATATTGCCCTCCTCCCCAAAGGGAACGGTGTGTACCAGCAATATTTTGCCAGGGCAGCCACATTTGCAGGAGATTTTGAGAATTCTATTCAGTAAACTTGTGCCAGCCATGCTTTAAAGTGTAGTCCAAGCCTGAGGGCACCTTGTGTGCCCAACAATCTTCGCTCTCCCTCATCACACACTCTGCTTTGGAGGCAGCCCAGGGAAGCACTGTCCAGATTATACTGCAACGATCCTGCTCAAAAGCAGCTGCTTCCTCCTCCTCCTCCATTTCCTCCCTTTTCCTGTGCCCACCACAACACTGGCAAAGTAGGGGGACAAAGCCGGTCTATACCTTAGTGGCTGCATCCATCCTACTACCCCTCTCTACCACAGGTATGGAGAAGGAAATTTGTGTTTTCTCCCCTCTCTAGCCCCTGAGTACAGCTCAGCTCCCTCGTGGCACGTGTGGATCATCTGCCCTGTTGCACATACACACATACATCCACGCACAAACGCTCGCCCTTCACAGCTCCTCCCTCACCAAACCTCCAGAGGGAAGGTATCATTTGCAGCAAGGGATAGAGGAAGAGCCCCTTCTCTTCCTCTTCCTGACTGCTTCTCCTCCACCACAGCTGCCTTTCCTTCCCCATGCTCCCCACTCCTCTGCCCCTACTCTTCAAGAGCATCACAAGCCAGGAGGGGAAGCGGAGCACCTCTTACCTCCGCTCCCCTCCGGACGGGTCCCGCGCTGAGTTATCCGTATCCTGTATCCTCAGCTGCTCCTGGTTAGCAGCGCGGGAGGGAGGGCCGGCGGGGCCCAGCTGACTCCAGCCAGATGCTCGCCAAGTGCTCTTATGTAATTACTGTCTTTTCCATCCTGCCTCCAAGGCCTTTGTGAGTGCCTCCCCTCCTGCTCTGGCCCATGTCAGTCCTGGCTCTCCCTCCCTCTCTCCCTTCTTCCCTCCCTTCCTCCCTCCCTTCTTCCACCCACCCTGCACAGCATCACAATTTGCTCAGCTCAACAGCTGATTCCTTCTGGAAGCAAAGTTCAGGCTTTTGGCTACTGCTGTTGCTACCCTTGGAAAGAGAGCTCACGTGTTTCAAGAGCTGGGAAGGGATAAGCAGCACTGCTCTGCACTTGTGTCCTCTCCATCACTGCCCGGCTGCTCCTGGGTACCTTTGCCTTGCCCTTCCACAGTTCCTGTAAATGAGGAGGGGTACGCCTGAGACACGGAAAGGTGGCAGTGTGGTTTTTTTGCTTCAGTAATTTGTAGTGCCCTCAGGTTATCCTGTAGCAGCAGCTGTCACTCTGCTTTACCAGGATCACTGATCATCTCTGGCCAGGCAGCAGAAGAGGTTGGGAAGAGTAGATGACCTTTAAAGGTCCCTTCAAGCCCGAACTATTCTGTGATTCTATGATTAGATGAATCTTTTCCAGCCTGTGGACTCCACGTCTGTGCACAGGGCTTGTGTAACAGCCAGCCCTTGTTACTCAAGAGCACCAACATGGTACAAAGTCACTGGCTTAGAATTCTTTCTACGTCTCTAAGGATGGGCAGGCCTATTAGATGTCAGTTGTATGACTACATTTCTCTTTAGACTTCTGCCCATGTGGGGCCTCGACCAAGCAGAAATGACACGTTCCCTGGCTTTATGCAGGCTGCTGCTGAGTTTGAAGGCACTTCTGCCAGCAGGGATTTCTGCTGTGTGCTGCTTGGCGGCCTGGCCTGTCTCACACAGAGATCAAGGCCTGGCAAAGACTCTGCTTTTTCTTTTTTTTTTTTTTTCTGCTGTGCATTGCTGAAATGCCACGTGGCTGAGGAGCAGCTGGAAGAGCCGTTCACCTGCACTCGTTGCTTGAGCAAAGCTGTTGCTAGACTTGGCAGTCTCCGATACTGAGCATGAAAGTGTGAGCTTGTCTCTCACTTCCCAGTGCCCCCACAGCCGGTCCAAGACGCCGCATGTGTGACACAGCTGAGCAGGGAGGGTATCAGACACTGGCTCACAAGCTGCATCAGCTGGAGATGCCTCACAGCTGAAGGAGGGTCACCCAGGCTGCCCGTGTCCCCATCAGCAGCTTTTCCAGCTTGAGCGTCCCATCTCTTACCCCCACCTTGTGACCCTGCCCATGAGACCACCAAGATAAGGAACTGTGCTGGTATCCACCCCATACTCTGGCATGTGACTACAAGGACTATCCCTACTGCAACCAGGAAGAGTTTGCTGCCTTGTGAACATCTAGATCCGGCAGCTTGGCTGGGTGGGAGATACCAGGTGACATTTCAGCCTGTTTGAACCAGTTCTTAAAAATAACCTTCAGCCAAGCCTGCTGCCTTCTGCTTCTCTGTATCCGAATGCATCTGAAGGCCCCCTCCTCTCATCCACTCCTGTCTAGACCCGGAAACTTTTACTCCTGTGCCATGCTCTCCCATGCACACACGTAAAGCTGCCCGTGTCACTTATCAACAGTAGATCACTGCTCAGGGCATATCAGCTCTCACGAAGAGTGCTGAGAAAGGTGCACAGCGGTTTGGGTGAGAAAACTTTCTTCAGAGATTTCCATGAGCTTTCTCACCAAAGAAACAAAAACTTTGTGGAGGGGGGATGGGGTGATGGGGTGATGGGGCATGAGTAGACAGGTGGATGGGCAAGGAAGCTGGTGTTTAAGAGCTCACAAACTCTTGGATTTGTGAGAGATGCTTTCCACTAAGGGAACCAGACTGACATGACAGAATCATAGAATCACAGGGTAGTTAGGGTCGGAAGAGACCTTCAAGATCACCCAATTCCAAGCCCCCTGCCACGGGCAGGGCCACGTTCCACTAGATCAGGGTTCTCAAAGCTCCATCCAGCCTGGCCTTGAATGCTGCCAGGGATGGGGCAGCCACAGCGTCTTTGGGCAACACGTGCCAGTGCCTCACCACCCTCACAGTGAACCATTTCTTCCTAAAATGTAATCTAACCCTGACCTCCTTCATTTTAGAGCCATTCCCCCTTGTTCTATCACTACATGCCCTTGTGAAAAGTCTGTCTCCAGCTTTCCTGTAGGCTCCTGTTAGGTACTGGAAGTGACTATAAGATCTCCACGGAGCCTTCTCTTCCCCAGGCTAACAACCCTAGCTCTCTCAGCTTGTTTTCACAGGACAAATGCTCCAGCCCCCTGATTATCTTCATCACTGTCATCTTGGACCTGCTCCAACAGGTCCATGTGCTTCATATATTGGGAGTCCCAGACTTGGATGCAGCACTCTAGATGGGGTCTCACCAGAACGGAGTAGAGGGGCAGGATCACCTCCCTCGACCTGCTGGCCACGTTTCTTCTGACGCAGCCCAGGACACAAACGTCTCTCTGTGCTGCGAGCGCACACCTCTCATCATGCCTGCCCAGGTCCCTCCGGATGTCTGACACACGGGGGGTGGGCACGGAGACGCGGGGAGCCGGGAGCGCGGCCGGGCTCCTGCGCTTCTCACCGGGGTGAGGAGCGGGCTCAGGACTGCGCTGCCAAGCGGCCGTGGAGCGTCTCCGTGCCGGTGCCCGATCCCCCTCTGCAGGACGCGCCGCGCCGCGCAGCCACCGCGTCGTCCCCCGCGCCGCCACCGCGCCCCCCGCGCCGCGTCCCCCGCGCTCCGTGTCCCCCGGCGGTGTCCCGCGTGTCCGACAGCGAGGCAGGATCGGGATGGGCTCTCGCGTCCCTTCCGCCCGCAGCTCCGCAGCCGCTCCGGCCCCAGAGCACCGCGGGGAGCCGCGGCGGGGCACTGCCCGCCCTGGCACGGTTTGCCGGTCGAGGCATCCCTATTCCCGTGCCCCGCGGCCCTGTTTGTCACGTAGGGAAGGCTGCTGTGCTGCAGCCCAGGCACGTGTCCTTGCCCGGCTGCATTGACGTACTGGGTATGCGCGTGTGGCTGTTGGTGCGTGACGTGCTGAGTGTGAGATCTGCGTGAGCCGGCTGCGTGGTGTGTGGCGTTTGCATAGTTTATGCTTGGGAAGGCAGAGAACAGCAATTTTTCATGAGCAAATATTTGCATATTTTCCACTCGTTCGAGCAGATAAAGCATTTCAGTTTTCTGTTGGATCCTCAGGAGAGCTAGGAGCATCTTCTTTTTGAAGGTGTTTCCCTTTTTTGTATTCCCCTGTCTCTTTTCTCTAGAGGCTACTCCATTACAACAATGGATTAACTGCTTCCTGCCCCCTCCACACACCCCGTTGTTCCACAGCCCTGTACAACAGCTAAAAGCAGAACAAGGCCTGGACAGTTTTGCTGTTGCCTGATCTGAGCTGCTGTGATTCCCTGCTGATGACAAATACAGCGGCTCCCTAACAACAGCTTCAAATGACATTGTGTGTGGGCTGTGTTGGTAACAGCCTGGAAACGCACCCTCGGTTCTCCACACTGGAGCCCCTCTGCCATCACCATTCACCGCCCTCCCAGTTTTCCTCCTGAAGATCCACTGCAGAGCAGAAAGGTCACACTGAGTGCGTCCACAGCTGCCCCCGACCACCGTTGTGTGCCTGGGTTTGGTGGGTGGGTGTGAGTGTGTGGAGGGTCACTGGCAAGGTGCAGATGCCATCTCCCAGCCTGAGCCCGTGCCTGGGCTGTGTGCGTTAAGGTGAATGTGCCACATTCTTGGCGTTCATGCTTAGGCCAAGCGCTACATGCAGGTCTAGGGGTGTGTGCACCTGCGCAGGTGGCCCCAAATGGTTTCATGCACACATAGAAATGCTTGAATCCATGTGTGGTGTGGATATCTCTCTGTGTTTATACACATCCACGCAGTTGCACGTATACACACACGCACACACATGCAATCGTGCAATAAATAGTCAGTTGCATGCATGCATACATGGCATATACAAATGCCTCTCTATCTGCCCTTCTGCACTCTGACGTGTGCACACAAACTCTCTGACAGAATGGGTTCCCCATGTCTCTCTCACCCCATCTGTAATCACATGTTTGCTGGGAAGAGGATTGCACAATGCTGCTGAAATCATTGCAGCCCTTTCAAGTCTTGCAGCTCTGATCACTACGTGACGAGAATGAAACCTTTCGTGCAGCACAGGGCTTGATGGAGCCCTTATCTCTGTGTCTCTGCACCCAGAATAGAAAAACTCTTTTCCATACCTCACTGGAGCAAATCCCTCCTGAACACATCCAGACTTTCATTTAGCCACTGCACATGGTCCCCATGGCCTCTGGGTTGCTCAGAGTCAACCACACCATCGTTAAGGAGAGGGAGAGGG
The DNA here is from genome assembly GCA_013397845.1 of Melanocharis versteri. Lineage (NCBI taxonomy): Eukaryota > Metazoa > Chordata > Aves > Passeriformes > Melanocharitidae > Melanocharis > Melanocharis versteri. Next base: position 2,675,288 of record VZTG01007653.1, read on the forward strand.
ATCACAAGGGCAGTCAGATTAATGCTATTACCACAGAAAACTCTGGGGATTCACCAACAGGGAGACAGTGCTGAGGAAAGAGCAGGGGTCAGGAGGCAGTGACCTCCTGACCATCATTCCAAATGCCTGTTCCTATGAAAAACAGCCTTTAAATCAGTGGTGATAGTCTGAAGAATTTTGTGGCATTTGTTTTCTCCTCATGAATTTTGGACAAGAAACACCTTTTCCTTTCCCTCCCCCAGCCTTATTTTCTGCTCATCTTCATTTTGTATTTCCCCAATTTGTCACTGCAAAATAGGATGCAGCCTAGCGGGGTGAAGAAAACACAAGACAGAAAAATATAATGCTTATCTCTTTTCTTTCAAACCCCCATTTAACCTAAAGATCTTTTTTTTTTTTTTTTTTTTTCTGATCTCCCTGGAAGACATTTTGTTTGCCCCGGCAGGCTGCCCTGCAGAGCTGCCTTGGTGGGAGCTCAGATTCTGTGTGTCATAATGATGTCTCCTTGGCACACTTGCTTGGTGCTGGCATTGCAGTGCTTGGGCTCTTAAGGGATGTTGGTATTTTAAGAAGCCAACCAGTCGACGGAGTTTCTTGAATGGTGATTTGCAGCAGATGGAGCTGCGAAGGCGTGTGAAATGAAGTCTCAGCTCAGTTTGGTGGAGAAGGAGACTGTCTCTGTCAAGTGTGTTGGCAGCTGGGGAACTCCCCCCATCTCCCCACGGCAGCTGGGCAGCCACTCCATGGATAAGGAAACCCATCCTGTATCTGCCCCTCACCCACCTGAGCTGCTTCCTGCAAGGTCCTTGGTCACAGTCACATGCCTTCTTCAGTGCCTGGTCATCAACCACAAACACTGCTACAAGCTCCTCAGATAATACAATTTCTGCTCTGTCCTACAGGGGTTGCTCTGCCGGGGGAGTCCAGCATTCACCTGGCTCTGCTCTTCTCTGCAAGAGGAGACACACAGACTGGAGTTTGAAGTGCTGCTGTGTTCAGTAGTCAGCCCTTTTAATCCTTCCACCACTTGTTGCCCCTTATAGAGGCAGAAGCTTTGGCAGTCCTTCCTTATTCTGCCAGGATTTCTTGTGTTTCATCCAGTGGATGTTGCGGGAGCTCCCCAAGAAACTAAAACAGAGGCTTTTTTTAGTCCAACAGGCTGTATCCCACGCCCGTGAATAGTTTGGCTGCTTTTCTGACTGAGGCCCACATTGTGGGAAGCTGATGCATGGATTGAAGGAGGAAAAGATGTAGAGAGATAGCAGAAGATAGAAACTGGCTACCAAGCTCTTTCTTTTCCCCGTGAGCTGAACCTGCACTCCTGGGTGTCTGACTGCCCGTGCTCAGGGGAGCGCTGTAAGGGCAGCTAAGCAGTTCCCGTGTGGTGTAGCAGGCAGCTGAGGTCCTGAGGCTGGGCCTGCAGGCATGGACAGCTTGGCACCAGCATCCCAGGCTTAAAGAGGAAACACGAGGATGTAGGATTTCAGGGGACAATCTTTGTCATGGAGGTGATGGCAGTACCAGTGGCTGAGAGCACAGCTGAATGTCTTTTGTTTGGTCGTGTCTGCGGTCTGTGCGCACCCTTCCTCTGCTCTCTAACCTGGCTAGGAGACGTCTCTTCACCTGACACCCTGCGACAGTCCTTTTCCAAAGTCAGGTGCCCTGCACTGTAGTTCTGATGCCTGCCAGGCCTTCATGTCTTCTCACATTTGCCTTTGTGTGACCTTGACTCTTGCTTCCTCCTAAAGTGGTTCTGTTCCCACAACCCTCAGCTGCTGCAGCTTGTTCTGCTTCCCAGCCCAGGGCTTTTGGCTTCTGTCCCAGCACACCCGACCCCATGCCACCCCTTCCCTTCTCTTACCTTCTCTCAAGTGACCTGTGAGACATCTTTCCATTACCCAGCCAGCCCTCCTAACTGACCCTCCACAGGCCACCTCCTGCAACATCTCCTGACCTCAGGGAGGTATGTGTCCTTCTGGCGGGTCTCTCCTTCCCATTTCTCAAAATTGTTTGTGGAGAAAACTGCCCAAAGGGCTGTGGTATGAGGGTCAGTTCAGTGGCTGTAGCTTAGCAATAGCATTCATGGAGAAGTTAAAAGTATGGGGACAGACATTTTAGCAGAGCTGCCGGAATGAAGCCAAAGTGGAGAGGGAGATCTTTATCCCACGCACCCTCATAAAGTGCTGCTCTTCAGATGGGCCCACCCACAACTTCCCTCCAACAACCAATAAACAGGAGCAAGCACTCATCCAACTCCACAGCAGCACACTTGCTCTCCAGCTCTTATCCAGGCATTCACATCTGCACTGAAACATCCTGTAATTACATAAGCACACTCCCTTGTCTGTGTTTGTATACACTTACACACATGCATGCCCCCTTCGGTACCCCTGTACACATGTGCACACCCCCCACAGATGAGCATCGGTGCCCAAGTCTGGCACCAGTCTTCCACCAGCCCTGACCCCTCGGTCTCTGATCCTCTTCAGCCATTCCCGTACGTGTACAGTCCAGGGAACAAAGTTTTGCCTACAGCTACCTTTGTGCACATGCAGACACATCATTTCTTCACCATCCTGAGCTAAATATACTCTACCACTTCCTACGGGATGAATTACTTCCTAGTATTGCCCAGACTCTTTACAACCACAGCTCTCACACACTGGAGATCCCCTGACCTCTGTCTGCTTCCTGCCCCCATCCTGTACTGAGAGATGCCTTGATCTCCTTTATCAGCCAAACATGACTCCATACAGAGACTGACTCAACTCAGACACTGTGTATTCTCAGGAGAGCCAAATCTATAGCACGCTCTCCCCTAAACACACAGAATGGTTTTGCCCACCTGGCCTTCTAAGTCCAAAGGCTTTTTATTTATTTACAGTAAAGCTTAAGCTTAAGGAGTGGAAAAGAAATGCTGCCTCCAACTCATGTCTCATTGTCTTCTTCTCTACCCTTGTTACACCTCCCACCAGGGTGCAGAAGCACCAGCAAAACCCTGAAGGATGTGAGGTGCAGGAAAGAAATGTTCCGGTTTTTTCTCCCAGGTAAGTCTTGTCATCCTGCCCAGAGTCCGTAAGAGCCCTGAAAAGAAAGAGGAAGTTTTGAGCAGTCAGTGGTCTCTAGCCATGACCAGCACAGGCAGGAAATCTGTCCCCAAGACTTTCTGAAGAACTAGAGAGGGGCCACCATGCATGCAACTGGCTGGTAGGTCTTTGCTGCAGACACTTCTCCTTCCTGTTTTAAGGTGAATCCCGTCTCATGTTTATAAGGAGGATAGTCAAGGCACTGGGTTGCCTACATGTGGTATATGCCATTTGGGGACTACCTGGAGGTGACACCATGAGATGGCAGCCTATTCCCTCCACAGCTGGGTCATCTAAGGGCAGATCATCACTCTAGGGATGACTTTGCTCTCTCTGAACTCTCAGTGCCTATCACCTCTTCAGCTCTCCCTAAATGCAGTCTGCTCTTTACCTGGTGTTTCCAGACGAAAAATCGTTTGCTCCCGGTGGTGAATACAGTGCTTATTCTTCAAAAGCTGCTGGCCTATGGACCTGCACAATGTTTATTCTGTAGGAAGAAGAACTGGAAAACAACCAGCCCAGTTGTGCCAACTATTACCAGTTCACCAGGCAGTCAGGTATGACTTTGGGGTCACCAACGAAAAGGGACCACCAAAGAGACTCCCCGGACAAAAGAACACATGTGTACAGGAGAGGGAAAATACGTTAATGATTTTGGGGAAATTATTATCATATGTACGTTTATTCTGGGAAAATCCATGAGCATGTATGTAAAATATAGTATGTAAATGGGAGCTTTTTCTGTACTCAGCATGCATGATATTTTGGAGGAGATATCCCCTCGTGCATCCAAGCCAAATAAAGAATGCCTGCTTCTTAACGCTACATTAGTGTTAAGGAGGTTTTATTTTTACCAATTTCTGGTAACACTGGTACCACACAAACCTCAGGTGTCTCTTCCAAAGCCAAGAACAATGCCTTGCTTTTTCCACAAGATCACTGAGCCTTATTCATCTTTAAGCAGACTCCTGGACTTTAATATTCGCTTGTATTGATGTCTACCATTGCCTTTGAAAGCAGAGAAGGTGAAGGGGATCCCATGTCCTCATGTCTCTTTCCCCTGCACCACCCCTTTCATCATAAATAACTGACGTGCAACTTGTTGCTCTTTTCGCATCCCGCAGGCTCCTCAGGGAGTGGTTTTTGCTCATTGCTTTTTCCTTCCCCACTGCTTAGAGGGTGCTCCTGCCTGTCATTTCCATTCTGGGTGATCTTGCTGATCTCACCCTCTTCCCTTTCATCATCAATCTTCTCCGGGGCACATGCTGGCACCTCCTGGCTCTGGACTCGGCGGGACGGCCTGAAGATGGCCCTGCGGAAGCCCTGCTTGAAGCGGTAGGAGAGGAAGCCGTAGATGATGGGATTGGCGCAGCTGTTGGCATACGGCAGCACCACCACGAGGAAGTAGACTCCAAAGAGGGATGGCTCCTCTGGCAGCGGGCAGACAACATTGATTATGTTGAGGACGTAGAAGGGGAGCCAGCAAAGGACGAAGACAGCCACCACAGTCACCACCATGCGGGTTACTCTGCGCTCTGAAAGCTTGTGCTTGGAGGACAGAGCCCTCACCCGCCTGCCAGAGGAGCGAACCTTCACAACAATCAGGAGATAGCAGAGACAAATCACCAGCAGTGGTCCAAAGAAGCCCAGGGTAGCAGTGTAGACGATGAAGCCAGCCCTCCACACTGAGGCAGGCTCTGGCCACTGGATGTGGCATGTACTCATCCCTAAAGGGACATCAGAGAAGACAACCACGGGCAGCACCACTATGGAAGACAGCACCCACACAGTGGCACTCACAGCCTTGGCCACCCGTGCTGTCCTCCACTTGGAGGACTTCCCTGGGTGGACCACAGCCAGGTAGCGGTCAACGCTCATCACCGTCAGGCAGAAGATGCTGGTGAACTGGTTGATGGCATCCACGGCCATCACCAGGCGGCACATGAAAGAACCAAACGGCCAGTAGGACAGGGCATTTTGTGCAGCCAGGAAGGGCAGGCCCAGCATGAAAAGCTCATCAGCCAGGGCCAGGTTCAAGATGTAGACATTGGTCACTGACTCGCTCACGGAGTGCCGCAGGACCACATAAATGACCAGGGAATTCCCAGCCAGCCCCACCACACAGACAATGAGGTAGACCACGGGGATGAGGACACCGCTGACAACGACACCAGGGCTGACGGTGGAGGAGCTGTTGGGGGTCGTGAAGCCTGCCCAGCTACTGGAGGCATTCTCCTCCTCCGACACTGCCGGTGTGGGGAGGCTAAAAGCAGAAGTGTCCATAGCAGAGGCAGGAAAGAGGGCAGGGGGCAGTGTCCTTGCAGGATCAGTTAGCAATCTGGAGCTGAGAGGAGGAGAAAAAAAACATTGATACTGGGAACATGACAGCTGAACAAGCTACAGGTAAAATCACCTAATTAACTGTGTGTTAGGTATGGACAGGCATGGGAAATCAAGGGGAGTGTGTGGAAGCTAGCAGATGCTGGAAAATCTAGGACAATATCAAACCCATCTAGTCCTGCGAGGCAGAGTGGACAAGGAGGGACAAACAGGGACATAGCTCAGTGCAGGCATCTCCTCTAGGGATGGATCCTCTGGGGAAAGAACAGCAGACTAGCATAAGGACAGGGAAAGTTTTCATTTTCTGCTAATGGATCCAATACTGAGGACATGGTCACCAGGGGTCTGGTTCCTATTTATTCCTATTTATTTTAAGGTGCTTTACAAACAAAAGAGGGAAAAGCATCCAGTGACAAAGTGCCTTTCCAACTCTCACCCCCCCATTCTCTGAGTATTCTCCTACTTGCTGAAGCCCTTTTTGGACTGGCCAGGTTATTTTTAGCCCCACAGGAGAAGGAAAAGCACTTTCATTCTCAATCCACGCAGAGAGGCTTAACTCAGCACCTGAGCTGAAGGGCAGTTGGTTTGTGTTATGCCAGTTTGAGAGTAAAGGAAAGATTATTTTGGGCACTCCAAGAGGGATCAGTCCAGATCCCTCTTGTCTCTTTTTCTCTTGTTCTCCCCACCACTCTCTCCCTCTCCTTCTGCACGCTGCAACACACTGCTAATGGTAGAGGCTGTGCCTGCCTCACCTGTTTGCAACACCGAAGCAGTGTCCCAGCCTTCTTAATCTGGGGAGCCCAATCGCTCGTCACGTCAGGGTTTGGCATGGAAACAGCACTCGGCTCACTCAGAGACAGCCTTGAGCAAACAAGCTCTCCATTCACCACCAGCTCGCTGCTGACACTGGGTGAGGAGCTGCAGGGGGTGAAGGGACAGTTAAGGGATGGACGTGCCTTTTGTCAGGGCTCCATATGTGAAATACAGAGCCCAGCACATACTGTGGGCCAGAGATGCCCTGGAAAACCTGGTGCAGGAGGGATTTGTGTTTCTTTCAGGATTACTCCAGCTCTGGAAAAATTTTCTGGAAGTGTGGACTGACAGGATCATCCTCCTGAATTAGGTCCTTGAAAGGGAGGATGACTTGGTGGAAGTGAATGGGGACCCTGAGGCTCACCTTTATACATCTCAACAAATCTCTAGGGCTCTGAAGCTCCTTTTCTATTGAAATTGAAACTGGAGATGTCAAACGAAAGGACTCCCAACCTTAAATACTTTCAGGATGCCAGAAACACTCCAGAGACTTTTTTCCCAGATGTGATTCTCTGTAGCATCACAAGTCTCTTCACAAATGTCTAATATTATAGTGTTCGGCGTTTTTTGTTCAGTTGGGGTTTTGTTATTTGTTTGTTTGTTTGTTTGTTTGTTTTGTAGATGTCATTCCAAGTTCTGGAAACTGTAGGGGAGACCTGAGCTTTAGATGGATTCCTTGGACATCAGACAGGCAAACCCAACAGACTCCACAGATGGATCACATTTTATGCTGAAGGAGCCTCATCTGATAGGTCCCATAAAAACACAGTTGAGCAGCTATGCCTTAAGGCCATTTCTACAGGCTATTGTATAAATATTTCCTGCTTTAAAGCATTTGAGCTTTGAAGGATTGTGATTGTTTAGCTTTTCTTAATTTTCAGGTGCCTTGGGCTGTGACACACTGTTCTGATAGAAGCCCATCTCATGGGGTCCTGCAGCACTGGGTTGTCCCACACATCATGAGTGGCTGCAATGAATAAGCAGAGTAGGAAGTGATTTGAAACTCAGAGTTCAAGGATCTTTCCTCTGATATTTTTTCCAGTTCTGTTCTAGTGACACAAATCACTTGTTGGAGAAAAGAGGAGGGCAATGGCTGCTCTAGGGACAAAGATCTCTACAAAAGGTGGCAGAGGCCAGAACAGTATGTTCATGGAAGGATGATCCTCTAAAAGGTGAAGACACAGATAGGAATCCCTTTGGATGTTCCTCATGCATGCAAAGGAATTTAAAGAAAAAAAAAGGCCAAAACATTTGGAGCCTTACAAATATCAAATGTGGATGGAGATAACTCCTGCTGGGGCTGAAAAGCATTTGGAGAAGTGTCTGGGGTCCAGACCTCAAAGCTGGTTGTTCAGGCTGTTGTTTAGCAATACAGTAAATCCAGCTTCAGGCTAGCTTCAGAAGCCCTATCAAAAATGCTAAGACATGCAACAAAAAACATGGGTTTCCTATAAACTCATTTTCCTGCTCAGGCAGCTGCAGGGGAGAAACTTGATCTTTAAGCAGGTGTGGTCTGTTGCTGCCATTCTAACTTTGTCAAGTACCGTGTACCAGCTCAAATGCCACATCACACATTTTGGCTAGTTTGGTAGAAAAAAGCACTGGACACCAGTGCTTCACCTAGTTTGGATCCACTCTGCTGGTTGCTTTGGCAGCACACTCATACGTAGGAGTTGGTGAGGAACCCTGGCCTCAGACTGATAAGTGTGTTGGCATCCACTTGGATCTGTCCCTGATGTGGACAGCACCTGTTGGAAGAGGCTTGGGATCCTCTAACAGGTGCTACCAGAATATGCCTGGTTCATGCAGCTGGAGAGCAGGAAGAAGGCAGAGAGGTAGGAAGAGATGGGAAACTGGCGCTACTGCTTTCCTTAGGGGAAAAAAATATAAATATATATATATGTATTTCTGCATTGAATGAGAGGAGGAGGTGGATGCTGAAAGCTGAGCCTAGACCTAGTAACAAACCATGAATAGCAGCTGGGAGGGACAACACAGCCAAATAACCTGCAGCCCTTCTTGACCCCCTCCCCTCCTGTCCCCCCTGTTTTCCACGGCCCTGCTCCAGCTCAGGACTCTCCCGTCTCACCTCGGGGTTGAGCTCTCTCGCAGGGACCAGGCTGGACTCTAGGCTGGACTGGCAGAGTTGGAGGGTCGGGAGCCGGGGTGGTCAGCAGGTTTTCTTCTCTGGAACTGCAGACTTAACTTCTGCATGGACTCACGCCCGCGGGAGACATCTGGGAAGAGCGGGCAGAGCCGCCGGGTACTTACATGTCGCCGGGACGTACATGTTGCTCCGCTTCACCGGGAGAATCCGTGTCATGCTTTCCCCCTTCCCCTTTCTCAGACGCGACAGAGCCAAGCGCTCCCGCAGGGAG
>VZTG01007653.1:2683962-2873665 GCA_013397845.1 Melanocharis versteri
TGGACGGCAGGGCAGGAGAACGAAGAAGAGCGGGGGGAGATACCGGGATGGAGAAGAAAAGGGGGAGAGGGAGGCGCAAGGAGATGGGCAGAGGGATAAGGGGAGCGCAGGAAGAGGGGAGGATGAAGGAATGAGGAGTGCGGTAAAAGAAGCTGAAGACAGTGGAGGGAAGAGGGAGAGGAAGAAAAGAGGGATGCAGAGAGCAGCTATGTGGTGGGAGGGTGGCGTGCAGGAGGGGGCGACTCGGCTCGGCTCGGCTCGGCTCCCCTAGGCGGGCACCCAGGAGACGGGCCCCTGTTCCAAGGGTCTGGCGGGCAGGACTGGTGCTGCTCGGAGCTGCAGGGACACAGCAAAACCTTCTGGCTGGCAGGGTGCTCAGAAATCGGGGCTGATGTTGAGCACACAAACCCTTCTCCCTTCTGTTCTGCCCTATGAGCACCTCCAGGTGGATGGAGATGAGGGCAGATGGGCAGACAAGAGATTGTCTGTTCCAACTCCTTCCCTTCCCTGGCTCCATACACGATCCTGCCTTGTGCACCTTCATTGGGAAAATGTTCAGGTTTAACAGCCCCAAACCCTCCTACCAAGTTTCATCTCTGCTGGAAGGCACAGACCCAGAAGAAACGGAACTAAGAAAGAAATTAATCTCCTTTGAATGAGCAGTTGTCCCACGAAGAATATTCCCATCCCATTCCCTGCACAAAGGGTTTCCCTGTCATCCTCACCCCCTTTCCCGCCCTGCAGCCAACATCAGTGACTCTCTGTGCTGTGCATCACCCAGTTCTTGACATTTGGCACTGCTATTGTGAGCATTTGAGCCCTTAGGGTAAATTCCAGCTTTAACAAAAGAAGGCAGTATCTCTTAGAGCAGAACATAGCCACGGCCTAAAATCTGGCATTCCAAACCTACTTGGGCAACTTTGTGTGCAGCCAGTGCTGCTCAAAGGTGAGCTGATGAAGGCAGTACAGGACTTCAAAGCTGTCAGGCCTCTTTAGGCTAGAACTTGGCCATAACGCTGTCTGGAGACACAGAAGAGAGAGGAGGCCTCATTGGGGAAGGAATGGCAAGGGTAGCACCCAGAGGTTTTCTTTACCATGGCAGGGCAGGTGTCTGTAGCACCACGCAGAAGCCCCCGAGCTCCTTTGTTAGAAGAAACAGAGCCATGCAACAGCAGAGTTCTGCCCAGGCCTGCTGACCCTTGCAGGACTTGTTAGCGTAAGCACAGTCATAGGATCACAAATTCCAGGTCTCCAGATCACTTCCTCAATGCTCTGAGTCGTGCCTCATTCTCTGCCTCAGCTCCAGTGAGGGGCTGTGCAAACTGCTTAAATTGTGTCGGGAGGAGAGCTCAGCCTGTGCACCTCCACAGCTAGGCAGATACATGAATTTTGTTTCACACACATCGTAGGCATTGCTGTCCATGATATGGGGTTGGGACAGACTGAAAAGGTAAAAGACAAGGCTTGAAAACTGGAGAGAAGTAATAAACCACTGGGAATATATTGCTTTGAGTCATGCTTAGGATGTGGTTAGGTCCCATTTTCAAGTGCTTTGTGTCCATTGCCCTTTCACAGGTATATGCCCATATCAGAGGCTTCATTTTTGCTCTTCTGGACTTACACTGACATAATTTAAATTACCTTTGGATGGGGCCTGGGCAATTCATCCAGCAGCCCATGTGCAGTGCAGATATTTGTGGAACTCCCTGCCACAGGATACCTGCCAGGGTCGCTCTGAACAGTAGGTAATGTGTCACATCACTGAATTAACTGCCTTATTCAGATCTGACCACAAATGGAAATTGCAGAAATTTCCCTGGCAGCAGGGTACCTCAGGGGCTTCACTGTGGCTGGTTGTACCTGGCATTACCAATGCACCTCCTCAGTGCAGGAAGCAGCCTTTGAAGCTCAGAAGTGTTGCTGCATCTGGGAGCAGTAATCTGGCTCAACTCCAGAGTTTCTCTGTGCCCTCCTAGGACTGCAGGATTTTGCAGTGCCAATCATCACACCCTGAGCCCTCCTCTCTCCTGCAAGTAGTGGCAGTAGCAGCCACCCTGTAACACTTACTCTCAAGTCCCTGCAATGCATCAGGAAAGCAGGTGCTCACAGCTGCCAGATCCATAGTACCGCTGGGACCACTCTCTTCAGCTTAATTTTAGTGTCTTGGAGACAATTTGTCTGGACTGGTGACTCATTCCTCCCTCTTTAATTTTTTTCCCTGCCCTCCCCCTTCCTATTCTCACTCTGCCTGTGTCTGGCAGTGTGAGTGAGTGCCAGAGCTTCTGAGGATTAATGCAGCAATGTTTTGGTGAAAGGATGTCCCCAGCAACCTGCCGGGGGCAGTCCCCACGGAGAGGAGTCTGGGTCCAGGTGTCCCCTCCCAAAGCCTCAAAGCCTCCATCCCATCCTCTGTGTGGCACGGAGGGGAGACAACTTTTCCTCTGAACACATGGAGACTGAGAAGAGGAAAGGCAAAAGAATGCAGGGGGCTCAGCTGAGAACTTAGCAACTTGGAGGATGATTCAGGCCTGGTCTCATCATCCTACAGCAGCTGGGGCTCACCAGGCTCCGTGTGGTGCTGCCTGGGTTGTCACTGCTGAAGGAGGGGCACAGCTGGGAGGTGCCTCCAGCCCAGCTGTCCCATTGCTCACGGCTTCAGGGCTGCGTCCCCCTGAGGTGCAACACATCACGGACATGATGAGAATGTACAGTCTGTTTATTGGGTCTTATTGACGGCGTTGTAACCTCAGGGGCCCGGGAGGAGGGGAAGGGGCACGTGGGCAGGTGAGCCAAGAGCGGGGACATTGTGTGAACAGACAGACCAGTGCTACAGACCCACAGCAGTCGTCCAAGCCGGCAGAAGTAAAAAGCAATGACCGCCTCAAGGCGCTGAGCTCTGGGTTGCTGGAGCCATCACTCTCCTGTGTGCTGGGCAGCACCTGGCATCAGGATGAGGCTGGGATCTATAGCCAAAAACATGACAGACCTCACAATACCAGCTCAACTATTTTCCTGCTCTCCCTCCCTCTGCTCTGGTGGTGGTGGGTGTATGAAGGGACAGGGTCCAAACTAGCAAGCTCTCACTCTTCTCTCTCATCGGAATCTGACCAGTTTTGCATCTTGTCCCGAAACCTCTCTCCTCCCTCTGCTGCCTTGTACTGAAGTGAAGGCAGGTAGGGACAATATGAGGGGTAAAGGAGTCCTGTAGGAGAAGCTGCTGCTTGCCAATGAACACCACAAAAAACCTCTTGAGGTAAGCAGGGCTTGGTAAGAGGAAGGGCCCCTGGGCAACTGCCATGAATAAGGAACAGCTTTTTCTTTTCCTTTTTTTTTTTCCTATATGCAAAGGCTATGGCTTCATAGTTCTCAGAGCAGGTCATCCCCAGGGCAGCCTGGATGTAGTTCCCTCTGTGGCAGAAGCTGACAGACAGTTCTTCTCTGTGAGGGCACATGTGGAAAATCCTAGGCTGCCCCGCATCAAGAGATGGGAACAAACTTGCCCACAGTCAAGCAGAAAGGAGGGTGAAGTTGATCCTGGGTGTACCACACCAAGTCCTGTCCTTTCCCCAAGCAGGATCGGCTGTCTCCCTCTCTCTCTTTGAAGGTGACCCATTCCAACAGGCTCACCAGGAACAGAGTGGCCCTGACCATCTGGGTTCAGGAGCAGGAAAGCACCACTGATGTCACTCCCAGGGATCCTGTCAGACTTACTTGCTTAGAGGAGGCTGCACACTCGTTTCTTTGTCCGGGTGGGCTGCGGGCACAGGACTGCTCGGATGGCCTCGTCAAACACCGTCTTGAGGCCGCGCTGCGTCAAAGCCGAGCACTCGAGGTATTTCACAGAGTCTGTCAGGGGGAAAGCAGGTGTTGCAATGGGGGGTAGGCAGAGGGGATACCCAGGTTTCTGCTCCTTGTGCTAGAAAGCAAGGCACCTGGCTCTTGCCTGAGCTGAGTAAACACATCTCAGGTGATCAAAGACATTACACATTGTCAGGACACATTTCACTCACTCAGACAGTCCTGACTTCAGGGCAAAGCTTGCCAGCTGCACTAGACCAAGGTTTGCCTATTGGTTACCCATGTAGGCAGAGCAGAGCCATCGTGTGTGGCTGACTCTGTCATCCTGGCCAGACACTGCCTCTGCTGAACTCCTTCTTGAAAACTCCCTCAAGCTGTATTTCTCATCCTCTCTCCTACTCCTGAGTGCCACATCTGAGAAGAGCTGGATGGTGGGGTGAGACACCCATACCTGGGATTGCGTGTATAAGCCCCAGCAGACAGGAAACTGCAGTTGCAACTCTTCCTGAGAGAGGTTAAAAGCCTCTCTTCTGCCTCTCTCCGGATATGGAGGAGTGGCTTCTGCCCACAGTGCAGCTGTGGCTTGCACAGAAAAAATACTGTCCCACATAGAAGTAGCAGAGTAAAATGGGAGGAGAATGTGAAAGTGCGTAGTTGTTTTGTATGTGGAGGATGGTGGCCAGAGAGAGGCAGAAAGCAGAGGGCTGAGGGGTTGAGTCTTCTTCAAGGAGCAGACCTCCTTCCTGAGTCTCCTGTAGTGCATTTTGTCCCATGACCCTGGATGTGTCTCCTTGTATCCCTCGGAGATACCACTGTGGGATACCTCTACAAAAGCCTCGTTAAACTGAGGGGAAGCCCTTTTCTTCTGCCTCTCTTCTTTCAGTAGGTCCGAGATGATTCCCCAAAGACATACCTATTTCCTTGGCCAGAGCAAGACCCTGAGGATACGTTATGGGGGATAGCTTCTTCTCTTTCAGCTTCTCAATGGTGTCCTTGTCATCACGGAGATCCAGCTTTGTGCCCACGAGGATGATGGGAGTGCTTGGGCAGTGGTGCCGCACCTCGGGGAACCACTAGCAATGGAGCAAAATGCCAAAGACGTGAGAAGAGGTCACACATATGGGCATGCACATGGGAAAACAAAGAGGCACTCCCGTAAAAAGTGTCAGCAAGGTAGCTAATCGCCTGTCCTTCCTCTCATCCATTGTTGGGCACTATAGCCTGGCCCAGGCCAGCTCCTGTTGCTGGGTCCTCAGGCAAAATCCCTGACATGGAGCTCAAATTTTGTTAAGCAAAAGCACAAGCTGCTTTCTGCCCTTCACCCTCCCACCCAGGGAAGAACCTTAAAGTGGTAGGAAGGACATAATCTTGTTCTCCTCTTCATCAATCTCTGCCTTCTTCCATCACTTCCCATCTAAAAGCTGGGGGTACCTGCTTCTTATACCCTACGGACCGGTCCTGTGTGTCTGTGATTTGACAGTCTTGGCTGAAAGATGCCATCAGAATATAAGTCTGTGGTCTGACAGCACAACAGCCCAGCAAGATGAATACTAGCCCATTAGTGGAGTTGGCCATCTTCTTTGAAATGAACCAGAAAAGGCATCTGAAGGAGGCTTCTGACTAACAGAAAAGAGACATGACCTCTTGAACCGAGATGTCCTAGTGGTAGTCTCTGCCCATAGTCACTGTTCTTGCAAGACCAACACCAATCTCAGGCCCCTCATCCCCTGGTGGACCAGGATACTCTGTCTCACCTTAGCACGGACATTTTCGTAAGACGCTGGGCTGACAAGGGAGAAGCAGATCAGGAAGACATCCTGTAGGCATACAACCATGGTGCAGAGTTAGGATCAGAGCAGGGGATGGCATGAGGAAGCAGGGAGGGGAGGGAAGGTCTTTGTGGGCAGCATCCTCCCTCTGCAGCAGAGGGTTGTGCTTGGGAAAGCTCGCTCTATAATATAAAAGTCCCAACTACTGCTTTTCGCCTCTAGTGGAGAGAAGGATCTCTGCTCCCCTGAGTCATTGTAACCATAGCCACCATTATCAGAAGAGCCAAATGGTCAACTCTGAGGATGGGGTTTTTGCGGTTGGCACACTCATCCTCATGGGAAATGGCCTGACAGCTTCCTGCTCATTTCTCACGGAACACCAGAGAGCTCTCAGGCCAAAGTAATTTTGCCTACAGTTGAGACACACCTAGCTTCAGCCCAAAAAGTACACACGCAGGACTCAGAGGAGCTAGAGTTTTGGCTCTCCAGGTGAGTGATTCTCCTGGGCATGGCAGAATTCAGACTCCCTTTAAAACCAGAGCAATCCAAACAAAACCAAAACAATACCAGTTCATCAAGGTTATATCTATTTCATCCAGCTTCACCTAGCTGGAGCAGTGCTGCCAGACCCAGCCTATCCACTTCTATACTTCTACAACCATCAGAGACAGAAACCTTGGAGAAACATTCCTCCACCTATCCTTGAGATATGTCCCAGGGTGGATGCAAGCATGTTGTTGAGAAATACACTTGCTTGCACTGACTGAAGGCAAAAACTTTATACCACATGTCTGATTTTTAGGTGGCTGAACCTAGCCCAAACAAATAATTTCTAATCAATTCCTAACCTTTTTGATTGCAGTGGCAACCTTCAGACCAATGTCTGATGCAGCAAGGTCTTTCTGAGCTTGCCAAAAGACCGCTTGAAACAACAGTATCCAGAGAAGGTGATCCTTAAACCCTGAAATCTCTCTGTCAGTGTGGTGAAAAACTGGTGAACACGGTATCTGAGGCACCCATTTGTTCTGCTAGAGGCATCAGCGGATCAAACACATGCCCACACATCAGATCTCTCGTAAAAGGCAGAAGTCAGAAGAGTGGGGTTCACAGAAATGTGACAAGCTCCTGCCTCAGCTCTTAAATTCCATGAACCACCTTAACTTTACAAAGGAAAGGTTTTTTCCAGGGCTATGTAAGGCATCTGCCCCACACAAAGGCAGTGTCAGCTGGGCTCAAAAGTGTCTTTGAATGTCTCATTTCCTTGCTCAGTTATACCAGTTATGGGAGTTTAGATAAAGGCTACAATATATCCTTAGATGTCTTTCAACTTTCGCGCTTCAAGGCAGTTGCATATCAACAGAGATATTCTCAGGAAAGGGCAGAGAGAGACAGGAACAATCCTGTCACTGTTTCAGGGCACACGTTGAGTTTTGCAGTGAGGGGTGGAGGTGTGGCTGAGGGAGGAGGGGCATGGAGTGTGACCCACCGTCTGCGGGTAAGAGAGTGGCCTCAGCCTGTCATAATCCTCTTGTCCAGCAGTATCCCACAGTCCCAGATTTACAGGCTTGCTGTCAACCATCACGTTGGCAGAATAGTTATCAAACCTGAAATTCAGAGACACAGGCCACGGCTCAAACAGGAGAAGAGGGAGCCCTTCCAGTAGTGAAGGTGGGGTTCACTAGGTGCACCCAGGAGCAAATGGTGGTGATTCCTCTTCTCAGCTCACCTGGGTGGCACTGGTTTGCTGTGAACCTCCACCTCATGGAATTCCCACTCAGAATCAACCTCCGCCCCATCATTCAGCTGTCCTGGACAGGTGCCTGGCTGCAGCTACACCTTTAATACGTTGC
Organism: Melanocharis versteri; assembly: GCA_013397845.1. Classification (NCBI taxonomy): domain Eukaryota; kingdom Metazoa; phylum Chordata; class Aves; order Passeriformes; family Melanocharitidae; genus Melanocharis; species Melanocharis versteri. The sequence continues at coordinate 2,691,380 of VZTG01007653.1, forward strand.
ATGCAGGTTCACAAACTGTTTTCTTTTCCCATTTTTTTCCCTAATATCTTTCCCACATCTGTGTCAGCATACAGCCAAACCCCTCTTCTTCTTCTCTGTTCTAAAACCTAGTTTTATTCTCAGAAGTGAAGAAGAATCCATGTCTCTGTAGTTGGCTGCACTCAATAGCCCTGCTGGAACTGAGGACAATGTGTCCCTTTACTCTTTGACAACTCAGCTTGAAATATTTTAGAACAACTGTCAGGATTGCATGCTAAGGAGCAAAGTCTTGATAGAAAAAAAGGGTATTAAAGCAATAGAGAAGTTCCTACCCTCATCTTAGAAAATTATATTTCCTGGTACATTTTTTTCCAGACTGAAGGAAACCAGTGATAGGGAGGAACCAGTACAAAGGTCTTGTGAATGTGTTCATGGAATATGCACGTCAGAAGGGACATGATTTAGTCCTGGACTTGGCAATGCTAGGCTAGTGGTTGGACCTAATGATCTCAGAGGTCTTTTCCAACCAATTCTATGATTCTGTTCCATGCAGGATCTATGACTGCTCCAATGACAACAAGTGCTTTGGACAGGGAAGGACGTGGGGCCCCATGTCCACCCACTTGCTTTCTCTTGGGTCTGGCCCAGTTGTTGTAGCCTACTGCCTGTTTGTTTTGGCCAGCAGGATCCCATCTGCTACTTGTAAACTCAGCAAGCAGATAGACCTTGAGTTGGCTGGAGTCTCCCAAATATCCCACTTATATCAGGCTTTTATAAGGTTGCTTCTTGTGAAAGATGACAGATCCAAAGTTAGAGACACCTTCACTGGTTTGGCAGACCTTCCTCTGCTTGGCATGGAGATTGTGACCCATGCAGTGCACAACAAGGGGTCACTGCACCTCTTTGCATCCTGCTTTTCGTGCCTCCCACCCACTCCAGGACCTGTTTATGCATTACTCACACAGTGGGGATGTATTCTCCTGGGAAGGCATTGGTGGTATAGCTGATAAGGAGACAGGTTTTTCCCACAGCCCTAGAAGAGAAAGAAAACAATAGCAGGAATTCATGGCAGTGCAGGCAGTTTTGCTAGGGTGAGATGGAGATGGGGCAATCCTTCCACACCTCTAACCCAGCCCTACCTGGAGACCCCTGGAAGCAGAAACACATTCACAGGACCAGACAGTGCACAACCACAGGTTAGAAAACTGGCAGGAAGAAAGACAGGATGTCACCCAGAAATGTTTGTTGTCTTTGAGCACAAAGGCTTGTTTTTACGGTCTAGTACAGAGATCACTCAGCTAAAACGCATCCACTCTGAGATGGAGGTGGGAGCCCATTTTGCAGTGCATGCAGAGTGCTGGAGGCTCACAGCCAGGACAGGTGCATTGGCTTGGTGTGCCACGACAAAGCTGCCATGGCAGCTTCAGCACTCGAGTACAGGCACTCCTGCCTGCTTTTCAGGCGCTGTGGCCAGGGACTGGTAGCAACCTTTCCTGACTCACCCAGTCTTTCCCATCTACAGTAAGCTGCAGCAACACCTGCACAGAGAGCTGTAAGGAGCCAAAAGGGTGGCTGCCTCCATGGCCGATGGAGGCTGCTGGTGGTGTTTCTGAGCTAGAAGCTGGTCCTTCCTCTCCCCTCAGCCTCCCCCACACCCTGCTGCAGCAGGGTGGATTGCAAGGTAGCAGCACAGTCTGGACTCGGTGAGAGCACTGGTGGGATAAGGAGCAGTAAGACTATCATTTGGGGGAAGGAGGTGTCATGGGCAAGGTGAAGCCTGTGGTGAAGGAAAGAAGAGCAGAGAAATCAGAAGCAGATAAAGCAGCCAAGACAGGTGTGGGAAAGAAAATCCTCCTGCTGGGATGCTGTTCCTCAGGTTTGTGTGGCCTGGTATAGCTTGGCCATGTTTCAGTTACAGAACACAGGAAATGGAAGTGGTGACAGCAACCTGCCTCAACTAGCACAGCCCAGGATGAGGGCGAGGTCTTTCCTGGGCAAAGGCTGGAATTCTGCTGCTGGGGATGCTCAGAGCATCTCAGCTGTACCTGCAAAGTCCCCTGCCACAGGGCTGCAGCTCTGCCTTTTTGTCCACCCTTGACAAGCACCTGGGTCACAAGGCAGCTGCCTCTGTCGCTGTGGGGACTGTGGGGCAGCTGAGGAGGAAGCTGAGCTCTTCGGCAGGCTCTGACATTTGTTTCTTCCGCCTGCCACCCCTCTTTCTTAGATCCTCCTCTCTCAGTCCCTGCTCTTTCCCCAGGTCCCTTGCTTACTTCTTATCATAGAGTTACCAAGGGAGGTGAAGCCCTACAGGAAATGCCTCAGGAGATCTACGGGCCTGGGAGTGGGTCGGTCATGGAAGAGGGGCAGGTTCTGAACTGGTGTGGTTGAACAGAGAGGTGTGCAAAGGGACAGTAAAGGGGTGAAGGTTACAACACAAAGGTGATGCTAGTGGCACCTGCAGGCTCCTGTGATTGAACCCAGGGCATGTTAAGAGGTCAGTGATGTGTGATGGAGGGGATATGGGGGGAGAACAGCTACAGGACAACACGTGAGCTGAGTGAGAGGAGAAGGTCCTGTGGTTGTTAGGGTTGAGCCAAGAGGGTGACATTGCTGGCACGGCTGGGAGGGAGGTAAGGGGTAAGAAGTCACTCATGCTCCGCCTTCAGCCAACGGCCTCTGCCACAGAGCTGCCGCTGCCCTGGAGGGGAGGAGGGACCCGAGGGCACCAAGAGCTCAGAGCAATGGGGGCTGTGTTGCAAGATGGCGAGAGGTGTACAGAGGTGCGGTGTACAGAGAAGCAAAATGATGAGACAGAAGAGATTTAAGAGGAATTGAAGTCCTAGGGGTTGAGAGCAGGACATGTGGTGGGGTTAACCATGACATGAGGGGGATGCTGGCTTGAGGGAAGGCTACAGAACTGGTGATATTGGGGCAAACTGGGGCATGGGGAACTGGGTAACAGATAAATGCCCAGTGGAGTTGTTCATCCAGCTCCAGCTTAAAACCTTTAGAGGTTACGATTTTTATTTGGGGTTCTGTCTTTCCTCATCCCTTCTCCCCGTGCCCTTGTCCCAGCCCCTGAGAACGTGTCTGACATGTACGGTTATGTGTGCAGACATCTTCTTTCCCAGGCGAGTTCTGAAGAAGGAAGTGACTGCGGGGAGCAGCACTGCTGTAAATGTCTCTTCATCTGCTACCTTACAGCTGCCCCAGATAATGCTCTGGCCAGCTTCTCAGTGGAAAGGAATTAAGCTATTGCATTCCAAGCATAGACTCTCCTCCTTCCCTCCTTTGCATTTACTCATCCCATAGGGCAAGAAGACGCTCTGTCCACTACACCCCTCCTGCCCCAAGCAGTGATGATTGCTTAACACATTGATGGCTTGGATCAGGCCATTTCCAGGAATCAGGGGACAAAAGAAGCCACCATGTTGTGAAGGCAAGGTTTTGTTACTTCCCACCCCCAAAATGGCCCATACTTGTGCCTATCTCTGTGGAAAGAGCTGCTTCTCCATGTGCCCACAGAGGCCCCTTGCCAACAGTCTCCACCACACCCCAATACAGAGATAACCTGCTGAGAAAAGCTGGACATAGAGATCCTGATAGACACCATGCCAGGACCAGAGTGCCATGCCCTCTCCCAGTCATTCCCGGTGAGCAGACAACTTCCAAGGAGTCATCCACCTGCAGGAGAGCACTTGCACCCCATGGGTTCTAAATCTAACTCCTGCCTGCAAGTTGGATCTGGCAGGAACACCATCACCTCCCGTGCACGGGACAGACCTGCTCCACTCCCCATGCTCCTTTCGCAGATGCCCTGCAAAATGCCCTCTTCCACACTCCCCCGGAGGAATGTCCCTTGCCCCGGCGAGGGAGGAGCGAGCATGTCCGCAGCAGCAGCAAGCCCGGAGGAGGTCAGAAGCGAAGCGGGGGAGGTTTCACCAAGCATCCACCTTTCCCGTGCCCCGGGTCACGGCCCGTCCCGCCGCGCACCCACCGCGAACGCGCAGGGTACCTACCCGTCTCCCACCACGACGCACTTGATGGCTTGCATGGCTCCGGACCCGTGGCGGAGGACGGCGCCCGAGGCAAAGGGGAGTCAAGCAGCAGGGAGGGATGGGCAAATGTGGGTAGCAGAACAGCAGGTTGCAAGGAGGGAGGAAGTGGGAGAGGGAAGTTCACTCGACGATCACCCGCGGGTCCCTCCGCCCCTGCACGGCAGCGGCAGCTCTGTGGCAGAGGCTGTTGGCTGAGGGCGGAGCGGGCGTCACTTCTTGGTGGGGACGATGCCTGCTGTAATAGTTCTTGTTCTCCCCGCGCGTCTCACCCACTCCCTTCCCACCTCATCCCAGTGAACGGCGGGGGCACCAAACCGCTTTCCCAGGGGAGCTGAACAAGGGTTAGAAGCAGGGTGAGAATGTGGAGGGGTGGATTTTCTTCTCCCTCCTTTATCATCCAAGCTTTAAAGGAGGTGTAAGCAGGGAAGGGAATCTGAAGTGTGCGTAGTGGGGTGATGAGGGTAATGAAGGTTTTTCAGGTCTTCCCAGTGCCCCTAAGTGCCAAGGGTGGAACATGACATGGAACAATACTTCTGCAAAGGCTGAACAAGGAAGTCATGCAGCCTCTAGAAAGCAGCTGCCACCCAATGGTTGCTCTATCCCTCCTCTCCTGTGGGGATAAGGTACTGCTGCACTCCCTCACCTGCCCACACTACTAGTACAAAAAGGTGTTGTGTGAACCTAAGTGTTCACCATGAAGGCGAGCAAACACATCAAGCAGTGCAATGAACTGTTTTCTCCCTCGTTAGAGTACCATGAGAGCCAAGACTGAGAGAAGCCCCTGCAAACCAGCCTCTCCCTATCTGAGCTCTCCACTACTTCTGTGCAAAAGAGGACAGTGGGAGCTGCTGCCAAACTTCTTATATCTTAGAATCATAGAATAGTTTGGATTGGAAGGGACCTTTAAAGGCCATCTAGTCACATCCCTTGCAATGAGCAGGGGCATGTTCAACAAGGTTGCTCAGACCCCATCCAACGTGACCTTGAATGTTTCCAGGGATGGGGCATCCACCACTTCTCTGGGCAACTTATTCCAGTGTTTTATCACCCTCATCATAAATAACTTCTTATATTTGTCTGAATCTACCCTCTTTTAGTTTAAAACTACATCCCCTTGTCCTGTCACTACAGGCCCTACTAAAAAGCCTGTTGTCTTTCTTATACATCCCTTTAATGTATTGAAAGGCTGCAGTAAGGTCTCTCCAGATCCTCCTCTTCTTCAGGCTCAACAACTCCAACTCTCTCAGGCAGTCCTCATTGTCCTCAGAAAATAAAAGATTTTTAGAGCTAAGCATCAAGAAGAAGGAAGCAATCACCCTAAGAAAGAAGAGACAAGAGCAGAATGATCCCGGGAAGCTCTACTCCTTCCTTTCCATTATTGAAATTCCTTCCTTCTCCTCCCATACAACATTATGCCTTGAAAAGAGCGTATGTGTGCACATCTGTATGCTCCAGCCTGAACTGGTGAGTGGGTGGGCAGGAGATGGGTTTCATAGAAGATGGGATATGGTGGCACAGAATTAATTAAGAATTTCCAGGCTTTGTCAGGAGGCCACTTAGAGGAAGAACAGTGGGTTTGCAGCTGGGATGTTCCTGAAGGAAGGAACTGTGAGTAAAGTGTTTCTCCAAAGGCTGATGACCTTTGTGCTGCTGCAGCCACAGGAGGCTGTTGCGACTGACCTGCTCTGGAGGAGAGCGCTCCCAGCTGTCACTCAGCACTGGCTACAACCCAGAAACCTTCAGCCATGGAATGTTTCCAAGTCTTGCCGCTATTTTGGAAGCACAGAGTGACCAGCTGTACGAGGTGTTCCCTCTGTGGGTGGTAGGGAAAGGGGAGGAAGGAAACCCACTGACACCTCTGCAAGCAAGAGCAGGAATGGGACACAGGAATACAGGTCAGGGAAGGATGTAAGAGAGAGGGACAAAGGCTTTTACAGAGGGGAGTGGGAAAGGACAGGCAGTCACAGAATATATGAACGCAGTTAGAAGGCAGGTGTATCAGGCTCTAGAGAATGCTACTGGTGGAAGGAGAAAAACCATTCTAGCTCCCTGGGCAATCTGACACATTGAGAGCTCTCTGTGGGAGACATCTGGGTGACAAGTGAGGGCTCAGGGAGTTGGAGCTGGTAGAGCCCACGAAGATTCAGAGAACTCTAGGTTGGGCAGGCAGCCTGGGGCAGGCAAGCAGGAATTTTGGCATAATTGAAACTGCATTTGGAATCAGCTTCTCAAAAGGAACCTTTCAGTTTTCACCATGTATTTTCTCTGAAGGTTTCCAATAACTCTTACGTGTCTGGAGAGAAGCAGGTTGGAAGAAAAGGGAGTGAACACCTGGAGTGAGAAGGATGGGGACTGAGGGGAAAGGATCTGGGGAGAGCTGGAGTATACATTGAGTCTTACCTGGGAGGGAGTAAATCATATGGGGATGCTAGGGACAGGATTCAAGATAAGAGTGACTGGATAGAAAACCAACCAGTGGCAGGGATGAACAACAGCAGGACCTGGTGGCAGGGATGAACAAGGATCTGCTGAACACCTGAACACCAGTGTTTGCTTTTGTCCTGGTAGTCCGGCATATGGGCTTGTGGGACTGGCAGTGTGGAAGGGAGTGGAGAAGAAGAAGACCAGTTTAATTGGTCAGGGAAGAGGGATTGTTGTGGAGAACCCACATCCAGGTGAGCCCCGTGTCGAAGACACTGTAATTCTGCATGTCCAACAATGAGCTATGAAGTCCTGGCAAGAGCCTGGGCAAATTACTTTTGGAAGATAATTCCCTGCAACTGCAATGGACAGTTCTTGTCCAGTCACGAGTCTGTGCTGTGAATCTATAAACATCCTTCCTCCACCAGTGCCTCTGTAGAGGGACAACAGGGATCTACATAAAAGCTTTCAGGATGTTTCTTTCCATCATATTTAAATGGGATTATTTAAAAATAGGATATTAAACTCAAATAACACATACAGTAATTACTCTAAGAACAACAGGCACTTGCTGCATTAAAACCTTTCATTTATACATGCTGCAGGAAAACAAAGGAAACTGCAGGAAATAGGCCCATAGCCCTGGACTGAGCACATACAGATGTGTTGCTGCTGCTTTGATGTCCTCCCACACCACCAAGAGGTGCTCTTGACACAAGTTTCCTTCTGCATGTGCAGCAGGGCATGCATCTGGGGTTTCTTGTTCCCTTTGCTGAGTTTGAGGGAGATGCTAATGGGAATTAATTGCTCAGTGAGACATTTTTGTTCTGGGAGGCTTTCAGGGTCCTAAGCCAGGTCAGCTCAGAGCAACCTGGATGTGCTGGGTTTGCGTGGCACCCATGTGAGACTGCAGACCAGGGAGGAAATGCTTGACACTGTTTTTCCCCCACAAGGATCCAAAGCAGTGAGTACCACCTATCTCTCCCTCTCTTTCCATGGTGTTCTGCCCCCTCAAGGATGATGGGAAAAAAGGTAAGGGGGCTCTTTCAGAAATGATGCTTGCACATCGCAGCCCTGTACAGCAGGGCAGGAGCTGAGCAGGAGGCTTGTCCTTCAGCACAGACAGAATAGCAGGGAGGATTCTTTCATGGAGGCAGCACAAGGCTCATTTCTTTCCACACACAGGACATGGTCAGAGCATGTCTTCTCATCACCCTGGATTTATTTGATGTGACCTCTCTCTCAGGCAGTCCTGAGTGGCCATGAGAACTTTTTTCTGTGCATTGGGTGCCCACAATGGGTAAACATTAATTTGCTTCAGCCTGACTGGGCTGCAAACTGTCCCCACTTCCTATATTCCCCTTCTGCACCTTCCCACTTCCCCTTTGACACAGCTTCATACCATCTGTCTCCTGCTTTTAGTTCTTGCTTTGCTGCTTCTCTTTTCCAAAATTCCCACTCCTCCCCGTTGCCGCTTCCCCTCTTGCCTTCACTGCTGTGGTTTCTCAGACTGCCACAGTTGCTTGAAAAGCCTGTCCTGACTTAAGAGCTCAGATCATAACTGAAGTGGGCAATGATGTTCTGCAGTCCCTCTTACAGAGGCTGTGGAGTTGTTTCATACAGGATCTGTTTTCTGATGTGGCCCTCCTCCCCAGCCTAAATTTGTTCTATCAGACAAAAGCTTGGAAAAAAAATGAAGTTTTCAATCCAGCCTCACTGAAGAAAAACTACCTACATTTACATCCGTCATAAGCAACTCAGCTTGCAAAAGGTGCTTACTTAGTCTTGTACCTGTCTTATTCATGGGCTATTCTGGGGACCAGCCCTACGGCAATCAGGGGCACGTGGTCCATTCCTGACTCCTTGTGTCATGGAGGCTTCTCTGTCTTTGGAGTGCGACTGCTCTCAGCCTTTCCACTTCGGGCCTAAACAGCAGGTCCGCTGCCATCTTCCTACCTGGAGCACTGAAAGAGGTTCACCTCCTCCTCCTCTTCTCCATTATGGATCTGGGTAAGCAGAAGAGCACAGCACAAACCATTGGACCTCAGGTTCTTTGTGGTGGTTTTTTCACATTTGCATTTCCCTCAGTCCTTTCCCTCAATTGTTCACAGACACTAAATCATACTGGGTTTTTGTGGCTTGGCCTTATCTGTTTCTCCGTACTTCTGCAAGTCACCAGTGATGCTGATGTGGGTTTCCATTCCCAGAGACATTTTACTCTCAGCCTGTGACAACCCCCATCTTGCTGATACCAGTGTGCCACTTTAATGGCAATAAATACGGATCAATATCTGAATGTGCATTCTTTCCCACAAGGTGCTTAGACAGTTGAACAATATTTTTCACCTGCCTGTTACAGAAGGAAGGTAACAGGGACTAGAGATTATATGTGTAAATTCAAGCTTGAGTGTCAGCTGCATGGCTTGACTCCCCTGCCTGCTAGCACTCTCGATAAGTTATTAGATGTCAGATATACTGTGTTTCGTAAATACAGATCTAATACATATCTTTACTCGTAAGTGATGATGTCTTCTAGGAAGGCTGCACCGGGGAAGTGAAAAGAGCTGTTTAGAGTACTAAGGAAATCTATAGCTATTCTGTTTTACAAGGCTAATATTTCCTGAACTACCAAAGTAAAATCTTGTGCTTCCCTTCTACCATTTTATTTCAAAGGCATAAAGCTTCAATCTTGCTGCACTTTCAAGTCTAACAAAAAAATCCCTCTGGCTCTTCATTCAAGTTTATCAGACTCTAAGTGACCCTTCTGTAATCTTTATAAGAGGGTTTCTTCTTGCCTATGGCCTTTTATAATCACCATCTTTCTACCTTTAAAATAGACTCCAGTCCCTAAGCCCAACCTGAATGGCAGCCTAAGCCTCCTGAAGGGGCTATTGAATTTGAACAGATCTGTACTTTGTCGCTCTGTGGAGAGTTGAGGGAATACAGTTGGTATGTTCAGCACAGAGAAATACATGGCACTTTGCTCCTGTCTATGCCCTTGAAAGTAGTAGGAAATATTTATATTTCCTTTTTATTTACACAATTATTTTAAGTCTGTACTAAGCAGTAGAAAAATGCATGCACATTGTTGGTTTGATATTTTCCATCATGACCACCAGAACAACAGATATTTCCAGCTCGAATTTAAATTTTTGTGTGCAGTCAGGGAGCATCTGGGGAGAAAAACTGGTCCCTGGCACAGGAGGCATGGGGAGTAATGCCTGTAGTATTGATCTGCAGCAGTCTGCCTAATCTGCCCACACTTGATGAGAACAGTGGACCAGCCTGGATGCCCCCATTGCACACACACTGGCCTTGCTGACAACACCTGTGGGAGAACCCACGTGCTCTGAGCCACTGGCTGTGGGCTCTGACCACACTGAACAGCATTTAAACCTCATTTCCCCTAGGAGACATTTGATGTTCCTATATCCCTAGGGCGTAATTAATTTTCATTCATTCTTGTCCTTCCTTCCTTCCTTCCTTCCTTCCTTCCTTCCTTCCTTCCTTCCTTCCTTCCTTCCTTCCTTCCCCCCCTCCCTCCCTCCCTCGTTCTCTATGTCCCTGTATTGTCCTTTGGGTGTTGTCCCCTTACCTTTCTTTACTTGAAATAATGAAAGTTCTGTTTTGTAGTCCATTCATGGTCTTTTCATGCCATGACCATGGAACATGTGACACCTTATGGGCATTTTCTGACACACTGCTGGCTGGGGTACTGTTGATATCCATCTGATTTGACTATAGATCCATATTGCCTGTCTGGGATGCTCAAGCAGACTGACTTCTCACCTGGTTCTAGGTTTCCTCGAGAGTGGTACTTGTTGTTTTGCTCCAGGATAAGCCAAGAACTGAAGTAGTTTGTCCACCATGTGAATTAGTGGAGGACTAGGGACCAGGACAGGGAGACATACTTACCCTGCAGTTTGGAAAGAATGGGAGATGCTCTAGGGTTAGTTCAGTTACATGATCCTGTCTCTTGTGTACCCTCATGAGAAAACATCTCACAGGTGCTTTGTTTTCACATGACACAGACTCATGCAGTTTTTTATCAGTGCATTCCCCATTCAGACTCCTCTGGCTGAAAAAACTGAGAGCATTTAAAGTGCATCGAGTGTTACCAGCAAGGCTAACCAGAACCAGAGGAATGCAAGTAGTGGAGGTGATCATTGAACTGAAATAGCAGCAAGGTCTCCAAACAGGGCATTCAGGCATTCCAGCAGACAGGCAGGAAAAGCTTTGAGAAGGAAACATCAAGGAGCTAAAAGATGAAGCAAGTATGGAGGAGAGACACAGGGCCAGGTTTTGTACTCTGTTGGAGTGGCTGACAGTACTTCTGCAGTGCACAGAGGCATCCATTTCGGTGTTTGCAGGTCTCTGCGGTTTGACCTGCTCACACACACATCTCTCCTACCTTTGAGGCAGGCAAGATCACACCTTTCAAGGGAGTACTTTAGGTTGACATGTCTGCTTGATGTCAGCTGCAGTACTGCTGAAACTATTTTTTTGTAAAAAAGAGTGATGGAAGGAAGGAGTGGAGGTGATATACCAGAACCAGCTCCAGTGAAGAAACTGGAGGCTCTGGGCCAGATTGTGGAGCAGTGAATTCTCCTCTTATGTGGCCCAGAATCTCAAGAGAGAAATTGAGTTTACAAAGGGTAGGTTTTTGACAATTTGTGACCCAAATGCAGGCCTCTGATAGCTTTTAGGTGTGGACATTGTGTGTAATGAAGACCTGGACAGACATGGGTGTAACAGTTGGAAATCAGTTTGCATTCATGTAGCTCACCCTCTTCTTCTTTTTTCACTCCCAAGTAAGTTTCTAGCTGCTTCTTTGTAAATATTGAAACTGGCTATGAAAAGTGAGTCCTAAATGTTTGCCACCGACTCTTCCTAAAGGTCACTGGTTGTGACCCTGTCTACAGCTGCCTGTGTAAATTCATTCTGGATTTCTGCGGCCACTTGGCGTGTTTAAGGTGGGGATATCTCCCACTCTTCACTGGAGGCTCATCAGAGCTCTTGTCCTCTCCAATGACAGCACTGAACCTACAGCATAACCACAGGTTAGAGCAAATACAAGAGACTGGGAGGAATGGAGGGCAATCTGTGTCTTAGGCATTACACCTGTTTTAAATTTGACCTCAACCTATTTATTCAATCATCAGTTCTTATGGATCATATCCTGCATGGGGATTTTTCCCCACATTGCCTGTAGCACAGGTCTACGACATAAATCACACAGCAACCAAAAACAACTCAAGGGGATGTGTACAGCCTCCTGGAGCTGTGTGGAGGGCTGGGAGGAGAAAGAGCAACTCTATGCCTCACAGGAGAGCAGAGCAGCGCAAGTGCCTTCAAAACGGTCCTGCTAATGCCAGCTCTCTCACCAGCAGGAATATTGCTAAACCTGAGAGAGGACTGCATTTCTTCTTAGTTCACTCTATTCTTACTTACAAGGTTTCATGAGAAAAACATGAAAGGGGGGGAAAAAAAGGAGCAAGACTTCAAGTGACACTGAGCAGCGAGCGAGGCAGAAGAGTCTGACGACTTTATTTTCCCCTCCATCAACCATCCTCCAATTCTGGAGTGTTCATCCCCATCCCTGCCCCCACCCCAACCTGCTGCAGAATTAACACAGGAAAAATCTTCCCTTTAAAATGAAACCACTTCTCCAAACAGATGGGTTTTCTGAATCAAGAACTTCCTTTTTCCCCCTCTCTCCTCTGAGTATCTCAGACAAAAGCCTCTCACTGCTCATTTTAGTCTGCTCAAACAGCGATTCCCAAAAAGCTGCTGGGATGGAAATGCATTTGTGCATTTGCATTTCAGAAGTAGCCAGTGAGCCCCTGCTAGCTCATCGAAACATTCACATAGAGTCTCCTCCACCGCTACAAGCTTGTCACATGTGATGGGGGGAGGATGAGGAGAGGAAGGAGGAGTCACAGGGAAACCCGCCCCCCTAAAGCTGCTGCAGTCTTCTTCGCTGGCTCCAAGTTGTTTCAGTTCTGTGAGGCATCTGAGCAAGCCGAATACAGGGAGGAGCAACACTTGTATTGAAAATATATCGTGCTCATCAGGATGGACCTGTGTCCTGCTGGTAAGCCTCAACCATTGTGCGCCTTTTTTGGGGTGAGGGCTGTGCACTCAGCTTGATGGAGCAGAGCCCACCACGAAATCCCAGCAGCCAGAGTGGATGCTGCGGCTGGTGGCTGGAGGAATGACATGCTGGAAGATCCCTGGTGGTACAGTTAATTGCTTGTCATGGGTTTCTTTTTACTTGCTCTTCTTTCACGCTGGGAGAAATTGTCCCACTGGTTTGAATGGCCTTTGTGCTGAGGGTGTTACTGCTCTGATTCTTTGGGCCAGCCGTGCTGGGCTGAGCTGGGAACTGGCTCCTCAGTGTCAGTGGTGCTGCGGCGAGCACTTGGAGGCTTTGGCTGCTCTTCATGCAGCTCTGGCAAGATCCTCAGTGGCGTTTCCCTACAGATCCCAGGAGCTGGTTTGTCTTTGCGGAGCCTCTCACGCAGTTGGGCATCCCTGTGTAATGCCCTTGCAAGGTTTTTGGAATTGGGGCCTCCCTTGCCTATGTCCATGTTTAAGGTAAACGACTGTATTAGGGTTCCAAAAACTCCAAGTGATCTACAGGTGGGCCTGCCGGGTCCTGAAATAATCTCAGTGGGTAGAAGTGGGTGAGGGGGAATAAACCACATCTGAGGAACTGAGAGAGCTCTTAGGTTTTATTTCCTGCTTTGGCAGGTGTTTGGCGAAGGGTTTGGGATTAGCAAGGAAAGCTATCCCTAGCACATCACCAGACTGAACATTTCCAGCTTCTGGCTGAGGAAACTCTGATTGTGTGTCTTTACAAAGCCAGCAAAGAGGGAGAGCTGAGTGGGAACAGGCTGAACAAAGGCCAGGAAGAAAAAGGATCACCTTGCAATGTCTCTTCTTGTTCTGACTCTGTCCTCTCAGGCTTTTTTGTATGGGATATGGACCAGAGAGTGAAAGCAAAAAGCGGTGCCCAGTTTCAGCAACTGTTGTGCACTTTTTAGCTCTGAGGTCTGTAGCCAAGGAAAGGCCGTGCTCAAACCACATGCCAGCTTTGCTTGTCAGGGAAATTGGAGTACCTGTAGGAGCTGAGCTTTTGCCAGTATCTGACTAGTGTTGAATGTTGGTGAAAATGAGTCTCTTCTGATCACCCAGCTCTCACTACCTGTAAGCAACTGTGGACAAAGCTTCTGCAGGACAAACTGGGCAGGAGGAGGGATAACTCGTATTTTGCTACTTATTTTGGGGTGTGCCTTCAACAGAAACTGGGGGTCTCCTGACTGAAGGTCTGACACAGTCATTCACTCAAGTTATGTGTTACTGAGTTAATTATGTCTTGAAAGTTACACATTTCAGCAAGTATACTTTCAAGAAAGTATACACACTGCAATCGCACAATGAGATCCTGTTGAGGCATAGTGGGAGTTTGCTCAGTTCTGGGTAGAGGCAGAGCCTGGAGACAGGCCATGCCTGCAGAGATGTGCTGGCTCTGATGTTTTTGCTCAGTCCCATCCTGTCATTCCACGGCTGGGTTAGAAAGTGGGTTTGTTTGATGCCGAACTCCATTGGGAGCCAAGGCTGCCACCAGAAACAGTTTTCCAGTGAGCTTTGGAGTACTGAAAGCATTTGGAATTGCTCAGTTGTGGCATGATTGTCCTGAAGGTCAGAGGTACATGTACACCTTTCCCTGAGGCCACTCCTACCTGGAGATGTGCTGGTCCTGTTAGGTACACATCTGTTTGCAGGTAAGACTTGAAGCCTTGGGGAGGCTGCTCTCCCTGCAGTGTGTGTCCTCTTCCAGCTTCCTTCAGAACCTCTCAGGACTGTCTGGGTGAGGCCACAGAGCTGGTGTGCCAAGCCCCTGAGCTGGATGTGTGAAACATGGGAGAGCAGACTGGTACTGAGGTATCCTGTGCTGGGATGTGTGGGGTAAGAGCCATAGCCAAAAGTCACTGGAAGCTATCCTGAAGGATGGATGTGAGTTGTCACGTGGGATACGGGGACCAGGAGACAACATCAATTCTTCTTCCCACCTTGAAATGTGCAAATTAAACCTGTTGAGATTTATGTTGAGCTGCTTCTGGCACAAGCTGGCCGAGAACTATGGGGTGGCTGCTGGAGGGAGACACACATGGCAGGAGGGAATTGAGGACTGGAAGGCTTTCTGTCATCTCCCTGCTGCTAGACTGGTACCTGGCTGTGGAGGTGGTGGTCTGTACTGGAGATGACACAGCAGCAATACCAAAAAAGAAAGGGGATTTCAGGTGAAATTTTTCTACCAGAGAGCCTCCTTCAGGCAGCAGCTGCCCATGAGGCTGCTCTGCCTGTGTGCTGCGAGGGTGGAGGTGCCCAAACCCTTTAACAGCTACACTCAAAGCCCTCCATTGCCTTGCAAATGGGCCTGATGAACCTCTGCTGTCGTACTGTGGGTGTGTAACACATGGCTGGTCTGCAGCGGTGCCACGGATACAACCATTCTTCATAACCCTCCCCTGCTGCTTCTGCAGTCCGTCCTTCCAGCCCTCCTGGGTGGTCACTTCCCACTTGCCTCTGTGCTTCAAAAGCCATCTCCCTATTCCTATAATTTTCCATGGGACTGAAAGCCCTGCACCTGGGTGGTTCAGCACAGCCCTTTGCAATGGGAAATGAAACCAGCAAACACAGAACTCTCTGCTGGCCACACAAGTACCCAGATGTTTGGGTAACTCTGACCTGCCCTCTAGATAGGGAGGCTGAAGGCATAAGCCACCACAACTGGAGTTGAAGTCTGTGTACTGCTTTGAATGACAGCACTGAAAATACAATCTTGGTCAGTTCATGAAGAACTGGCAGGTCTTTCTGTCTGGGTCTGCCCTGAGAGTGGGGAAACATCCTTAGGAGCAAGTGTAAGCACTTTGCCTTTCAACATTTGCTCTCTGAAAATAAGTTCCAAACAACCTAATGTCCTCTCTGGAGAGGTACTAGCCATTTTTTGTGTGTCTGAGCTGGAAGACTTCAGTGTTGGTTTGGCTGACAGCATCCTTCTGAAACCTGCGGGTGTTTTTGTGGTGTGCTCTTCATCAGGGTGACATTTCCCCCTGTGCAGAGAACCCTGACCAGGGTTATGCTTCTTCTGTGTGCTGACCTAGTACTGAGGACTTTGACAAGGCATGGACCATTTTATAAAGCAATCAAGGCTTAAGCTGTATAGGAAACCTAACAAGGACCCTCTCTGCAGCTCAGTCTAAATTGCCCTGAAAGTTTGATCCATCCATTTTTTTCCAAACTATGTCACCCTTTCCTGCTTTTTTACCCCTTGATTTCTTCCCTTTCTCCATGACTTACTCTTTTTCTCCCCTGTCCTCCCCCCACACACAGTCCTTCCCACACTTTTCTCATTCTGACAAACTGGGCAGTTGAGAGTTGGGGTTTTCAGATGTTCAGGAGGAAGGGGGACTGTATTATTTACAGGCCTGTTGAGGGTTGTGTGGGTGAGATGGTGTCCTCTGGGAGCCTCATGACTCTTTGAGATGCTTTAGGCTGCTGTAGTAGGCACAGAACAACTGAAGCAAAGCAACCAGCCACACCACTGAGTTTGCTGATGGGGTGGGGGAAGTCAAGGTTCCTCAGGTATGTCCTCCTGCAGTGCTTTTGTGGGAAGAAATACAGGGCGAAAGGTCTCAGTGGTAATTTGTCAGGGAATCACCCCAGTGATTCCACAATTACAAGCCCTGACAGGAGTGAGAGAGATACAGCTGGAGAGACTGAGGCCGGCCTGATCTCCTGCAGACACCACAACTGCAGGATACATAAATTAAGCTGAAGGACCTGGGTACTGCTCAGAGGCACAGGGCTGACATTCAAAGGGAAGTCAGCAACCCACCTAACAAGTACCAGAGCCGCTGCATGTTTTTGGTTGGTTTTATTTGCGGTTTCTTTTTATTTGTTTGTTTTTTGTTTGCTAACCCTCTGCCTGCTTTGGTTTTCCCCTCGCCTACAGATTTGGCTGTTGCGAGCTTCTGGATGCCACAGGTCTTCCTTCCCTCTTGACTGGCTCCAGCAATCAGCTTCTTGCAGCTCTCCGCAAGGGCTGCTTGCAGGGCTGGGAGGGCACGTGGGTCCTTCCCAGCCTGGCTTCATGCTGGCTCCTTGTCCAGTGCTTTACTCCCACAGACTCAGCAGCCTCTCCCTAGGGAATGCAGTGCTTGAAACCAGCAAGAAAAGTGACAGGAGAGAGGCTGCAGCCTGAGAAAAGTTACAGGAGCATACTTAGCACATGGAAACCCAAGCAGCCAGGAAGATGGGGGAAGGATTAGGATTGGGGAAGCTCTTTCAGAGCTGTTGTGGCCATGACAGGAAAGAGGCATACTAAGATGATTGTCCTTGCCGCTTTTCCTTCTGTCTGTCGTGGCTGCTTCCTTCCCTTTTCTTCTTCCACTCGTATTTATAGCAGTTGTTTTGCATGTGAGATCCACACTAAGAGAATTTCCAACGCAACTGGTGGTACTTCCCCTTTTTCTGGGAAGACAGGAGGCCCAGGAGATTTTGTCTTGTGAAACAGTGGAGCAGGGCATCCAGTGACTTGACCTGGCTTCCTGAGGAAGCTTTATCTTGCAGTGTTTTGGTGCAGCAAGGACCCTGTCTGCAGGTTCAGCAATAATCTCCAGTGCTCTCAGCCTTTTGCAAGCTCTGTTTTTTTCCTGGAACCTCACTTTCTGCTTTGTCTCCTCTCTAGGGCTGCAGCCTTCTCATTCTCCTTGCTAAAGAGGCTGTGTTTCACCTGGATTATATTTAGCAGCAGCGCTGTCGCCCCAATTTTTTAGGTCTTCTGTGAATCATAATGTGGTTGCCTTGGCTTTGCTGCTGTTTGTTTAAGTTCCTGTACATTACAAGGAAACCTACTCATATTTCTGCATTTTCTGCTGTTCACAGCCTCCCAAAGACATTCCTTCTTCAGCAAGGCTTTCATCCCCCAGATCCTGCCCTCACACTTGAAAAACCTCGATTTTCTCTCTTAAGCCATTTCTGACTCTATCTATGGCAGATCAACTCATGAAGCCAGTGATCTTCTTGGGAGGTTTGGATGTAGATGAAGTGTTTAGATCACAGATTTTCAATACCTGAAGATGACTGACATAAAAGCCAGCAGAGAGCATTTGGTGAGACCGCTTCACCGTGCTCAGGCTGAGCAGGATTGGCTGAGTAGGCAGTGAGTGTCTGCAGGGTCAGCTGAGAGGGCTGTGCAGAGCCTCTGGCTGCAAGGAGGAGGGTATGGTCTGTGCTGCACACTCTGGACTGAGAACCGTTTGCAAGGCAAAGATGAGGTGCGGTGGTTGCAACAGCATCATGCACAGATGCTGAAACACAGAAATCAGAGTTGCTGTGGCATGACCCTAGGAGAAGGTAAGTGCTGAGAGGTTGGGTCAGCTTTTTCCGCTATATATTGGCCCCACTAGTGTTTTCACAGGCATCTTTATTCTTCCAGAGTCAACTGACTTGAGTGGGGCTGAAGAGGCTGAAATAGAGACAATCAGGAAGCACAGACAGGAGCTTTTGGATGACATTAAGGTAAGGGCCATCCTGTCCCTCGTGCCTGCCTAGCCTTCTCAAATCTGTCTTCACCAAGGAGCATCTTTGCATAACGGTCCAGGCCATGCAGAAGTGCTCTTGCACAGGAGACATTTTCTCTGTCATGATCCAACTTCAGTTTTAAACCTCAGGCTGTCCTGGCCTATTTGCCACAAGGGTACATCCAGCCTGTGGTACTGTCTGCTGCAGGAATCATCAGCTGCCCTAATGGGATATTTGAGAAAGGCTGGTCAGATTATGAGCAGGGATGAGCTGGGATTGCATATTTAGGATTAAAGAAATGTCTTCATGAAGTTGTACTGGCAGGCATCTAGCTCAGCATTTATGATTCTTTTTAATTACTGATTACCTGCTAATGACATGTCAGTCCTAGTTACCTACAGCATGCTCCTGTGTTTATCAAACTTCTGTTTGCTTTGTGGACCTCTAACAAGTCCTCCACGAAGGATCCTGTCTCTTCGAAGAGGTCTCATGGCATCACCTTCCACACAAGTTTCTGGGGCTGAACTTGCATTTCTTCTTTTCTTTTAGCAGACCCAACCATTTCTCCAGTGGCTCCTAAAATGTCCGAAAGTAACAGATTCAAAATCAGTCACTAAGAGTCCATCACAGTCATGCATGGTGCTGTGCCCTTTCTGTTCCGTTCTGCCTCCACCATGAAATGTGGTTTCCTGTTTGAGAGAGCTTATTGCACTGAATCGTTGGACTTGGACTGATTTTCCCACAACGTGAAGCTGTCCAGATGCCTAGGGAATAGCTGCAATATTTCCTGGCATAGAGTAAAGGATTAAGCCAAACTACATATTACTTCTCAGGCTTCCAGACCTCCTCTCTCTGCTGCAAACCAGAATGGTCTCTTGTGCCCCCTTGCAAAACAGATTATGAATGTATGTGCCTGGGATTTTGCTTCTGTGTGGTTCTTCTGTATTCAATTTTCGGAACAGATGATGGGCACTGTAAGAGGCAGGATACTTGAACAGGAATACTAAATTTTTTTGCCCACTATGGACGGAGAAAGGTTGCTAGGCTGCACAAACCCATATTTTAAAACTTGAAGCCATTATGCAATGGGGCATGCATTGTCCAATGGAGCAGAATGAGTTTAGGTGAAAAGAGTATCTTAGAACAAGAGACATTTTCCGTAGGAGATTTTTTTTCAGAAAGTTTCTATCAGTACCCTTAAACACAAAGACTTGGGGGCATATCTGGGGGAAGGGGGAGGGAGGAGAAAAGAGGATGGGTCTTGGCTTGCCAGTAATGCTACCAAAAGACAGCAGTGAATAAAATAACAAAATTGGTAGTCATTTGGAAGTCATGAGCTGAGATCATGGCTCCGTTACATTTGTGCAGCACCTAAAACTTAGTAAGGAACACTCACAGCTCTGGGGACCAATGAAGCACAACAGAAGGTGGCCAGAGCAAAACTGAAACCCAGAAGCTCTTTTAAATTATGGGATGTTGCAGAAATTCAGTTTCTCTATCTGATTACATGCTCCATCCACATCCTCATTGCTCATTCATGAGAAAGGATCTGCCATAAAATAAGGCTTCTTCCCCTGCCTGTTCTGGTTTGTGTGGGGAAGAATTTGGGTGATTCCTGGAAGAGAGCTGTGATGCACTTTGGCTTTGAGGTGGAGCATAACTGCAGGATGGAAGCAAGGAGATACAGACACCTTCATTTCCTTGGTAACACAGAATATCCAGCCAAGGCAGCCATGGTCTGTCATGGGCCTAAAGGAAAGTGAATTCTACAATTGATTTTTTAAAATTTGACAGTAATTTACTTTTACTCCTCCTCTCTTTTTTCTCCACCTGAAGAGAGGTATCTGCTCAGTGGTATTTAAATGACAGGTACATTAAAAACTCTGTGTTTCACAATACAGCCCCTTCAGGTTCATATTGATCTCACAGTTACCAGTTCCACTTCTCCTTTCCTGGATGTGTAGCAGGGCTGTGCAAAATAAAAGCTCAAAAGGAATGAGCACAGTGGAAGCATTCTTGCATCTGGCATTGTTTGAGGAACTGACATCAACAGTGGGGTGAGTTCTCTGACGCTCGCCACACTGATTAAGCTTGATTTTTCTAGTCTTGATTGACAATAGACATGAGAACATCCTTCTGTCCCTCTTTCCCATTGTTTTCATCTGGAATCCAGCAGGGTGATTCCAGAGCAGTGCCCATCTCATAGGCATCCTTGGCTGGTCGTGACCACCTGACCTGTCCTTTTCCTGTGACTGAGGGAAAAAGTAAGACATGCTCTGTGTGTGTCTGCTGTTTTTCCCTCCACTGCCTTCATCTTCCTGATATTTCTTTTGCAGAGGCTGAAGGAAGAGATTGCTGAGGTGTTTGCAGAGATCGAGTGTTTCCAACATGGAGAGGAGAAGCAAGAGGGAGACAATAATCTTGGAGAGCAGACCAGGCAAGTGGAATGAGTATTCCTTTGCTTACAAAGTCTCTCTTTTTAAGTTGAGAAAACAAAAACACTGATGGGATTCGGTTCACAACAAGGACAGGGAAATGAAGCCGAGAATACCCTTCTCTCCTCTTAGATTTCACTTTATTCCTGGATAGTCGGACACTTGGCCTTGAGATGTCTAAGTTACCTTGTGAGTGAAATGACATGGTCCTTTATTCTGACTTTTCCTTCTTTTTTGTGTTTGCAGCAAGCTATCACAGAGGGATAAAATTCTGTCCCTGGGCCGGAAGAAATTCAACATGGATCCTGAAAAGGTAGGATTTGTTCATTTCACCTATGAGGATAAAGCTGGGAGGAAGAGCCTCAGCTGGCTGCTGTTCCAGTTGCAGCCACTGATGTCAAAGGAACTATGGCATGGGACTGTGGGGATGGGTTCCTACCTCACTAAGGCCCCTGTTGGGAGCAGCCTCCACCCTGTCCCTGACTGGAGTCTTTCGATATGATCAAGCTGTGTTGCCTCCCCCCGTCATGTGCTTAGATGCCACGCCATACAATTCAACCCAAACCTAAGAGAAGTAAAGGGAGGATGGTTTAACACTGCCAGCACAGCCCTTCTTGACTGTGAGAGGCTACAGATTGCTATAATGTGATAGAGGAGGATGAACTAAGAAGAAGGTGAGAAGTTTTGAGAGTGTGTCAGGTTCCTTGGGTCATTCAGAACAGAAGAGGACAGAATGCCTCTGTCATTTTGGAAACAGTTTTGGTTTTGGTTGAACTGTGGAGTAAACGTAGCTTTTCCACTTTCTGGGACTCTGACCAGTGGTGTCAAGGCTCCATAGCCTTCAGCCCTCTGCAGAAAGCTCTAAAACCATCAGGATTAAGTAGAGAAGATGTTAGGAAGTCAGTTCCCTCTTCCTTCCTCCTCATCAGTGGAGCACTTCTTGAGCTCTTCAAGGAAAACCACAAGATGTGATCAAACGATAGCTGATCATCAGCTCACCACCACAGCTAACAGCTCGGGTGGCTGCTGCTCTGCATGGCAGCTTTTCATGCCTCCTCTGTGCCCTGCTGAGAGCGTCAAGATGCCTTCCGCAGTGTCCACACCTCAGCTGGAATGCTTGCCAGTTCCCTGGACATCCCTCTGCCAGTGGGAGCTGTCTCAGAGCAGCGATATCAGTACTTACAGCCTGCGTGAGAGTAGGTTTTATTTTGCCTTACTGTCTGACCTTGGTTTGAAGCCCTCGAGGCATCTCTCTCTGTGGCACTGTGCCATGCTGTGCAGGAATACCCGAACTAATTCTAACCCCAAACCAGTTTAGCTTTGTTAGTTCAATGCCAATCACACTGGTCAAAGTGTTATAAACTGTGTGCCTATATAATGCAGATCTCTGATTATTGCCTCCCTCTTGCTACATGCCATAGAGTGGGAGGTGTGCAATGCAAGGAAATTTCTTTGCCCCTCCTTTCTAAGGTTACACACCATCCATGCAATGCTGACACTTATAAATGAGTTCCTATCTCCAAGATCCCATGGAAAGTTCCTGAGGCTAGAGGAGGTAAGCACTAGGAATCTGGCTGCTAAAAACCTTCAGGGAGAAACATTTACTTCTGGAAAATGGGCCCCCATCATCACTGCAATGCTTTTCAAAATTAAATTGATCTTACTGAAAATCCATCTGAGGAGAAAAAAAGGAAAATAGAGTGGATAAAAGTCTCACAAAAATTTCAATTTCTTCTTTTGAAACTGCTTTTTCTTTGGGGCATTTTAAAAATAGTTTCATATATATTGCAAGGGAAAGTGAAATGATTCTGTTGAAGAAGAACATTTTGATGGATCTAAAACAATTTTCATTCCTTTATTGTATATTGCAGGGAAAATTGCAATGTGGTCTGGAGAACTGCAGTGTTGTTAGATATTGTCAAGAATCTTTTGAAAAAAAGCCTCAGCTTTTTCTCTGGCTTTAAAAATCATGAAATTCTCTATAAAATAGGGTAGTGAGTCTTTGCACAACTCACACCCTCTATATTCCTTAAAAAGCTATTCCATCCTTATTGTCTAGGAGGGATGGAGCTGAAAAGATTGCAGACTTCTCTGTTCTGTGGCATAGAAGAATAATCTGGGAAAAATTGCTTCAAGTTGTCTCAAGCCCATATTTTTGTCTGAGTACATGTTCTTATTTAAAAAAAACCAATTTTTCTTCTCTTCTAAGTTAATTTAGAAAAAAAATTACATTTAGGTACAGAACACTGAGGCATTTTGATTGAAAATATTAAAATTAATTATTTTGACTTTTCCTTTCTGGACTTTTAATCTACATTGCCCTATATTGTTTGTTTGAGTTTCCATCCCAGTGAAACATTTAGCCAAATTTAGGGATGAAATGAAAATGGGACTGACAACCCATAGTGGATGAAGAGGGATTAATATTAATAAAGATAAATAAAGATGAGAACATGGCTGTGGTCTCCCATAAAGGCAATAGAGAGTAACAGAAGAGGCAAGTCCATCAAAGCTAGGGAAGGCTGATAGCAGAGTGTTGGGATCCTACTTTCTCATTAGACCACAGAGCCGTTTTACTTCCCTGTCTCGTTTCTCCTTCCCAGGGGATCCAGTACCTGATCGAGCACCAGGTATTGTCCTCAGACCTGCAGGAGATCGCCAGATTCCTCCACAAGGGTGAAGGCCTGAACAAGACAGCCATTGGGGATTACCTGGGTGGGAGGTGAGCAACCCAGGATGAGGAGACCCCTTGGAGGCCCTGTCTTGGTTGTCACACCAAGGGACACACGAATGAGCAGAGTCAAAGCTCTCTTCTGACCTTTTCCCTCTATCCTCTCCCAGGGACCCCACAAACATTCAGATCCTCCAGGCCTTTGTGGCATGTCACCAATTTGCAAACCTCAACCTGGTCCAGGCACTGAGGTGAGTGAGTGTGCCAGGTGCAGGGGACAGTGCTGGAACCTGCTCAGCCACTGGGTTTTGCCACCCAGAAAGGTCAGGAAGTCCTCTTGGGCTGAAATGGGAGCTTCCCAAGGCCGTGCTGTGCGTGTTGGCTCCAGGGCTGTCACTCTGTGAGTTGTCAACAACTTCTCGGCGGGGGTGGAAAACACTTTCATGGCCCCTTGATTGGACTGGCCGTGTGCAGGAAAGTGGGTCACTGTGGCTTCAGTGTCTGGGGGGATGGAAAAAGTTATTTTTTGCAGCAGGAAACATGTCTGTCCTCAGTGCCCGTTACGTCAATAACAAAGTGACTCTGTTTTAGGGCACCTTGTTTTATTACAGGCCGCCTCCTGGCAGGACTCTTTCTCCTGAGGTCTCTGCTGCCTTGCAGGGCTCTCATTAGGGAAGCAGAGCTGTGATTTCTGGGAGGCTTAGTTCCACTTCCTGCATTTAGGGTGTTTGAGGCTGAGGTATCCAGGCAATTTCTAGAGAGGAGCAGAGCTCCTGCTCCGTGCACTGCGTTGTCTCCCCGGTGTGATGGGATGACTTCTCCTATTTTCACGGTGTTGCACGGGTTGAGGGGAGGCATCAATGTGCCTTGGACCCGATCTGACTGACGCTCTGGCACTCTGCTCCTGACAGACAGTTCCTCTGGAGCTTCCGGCTGCCCGGGGAGGCGCAGAAGATTGACCGGATGATGGAGGCCTTTGCCAACTGGTACTGCAAGTGTAACCCAGGGGTGTTCCAGTCCACAGGTAGTTATGGGGAGAAGGCCTGTAAAGCTGACCTATGCAGTTTGCTAGGGAGAGGAGCCTTCCTTTTCCGTTCACAAAGCACGGGCAGCATCACTTGGAAGTATATTTCCCCTTAAGCTAAAGGAGGCAGCCTGATTTCTGTGAAGCTTTTCAGTAAACTGTGCGTGTTCAGTCCTCCTTTTGCTACTGTGCTCCAGGCCCTCCCAATGGGCAATAGGCTGGAGAAGGGCTCCCAGCCTCATCACAGCAAGGGTAGCACTGACAGATGTAGGTCTGTAGAAACTTTCCAGCTGGCAGAGCCGTTGTGAGGCTGCATCTGCCCAACTCGCCCCATTATCCTGAGGGCATGGAATCACCTCCACCATAGGAAATCAACTCTGTCCCTCTTTCTCCTAGCAGAGGGAACATCTCCCTTCTTCTCCTACAAATGAGGATGACTCTCTTCTTCAGTGACTAGAAACCAAGCCACCTTAGATGTGGATTGGTCTGCTCTCTCAGACAAGTGACACCCATCCTGATTTTCTTTCTCATTGCTAGATACCTGTTATGTACTCTCCTTCTCTATCATCATGCTTAACACCAGCCTGCACAACCCCAATGTGAAAGACAAACCTCACTTTGAAAGGTTTGTATCCATCAACAGAGGCATCGACAATGGAGGGGACCTGCCAGAAGAGCTTTTAAAGGTAAGAAGAATTTCTGTTTTCTCATCCCCTGTGGTCCACTGAGAAGCAAAGGTGCAGAGACGGGATGCATCCATTAGCAAAGCCCCAGCTGGCATTTTGCCAAAGGCTCAGCAGGCATGGGACCTGCCCTGTGAGGCAAGGTAGAGGTGGGCAGCCTGCCTATAAGTGTCTGCCTTCACCCAAGCAGCCTGGGCAGAATAACTTCTGTCTTGTGTTGAAGGGGCTGCCTACATCTCACACCTGGGTTTGCTGAGCAGCATCGCCTCAGGGTAGAGGCTTTAGATCTTTCCCCAGAGTGTCATTTCTTTCAGGGAATTTGAGGAAAGTTGCAGGAGCCTGTTGTCTCTTTTTTTTTCCCCTTGGCTTGCGATTTGTGTAATAAATGATGGCAAATGCCATGATGTGAGCAACATTTTAGTATCCTTTGAAAGCCAGTAACCTGCCTCCCCGTCACTCTGCTGTTCTGAATCAACTTTGTGCCCTTTGTGCCCCTCAGTGCTAAAGCTTTGGCTCTGTGAAATGTGCCTCCTTGTGGCCATGTAGCTCTTCGTGCTGGTCTCCACATTCCACTTCCCAGAAGTGTTTGTTGGCGCCACCAACCCAGGGTCTCAATGGGGCTGCATCTCTGCCGTGTTGAGTCCCATCCTAGTGCCTTAATACTACCCACAGCAGCACTTGTGACATGCTGGCATTGGTCACTGCAGCCTGTCTTGCTATGGGAGCACCATTTTGTGTCTTTGATTTTCCAAACTGAGACTCTTTTTATGACACAAGATGCAGAAAAGAGCTGGTGACCCCCCCTCAAAAACCCTGTGAGGTGCAGACTGGGGGCTGTTTTACCCCCAGTGCTCATTTTGTGCTCTCCTGCCCTTCATCCAGCTTCCCTTGTAAAAACAGAGTGATGGACCAGATGGATCTAGGATAGTTGTGTACAAGCTTTGTCAGAAATCAATATTTCTTTCTCTTTCTCTCTCTCTCTCTCTGTCTCTCTCCTTCCCCACCAATGCTCTGGGGCAGAATCTGTTTGAGAGCATAAAGAACGAGCCGTTCTCCATACCAGAGGACGATGGCAATGACCTCACCCACACTTTCTTCAACCCTAACCGTGAAGGCTGGCTGCTGAAACTAGGTAAGGGGGAGGACTCCCCCAGCTCCTCTGACCTCCCCGTGTGCCTGCCTCCCACCACAAATCTCCCCCGGGAACCTACCATCATCTCCGCTGTCCTTCGCTCCTGTCTGCTGCAGTGGGCTGAGGCTGACACCTGCTGTTGAAACCAGCTGCCTGCTCCCTTGTCCCAGCTCTTGCAGGCTCTGTCTGCTCAAAAAGGGACTCAAAAACATATCCCTCCCCATTCCCAGCCCCATCAGAGCAAAATTGGCTCCGTGTGTGAGTGTCCATCACACGGCATCACGTCAGTGGTACCGTGGTGTCTCCTTGGGAGCTCACCTGCAGGGAGAGCTGGGAGGGTGTGACTGTGTGTGCATGTCTGGAGCTTGGGGGAAGGACAGAAAAACGTGTGATTAATGGCTTTTAAACCTCACTGCCTTTAGGAGGACGTGTGAAAACCTGGAAACGCCGTTGGTTCATTCTGACCGATAACTGCCTGTATTACTTCGAATATACCACGGTAAAAGCTTAACTCGTGGTTGGGAAACTGTCCTGGGTGGTTATGAGCCTCTGAGGGGCCAGGGAGGAGCAGAGGGTAGGGGGCAAGTCTCCCCCTTTTACCATGTGCTCCCAGACAGAACTCACACCTCCGCTCTCTCCCGTGCTGTTTCCTTGCCTCGGGTCTGGAGGAGGAGAGAGGCTGGACACTGCGGCTGTGGTCTCCTGTTGACTAAACTCCCCGCCATGCCAATGGAAGGAGTCTCCGCAGCCATGCTCTGCCCTTGTCACCTCCACAAAGGCCCGCACAGGGGAAATCAAAGAGGTTATGAACAGTGGCATAGATCTGGGGGGCATGTTGGGTGTTAATTCATTTTCCTTGCCTTCAGGACAAAGAGCCTTTGGGCATTATCCCCTTGGAGAACCTATCAGTCCGGAAGGTGGATGATCCCAAAAAGCCAGTAAGTCTCCGTTGGTTGGTACTCTGCTAACACAGGCTATCAGATGGTTGGAGGGAGGAGAAGATGCACACAAAATACTCCTCCTCGCTTCTCAGAGGGAAGGTGCCGTTCCAAACTGCCTTGTGCCCCCATCTAAACATAACTGTATTTTTAATTTACGTTTTTGGTGCGAGTGGAGAGCTGTGCTTTGGCTGTACTGTACTGTATGTTTTCACATGTGTATGTGTGTGTAGGGGGGAGCAGAGATGAATGCACACAGCTGACTTCCTACTTACTTTGCACCAGGAGATGTGGGTTTAATTTCTCTCCTCGGGACTCTCCATAATGAGTTACAACTCATGTAGACCAAACAGAACTGTTGGTGTTAGGGAACTTGCCCAGGAAGTGACACATTTCTTCTGTGTGTCTTTTGTGGGTACCCACTCTTCGATGTGTCATGGCTCTGGGATAGGTGCCTTCTGTGTGGTGGCAGGCAGAAAAGAGGATGTTGCATCTGCTTAAAGGCGGGAGGGATTTTCCTGAGTGGAGCAGAGAGACAGATTCCAGAAGGTGTGTTTTGATAAATGTTGATGCTCCATCTCTCCATAAAGCCTGTTTTAATGTCCAGTCCTTCACAGGAAGGGTGTATTTGCCTAAGAAGGACAGTCATCTAACCCATAGGGAAATTTTTGGGGTGGGAAAAGATAGGGTCTGTTGCGTTTTGGAAATTCCTCCCTCTTGGAAGCTCTCTGAGCCTGCTACCCATAGTTGAAGGCAGCAGTCTCCTCGGTCCCCCGTCTTATCCTACTGCTCCATTTTGTTTCCTTTCTGACAGAACTGCTTCGAACTCTTCAATCCCAACTGCAAAGGGCAGAAGATCAAAGCCTGCAAAACAGATGGGGATGGGAAGGTGGTTGAAGGCAAGCATCAGTCCTACAAGATCTCAGCAGCCTCTCCAGCAGAGCGTGATGAGTGGATTGAGGCAATACGGTGAGCAGAGCTTGAGGCCCGAGTTTTCTTTTTTCAGCCCCAGGGACAAATGCTCTCACAGTTTATTTGGCTATCAGAGCTTGGAAAGAGGGGTGGAAAGAAACATGTGCAGTCTAACAACTATGGTGCCCCTTGACTTTCAAGAGTTTCAAGATCTCTTCTGGAGAATCTCTAGCCACAGCTAAGTTCTCGGCTGTGAGTCTGCAAATCTCCAGTCCTATATTTTGATCAGTGATGTCTCTGTGCAAGTTAGGTTGTCTGTGCTGCTCTCCATCATTAAATCTCTTACTTTTGCTCCCATTTCCTCTTATTTCCAGGACCAGCATCACACAGGATCCTTTCTATGATCTGGTCTCTGCCCGTAAGAAAAAGATTGCCAGCAAAAACTGAACTGTCACCTGGTCACTGGAATCAGAAAGGTCTAGGTTATTGGACAGCTTCCCTCTCACGCTGGGCTCTTCCAGTGAAGAAGTTTGGAAGCTTTGGTTCCCTCTGCCTCCCACTTGGCAGGCAGATGACTGACAGGACAGCTTGCCCTCTTTGCTTCTTTCCTTTCCAAACCGAAGGCAGAGGCGCAGGGTGCGACCCACTGAGGACTGTCAGAACTGTGGGCACGGGGTTGCCCATGTCTGAAAAGGCTCAACAGCAACTGGCCTCGGGGTTCTCCCATGTAGCCCCAGACATGTGGGACAGGGTCTGAGAGGAGACAGCAATGTCTGCACAGTGTCTCCAGCCCCTCCTGTCATCACACCAGGCCAGGGTATTTTTCTGTGAGGGACCACGTAGATTCTCTTGCACCAGCTGAGCACGGTCCAGTCAGCTGCAGAGCAGAAAGGTCCCAGTGGTTTCTCTTCCTTGAACAGATGTGTAGTGGTTGTGGGGTGGATATTTAGAAACTCACTGTGAAACCAGAGGTCCAGGTAAGATAAGAAGCCCTCAGTTCAGAAGAAATCCCTCTCCCCCCCTTCCTAAAACCTATAGTGAGGGCTGTAATCCTGGGAAGCCCCGCCTCTGTAACTGAGTCACAGATTTAAAAAAATCAAAGACATTGGATCCCTATTCAACATAAGGGATAACTGAGCATAGAGATCTTGTTGGACCAAGGAAGCAGCTCTGGGTGTTTTGTCTCTCTTTTTTGAGACCCATGGACCACCACAGAATTCCTTAGGGAAGAAACCCAAACACTAGCTCTCCTTCTGGCTGATGGCTCCCCAACAAAGGAGCAGCTCAGAGGCCTGGGTTTTGTATCTGACATGAAAAACTGGAGGTACATACACCTCCCCCACGCCAGCACACACACAGAGGCATTCATTCCCAGCTTCATCCAATGCCATCATCTGGAGTCTGGGAGTTTTTGTCTCTTGTGTAAAGAAAGAAATAAAAGTGCTTAAAACAAGCCCAAAACTCAGGGTAACGTGATCATTTTCGTGATAAAGTCAGAGGATGTGAGATAAGAGTATCATGTTCCTGTGCCCAGCAGAGCAGCCTGAGCACCGCTGCAGTCTCTTGGCTTTTTCCTTCCTGCAGAGGGCTGTATCTACCAGGCAATCTGCAGCAGGGCCAGCACAGCCCGATTATTCATTCCGGTTCTTTTCGCCCAAGCCACAGGAATGTTGAATTAATTTCAAGAGGCAGGGAGCGTATCTCAGAGTTGAAGCACGCGCTCACCCTGGAGAAGGAGCGTGAAGGTTTTCTTCTGCTCATGCCTGCAAATGTTTCCTGTGCTGAATCTCTTTGTTACTGATGTGATACGGAGTGAGTTTGCTGCCCACTGCTCTGGAGCACACTTGCTTACACACACACATTCACTCCTGCTCTGGGTTCAGTGCAGGGAGGCAGGCTCATGTCCAGAGGTGGGAGAGAAGTCAGAATATGGCCCCTTATCTTGGCAACATCTCCCATATATGTAAGAGAAATACAAATATGCATTTGGTTGGTGAGAGATGCCCCAGAGCCTAGGAGTGGGGTGAGAAATGTCTGTTCTAGTGCTTCTCAGGCTTATACTCTGTGTGACAAAAGCCATTAAAATGTAATCTGGAGTCTCTATTCTACCCACAATCTGCTGTTGGGTGAGGGAATCCAGGCTAAACCCTCCCTACAGTTTACCTGGATCATTCCTAGGACAGCAGGGTCTGTCCAAGCTCTTCCCCATTCTTCCTGATCCCCAACCCTTCTAATTCTCTTCAGGCTGCATATGTCCTTTCTCTTTCCTTCTTCCCCTAGATACCCACGCACTGCAGAGAAAAATTATTCCTAGCAGGGACAGGGTGGGAAGTACAACTTGAGAGAGGCAAAACAATGCACGGAGACAGGCAATTGTGTAATTTCCATCCATCAAACTAACCACAAGAGTCAGTAAAAGCTGGACCATGTTTTGTCTCTCCTAGAAACTGAGGCAGGGAGACAGGCAGAAAGTTTGAGTTTCCATTGCCTTTCCTTCGCTCCAGCACAGAAAATGCATTTCCAAACTCCTTGCTATGCGGTGCCCCAATCTCCTCAGTGCCATAAACACAATGGTACGTGGTGTTGCCCACCAGCAATGCAACATGTGCTCTCTCTGAGTGGTGTCCTTGACCTCGTGCCCACTGAATACCCACGTGCTTGGTATTGGCCTGAGTGTCTCAGGACAGGTCTCTAAAACTGACCACCCACTCACGTCTGTGTGCTTTGACAGACTCTTGGAGCCCTTAGAAATTCATGAGAGGAACGACTTGTGCAACTCGAATGGCACCACCAGGGAACGTGTTGCTGACCACAGTCACACATTCTCTTTGCTGAGGGCAGCTGCAGCAGCTCACACAGGTACGGACACACAGACAGGCACACAGACAGGCACACAGACACACACAGAGCCCCTCAGGTGCTCAGTCTGACAGGTTGCTATCTGGATGGTAGAGGTATTTCTCTTTTTCATGGGCAGCATCTGTGGCTCACACAGACATACATGCAGAAGACTGACACTTATTCCCTGCCTGCCTAAGGATTCCTGCACACACCCTACCGTTCTTTTTCATAATAAATGTCCATCTATTTTCATAAAAGGGCTGGGAGGAGAATGCTGCAGATGTGTGGAATAGACCACATCGCTGCATCCTGCCTCCTCCCCAGTCCTTGCTGTCCTCCTGTCCCCTGTTTATCAGCTCCTTTTTGGAAGGCTAATACATTTTAAAAAGGCATTCTAGAAATCGTGTGCAGCGACAGAGATGGAGCAGCTGTGAGGCGAGCCAGCAGCCTCATGCACTACAGCTTAGGTAGAGAAAATCTCTGTGAGGTGGAGGGGAAGGACAGCGTACAAATGGAGGCACACTGGACTGAATCATGGATTGAGAGCGATCAAAGGGCATCAGTTGAACCTGTCCTTTGCCAGGGGGTGGATGCTCTTGGTGATGGGGGCTCAGCAGCAAATGGAGGCAAGACTCTTCATCCAAGTTGGCCAGGAGTGGTGTTCAGTGGCAAGGTGAGAGCACCCATTAGAGACACTATTCCTGTCAGGCCTGAAACTGCTCAGCTGTGCATCACACAGCCTTCAGCACAACGGAAAAATCAAGGAGCACTTTTCTGCCAGCTAAACAGGGCTGTATGCACCAGGACTGCCACCCTTTTAATGCCCTCTGTGTGAGCACTTGTACCTCATCCCTCCACAGCAGTGCAGGGATTGACACCAAGAGGGGACAACAGTTTCATCAGCTCATACCATAAATCCATAGGAAAGGAAGGCTATTGCAGTGGCCTCAGAGGGATGGGAGCCAGTCTTTTCCCTCCGAGATCAGTCATTTGTGTGGAAAGAAGCACAACCCCACTGTTTTGGAGCTGGTTGGAATGGCGCAGTCAGATTCGTGAGCTCAATGGGAGCAGTTCCTCCTGTCTCCCATCTCTTATGTTTGATAGTTGGAAAGCAACTGGATACTTTAGGGTGGGGGACCCACTGAGGTACTTCTTCCTTCTTAAATTGTTTTTTGGGTATGCATTTCACTCAGAAAGACCAGAGCACAAAGGTAGAGAGCAGGACGGCTCTCGAAGGCACCATGTCCTCTCTGCTGCACCTTGCTCTGGATCACTTCTGCCTCCAGCGTGGCAGAGGACTTGTCTGGGGGGCTGGAGGAAGCCCAGGCAGACATGGGTTGAGACCTGACCAGGATTTCTTGGAGTGTCACTGCTGTCACATCTGCAGTGTCCCTGCTCTAAGTGCCTGTGACAGGGGCGTGCAGCAGTCTCATCTTGCCATGCCATTTCCAATCCTGCTGCCTCTCTGCAATGAAGATGAATGTTGCCTGTCCTGGGTTATCACATTCCCATGTGTGTGAGCCTGTACACGGACAGCAGTTTGCTGCTGAAGGCTGGTGCTGCTGGGCCAAGTTCAAGGAGGCTGTGGATGGTGGGGCAGAGGGATGCAAGGAATGAGTCAGGGAGGGTGGAGGAGTCTGGGTCTCTGTGGGTCGTCAGTGAAGAAGGGCTGGCACTGGCAAGAACAGGGCTTCCACCTCAGCTCCAGAGCAGGGGCAGCACAAATGTCAGGAAGATACAAGGCACGAACACCCTTGGAGCAGCCTGCAACCTCTGCCACAGCTGCTGCGTCCCACCACCCAGGGACACCTCGTGCCTGACAGCTGCCCTCTTCCTTGGGGACGAAGAGTCACGTCACTAGACATGCCAGCCCAACACTTCAGGGAGACAGTGGCGATGGTGCAAGGTGGCCACCGCATATGGGCCCTCAAAGGCACAGCCTGTGCAGGGAGAGGACCATATGTCCTGCCAGCACGGCGTGCCTTGCTCGTGTACCTTGCTGAAGGGACCTGGCAAAACTGGCTGGATGGGAAGAACGGAGGTAACAGAGGAGCAGGGAAGGGCAGTCCTTGTGGGCTTGGACAGCAAGCAGTGTGTGGGGAGAGGGGGGCAGGACAGACTGCAGAGGTGTCTCTGGGCTCCTGACCCCTGGGGGCTACACCAGCAGGAGCACAGCCCTTCCTTCACCTGGGGCAGAACTGGGGAAGAGCTGCTGCTGCTGCTGTGTTAAGGGACATGGCAAGGTGAGTACTTTAACCTCCTCCATCTGAGGTACCAGATTGACCTTAAGGGACCTACAGAGGAGACGTTTTCTGCTGCCTCTTTAACTATGGTGGGTGGCAGCAAGGTTCCTGGAGTTGGCTGAAGAGGTGGTGATTTGTGCAATTAACATCTAATCAGTTCTATGAATATTTATTGCTAGTCAGCAAGCTTCTGAGTGACAGTGAAGCCCCATCTGATTGGGATCACATTCACAGGTAAGTCAGAGACTCCTTTGGGGGTCACAGACCTCCCAGTGGGGCAAAAGTTCACAAAGGTATAACCATCCAGCAGCACATGGGAGGAACATGTGCAATGTGAACATGAAAAATTGTATTCAATCCTTTTTTGGAGACGTGGAAAAACTGAGGTTTTAAAATTGACTTGTTGAGGAGAGACACCTTGGAATAGTCTGAATATATTAACAAACAACACATGGCTGAGTTTGAGCTTGGGTATTTGCTTTTGGTTTTGTTGGATTTGGTTGTTTGCTTTTTTGTTTGTTGGTTTTTTCATGTGTGTGTGCTCTCTCATTTATCTTCTATTGCAACATGGAAGAGAAAATAAAAGGGAGAGAAATATAAACCGCTGCAATTGTGTGAAAACTCACGTAAGTCAGGAATTTTTTGGAGCTTGTGATTGAAATAGCTAGCAGAAAGCTAGTATTTTGTTTCCTCAAAAAATAACTACTTTGGGGACTTTCTGTCATC
This sequence comes from Melanocharis versteri, assembly GCA_013397845.1. NCBI lineage: Eukaryota > Metazoa > Chordata > Aves > Passeriformes > Melanocharitidae > Melanocharis > Melanocharis versteri. The sequence continues at coordinate 2,725,035 of VZTG01007653.1, forward strand.
ATCAGAAATTTCGACCCTTCTCAACTTTGTCCAAATTTATGCTGCTTTCCAGAATCCTCCATTGTGTTCCTTTACTTTCTCTCTGCTCTAATCCTTTCACCTCACCTCTACCTCTGGCTTCTCTTTCCCATGGTACCTTCCACCTTCTGGGCTTTGCTCATCCCTCTCCATAAACTTGCCTGAACAAATCCCCTTTTTCCTGATGCTGCCTCTCCTGCCCTCCTGCTCCCTGGACAGACTCAGCCTGCCTTGGCAGAGCTCTGGGAAAACCCCCTATTATCAGTGGAATGCGAGCTGTTAAACCTCGGCCAAACTCTTCTGCTCCTGCTGCTCACCTGCAGCTTGGGTTTGCGCTGGAGGTGCTGCCAAAAGCCTGTTATTACCTAAATGAAAAAGACACACAGCCCTCCCTGAAAAGGAAGACACACAGATAACAGTGATTTGCCTGTTGCCTGCTGCCTTCTGACTGAGAAAAACACCCCAGATTCTGGCAGGGCTTCCAGGACCAGCCCTCAGTGGAGGGAGAGGGACAGAGACAGCTCTGCATATTTTCACTTTCTGCATGGAAAGGATCCTGTGGATTTTTTGTCAGGTGGTGGGAGAAGAGCCTCAGAATTTGCATCACAGATATCTCCTTCTTCTCATGGTATTGTGCTTGGCCTTGAATGAATATAGGTAGGATGTGAAAAAAAAACCCTAAATGAGAGCCAGTAATAGACCCAGAATAAACAGCAAGGTAACAGGAGGGAAGATAAGGGAGGGAAGAGAAGGGAGGGTTGGCAAGTCTGAAATCACAATCATAGAGCACAGAGGCTCTGTTGTGTAGAACTCTGTTTTCCTTGCTGCAGCCTCACCGGTTGCACCTGGAGTTGTGATTTCAATATCCAGGAGCTAATGGCCCACTTGGTCCCCTCTCCAGAGGGCATTCAGCAGAAGGAAGTGTGCTTTGCACAGAGAAGGGCTAGAGAGACTTCAACAGAGACAGGAGAAAGGGACAGAGGGAAGCAAACAGCTCAGAGCCACGTGCTGCAGGGGAGAAGTGCATGTCTTCCAGGTTCCTGGGAATGCCAGCTGACCCTAAACCCCAGACACTCACAGCTTCACATCTCACGGCTTGGTGTCCCTACAGGGATGCCTCTGCTCTGATGCAGTTAGAATTCAGGTGATGGTAGGCAACACACTGTGGGGTGTGGACAACCAGTAGCCAACCAGTCGTAGACAGCCAGTATTGGGTGGTGTCCCTGTCCTGGGACCCACATTATTTAATACCTTCATTAATGTCAGAGAGAGTGGCGTTAAGTATGGTGTCAGCAAGTTTGCGGATGACACTGAGCTGAGTGGTGCTTCTGACACCCTCATGGGAAGGAATGCCATCCAGAGGGGTCTTTATAGGTGGCAGATTTAAACTGAGACAGGGTAGATTTAGATTGGACGTGAGGAAGAAACTTCTTGTGATGAGGGTGGTGAGGCCCTGGAACAGGTTGCCCAGAGAAGCTGGGGATGTGCCATCACTGGAATTGCCCAAGGCCAGGCAGGATGGGGCTTTCAGCAACGTGGTCTAATGGAAGATGTCCCTGCCCACAGTAGCAGGGGATAGATTAAATGATCTGTAAAGGTTTCTTTCAAACCAAAACATTCTATGAACACATGCACATACATACACATTCTTTTTCCACTACAGTACCTTGTTATATTCATTTACCATTTGACCATCATCTTTCCCAAGTTAGATCAAAATATCGATTTCCCCAACCATAAGACTGGACTTTTAGAAAGATCACAAGATTTTATTTCAGTGTTGCCTAGCCATATTTTGAGAGTATTTTTTTGTCTGGAGAAGAGAAAGAATCTTGCTTCCCTCATTCCTTTTCATATTTGGCCTGAGAATTGAAATTACCTTTTCATTACCTTGACTCCAGGTGCTGGGGCTTTAAAAATTATTAATTTTTATGATGCTTAGGACAAAATGGTAGGAATCTGTATCATTTACATGCACTCCTTTCATCAGACAGCTCTACTCCTGCTGTTAGGTGTGCCCTTACACTCACACCTCCCCAAGTGTTTGCCCTCCTGTTTCCCTGCACCTGACCCAAACATCTCTGCACCACATGCAGCTCTGCTTAGTCCTTTGCAATCACACACAGAAATGCCTTTTTGTTTTGGTCTGGTTTGTGGTTTTTTTCAAGGAAAGGCCAATGTCTATCTTGCCCCGTGGCGACATTTATCTTGCACCCTTCAGAGCCAGGCTTGTTGGCCTGAGCAGCCAGAACTGCAGGGGAATCCATGAGGTGCTGGGAACACTCTGCACACCCAAGGGGTCGTTGCTATGAGAGAACAAGGAGAAGAGGAAAGCCTCTGTCCTCTAGGCAGGCTGGGGAGCTGTTGCGTATTTCCCCTCCTCAGGGCAGACACACTGCTCCTATGAGATGGGAATTGCTAAGAGATTGAAAACTTGTTGCTGTGAATTTCAGAGATGCCTGGCAGGGGCAGCCGGCACGATGAAGGGCTCAGTGTATTAAACTCGCCATAGTAAAGCCATAATGTGATTTTGCATGCTGCTGTGACCAGAATACCCAAACCAGCTCAGCACCTCACCTCATCAGGGATGCTCTCAATACCGCCTAGTTGCTCCAGCCCCTCTCCGTGCTCCTGCAGTGCATATCACAGCCACTGAGGCTTTGGAAGAATGTCTGTCTGTACAGGAGGAAGGGGGGACTTTATCCCTTGACACCGCCCAAGTCTCATAGGGTTGTTGGCTTCTTCATCTGCTCCTTTCAGGAGTGCACCAAGCACCATTTACAGGTGGGAATACATCAGTAGCGAAGGAGAGAGGGCAGGATTGCTTCCTGGGGATCAAGGATCAAGGAAGTGAGTTTCTGGGAAGGTGGGTCAGCTGTATGTGGAAAGGACACTTGGGAAGAGACTCATCAGGAGTCAAATGGGACAAGAATGAAGGGCATGGAGGAAAACTAGGAAGAGGGATGCTCCAGGGAAAGAGCTGGGAATGGTTTGGGGGAGGGATGCCTTCAGAATAAGTAGGATGTGGACAGGGATCTGGGAGGAAAGGTACCCAGGAGATGGGGCTGTGGGAGTGCAGGCACTGGGTTTGTACAAGGGTTTGCAGTCAGGTGAGCACGAGGAGGGTGTGAGTATTTAGAGGGGATATATGCACCACTTCCCACAAGGTATCTTCCCTTTATAAAAATCCACTTTGTAATCTGGAATCTGGGATTTGCTCTGTTGGATCTGCCTCTCCTCTGCAAAGCATCTAAGAGAGTTCATCTTGTTAAATCCTCCGCCCTGGAGGAGGTGAGGAGGTGTCAAATGCCTTCCGAGGGACAAACATTTAGCAACGCTGTCTCGCTACTGTTGCAGAGACCTTAATCCCTTGCCTCCTTCCCCTGTTCAGGCTCTAATACCTAGAAGGAAGAAAAGATGAGAAATACAGGTGGATGCAAGAGTGAGCCCTCCCTCCATCTTGCATGGGGCTCCAAGTCTGTGTGCTACAGTCCCAGGTGGATTGTGCTACCTGCCCAGCTCTGCAGCTGCCCGGAAGGGGTGAGGGCAGGGAAGGCCTGGGGCTCCCTCCCAAACCTGAGTCCTGACTAAGTCACAGCCACCCAAATCTCCTGGTGAGACCCAGACTTTGCAACAGGGGAACACATAGGGCAAATGCCTGAGAACCCTATGCATCAGGAGACAAAAGCTGGTGTCAGGGTTTGCATGACTGAGGAGAAACCCAAATAGTACATCTGTTTCTGCCTTACTCTCTGTGTTTTTGATCAGAAGACCTCAGGCATTGCAGTGGTCTCTGTCACACAGAGCTGACATCGGGGTGCAGCTCAGGTGTGGAGGAGCCTGACTGGAAGTGAAAGAGATGTGAGTTAAATAAAGGAAGATTTGTCAGCAGCAATAATTTAGTAGTTTAGAGGTTTTAGGGTGACTACCTCTGACACTTGGTGTTAGCACAAGGAAGTTGTGAGACATTTCTATGCACATTGTTCTTTTCTAGCCCAGGGGAAGCCAGGAAGGGACCTGAGGGTTTGCTCTTCAGCTGTGAGTAAGCTTGCAAAAAAAACTGCATTACTTGGGTCACTGACAACTTGTCTGCCCCAGGGGCAATGCTCCCCGCTGGCTGGGTAACAAGGTCTTCCATCTCCAGTGCTGGCAGTGTGGCAGTCGGCCACTTGAGGAAAAGATGGATCAAATCAGAATGCAGCCAAGGAAAACCTGAAAGGGAGATTGAGTCCGGCTCTGTGAGGCCAGGCTGAGTCTACTAAGCAGTAGAAGGACAAAACTCAGCTTCTACAGCACTCTGGAGGGTGATGCTGGAATATGGATAAATGGGAATGAAACCTAGTGTTCCTATAAGCAGGAAAGGGTTGGGGCATCATAATTACCCCTTCATTAGCCTTTCCTCCCAGCATCCAAATCAGACACCAGTTGTCACCATTGCTGTGCCAAAAAAAGACCCACCAAGGATAAAAGGGGACAGCAGAGCAGATTAAGGGGAGTGCATGGAAATAGCACAGGCTACATTGCTCTACCTCTTCCTGAATGCTCTTTTGCTTCCCTTTGTCATTTTGGTACCCCATGTGCGGTGGTTTCCCATCTGCTCAGTGAGGAAAGGCAGGTGAATCCCCTCCTCTCACCACCTCTCCACAGAGGGTCTCCAAGGGCTGGGGGATGACAGTGTCTTTTTTTGCCAGAGTTCTGCCACAGAGCAGAGAGGCAAGTCATACCTGACTGAGGATGGTGCTGCCACCAGAATGGGCTGGAAACACCCAGCAGGGTTTCAGCCAGCAGCCAGCCACTCCTGCCAGGGGAGATGGCTCCACACACAAGCTTCCTCCTTCCCTTTGAGGGATGGACATGCCTCCCTTTGTTCTTCTCAAGGGAAAGGCACCGCTGGGCACAGAGGAGGGGAGCAGATCCGTGTGGGTGTTGGAGAATGGCTCCCCACCTAGAAACAGGCACGCTGTTAGCAAACAGCACTGCACAGGATTGTCATCATGAGGTGTGGAGTCACAGGAGTAAGGTCCCTGACAAGAGGAAAGGGCAACTCTGTACACAGCACACACAGCCTGTTGGCCCTAATTTTTCCTCTGCTCTGGGCTCTATGTGCCAGGATGAGATGCATCAGGAGAGGTACCATTTTGCTAAATCTTGAAGCTGACACTTTTAATATCCATTAGCGCTGCTACTCTGCCAGAGAGCATTAGTTAAGATACATGGACTGCTCCATCCCTGATCCCTAGCCTCAGCCCCTACTATCCCTCCTTTTGTCTCCCCAGCCCAGCCTGACTGCTCTTCCCAGTACTGACAACATCAGTCATCTCAGGTCCAACCCCCTTGTTCAACAAATCTGTCAGTTCCATCTTTCACTTTGCTCATTTTCAGGGATTTTTGTATCTTGAGGAAAGTGTCTCTCCGTGCAATGCACATGGACCAACATCCAGACACATAGCTAGAAAAGGACAGAAGGCAAGACTTCCTTCCTTCTGCCTCCAAGAAACAGATATGAAGCACTAAATGGAGCAAAGGAAGGAGAAAGTTTGAAATACAAATGCTGGCATTCCCTCTTGGCTGCATTGCAGGAGTCAGCAGAATTCTCTGCCAAGATTTGGTTTTGAGGCACTGTGCAAATGAGTTGTCAAAGCCACCCCTGTCATGCCTCCACTAGCTTGGGCTACTGAGCATCCAAAAGCAGGATCACAGAATTATAAAAACACAGAATGGATTGGGTTGGAAGGAACATTACAGATCACCTAATTCCAACCCCTCTGCCGTGGGCAGGGACATTTTCCACTAGACCTGAATGGATTGCTCAGAGTCCTTTCCAGCCTGGTCTTGGACACTGCCAGGGATGAGGCATCCACAGCTTTCTCTGGGCAACCTGTTCCAGTGCCTCACCATGCTCACAGTAGAGGAAATCTTCCTAATATCTGATGAAGACCTGCCTTCTTTCAGTTTACCACCATTCCCGCTTGTCCTATCACTACATGCCCTTGTAAAAATTCCCTCTACAGCTCTCTTGTAGTCCCAGCTTCGGTACTGAAAGGCTGCAATAAGGCATCCCCGGAGCTTTCTCTTCTCCAGGCTGAACAACAGTCCAAGAAAAAGGATGGATCAGGAGCCAACAGTAACATAAGCACGGGCAGGGCAGTGACTTCTGAATCCAAAGCGAAAAAAAAATAGCAGCTGACAGAGCTGCTCAGTCTACTCCCCCAGTAACCTGGTCTGCTCTCAAAATTATGGGTGAGTTATTTTTACCATTCCTATTGTCCCAGTTTAAATAAATTAATGATGGGAAAATCTTTTTCAGAAAGATAAGCCTTAGCCTTTTAATTTCTTGGTCTTGACTGTTGTATTTGGCTGAGTTTGAATCAAAGTTACAAAGCAGCTGTCAATCACTGTACCTAGACAAGCAGTAGAATGTACAAATATGCTTGAGTGACCCCTGTTTAGAAAGATGCTGGGCAGATGGTTAAAGACTTTGTAGCCATGCTAGGAAGTGGGAAAAGAAGACTGGGTTTTCTTGAAGATGGGGAGACTTTTTTTGTCTGAGACCTACTTTAATAGGATATACTAGGGAGTTCTCACAGTGAGAAACAGAGGAAATAAAAATTTCCTCCCTGCAGGCAGAGGACATTGTCACCTTGTCCCTATGCAGATCAGAGGTAAAAGAAAGAGGTAAAAATGAAGAGAAGAAATGAATGTGTGTTAAGGTACCAAGCAGACAGAGATGTCAATCAATAGTCACAGAAGAAGAGCTGATTGGAAGTTGTACACAGGAAATGAGCATCTAGACAGACAAAGCCTTTCAAAGGTGTTATTATTTAGAAATAATTCCATAGCAAAGCACAGGTGTGAAAAATCAGTATCTCATACAGAAATTTCTTGGCAGAACAGTTAGTGCTTTGGCAGTTCCATCCCAGCCCCAATCCCACGGCAGCTCTAGGCTGTCTCTTGTCATGAACCCTAGCCTTACTTTCCGGCTCAGACTGAGACTAAGGCCCCACCTCTGACCCACACCACAAACTTCCACCCAGCATGACTCTCTTTGCAGTGTACATTTAGTTTTGTCTCCCCTGCTTTAAACCCACTCCAATCACACCTGTAGTTTTTATCTTTATGCCTTCTCTAATGGCTTTTATCCTCTCTACAGGATGTAATGGATTTTTCTAGACAGGACTCAGCCATGATCTTTGCTGTACTAAGTTCACCTTGAATCCTTGGATAGCTTTCTTAAAATATTTGAAATTGCAATCCAGTGTCTTCATTTTACCCTGTCTACTGTTTTTAAAGGCAGAATCCAGCTATTTATCTTAGGAGCATGAGATAGTATTTGCAATATCTCCTATCAACATGGTGTTCAGGCACCAAGCAGAAAAATCCCTGGGACTGCAAAAAGTCTGGAACTGCTTCTTCTGCATATGAGTATGCTCAAGTCCCCTGGGACAGACCAAAAATTTTCCTCCCCCGAGGTTCTTCACACAGAGGGTGTCTGGGCACTGGAACAGGCTCCCCAAGGAAGTGGTCACAGCACCAGCCTGACAGAGTTCAAGAAGCGTGTATCAGGAGCATGGACAATGATCTCACGTACATGGTGTGACTCTTGGGGCGTCCTGTGCAGGGCCAGAAGCTGGACTTGATGTTCGGAATCAGCCTATTCTGTGATTCTGTGAGTGCCTAATTCCCATTTAGGCACTTGAATTCCCATTGATTGGAAGAGACTGTAACTGTGAAAACTAAAGTAATTTGTCATTCCTTCACTCCGGTTTGTAAGGGCCAGAGTAGCACAGAGACAGACAGACAGGCAGAATGAATGAAGCAGCTCTGAATTAATCTCTAGTTTAGCAACATGTTCCTTTAGTCCTCAGGAAGGATTAGACAGGCAGCACCTTGGAGCTGACCTCTAAGCTCCACCTGCTGCTGCTCCAGACAGCCCAACGTTGATTTGCCTTGGATTTGAAGCAACTGCTGTCAATAATATAAAACTCAAGAGGCGAGTAACAGGCCCCCTCATGAGATCTTATTTTTTTTTCCCAGCCACCCTCTCTGCTCCTGCAGCTTTAAACCCAATGAAGGAATGAGTAATTTTTTTCCTAATGATTGAAAGAAGGCAGATAAGAGGTAGGTCTTCAAATTAAGAATCCAAGACTTGATTGCAGCTCTTATCATATTTTTCCATTTTTTCCCTTCTTCCCAACAGAAAATAAATTGCTTCAATAAATTATGTCTTTAATCTGCATAGAGGACCAGCAGACTGGGCTCTCCTTTTAATATTTTCTATTGCGAGATAATCAACCCGTTCCTCTCACTGCATGGAACAAACTAATAGATTTTAAACAATTCCATTATTTGATGATTTCTACCATTATTAATACAAATTGTCTCTACTCGCTTTCAATTAGGGCATTTTTATTTTCTAATAAATCCCAATCAGGTTCTCTCAAACACCACCTAAATATGGAGAGATTACTGCACTTTCCATTTAAACAAAGAACTCATCACACTTGCATGCCTCACCTCCCTCCGCTTCTCATGACTTTCCTTCTTCCAAACTCTTTTTCCATTTCCCCCCACTGTCACTGTCAGCAGACCTCACTTTCTTCTCCTACTGCTTTCTTCCAAGTCTAATTCTATGTCTGTGGGGTGTGGTTTGCCCCACAGGCAGAGCTAAGATCTTGGTGGATTTTTTGTTGGGGATGGGAGGTTGTGGGATCTGTGGCTTTGGAGGGGGAAAATATCCTTAATAAAGGCCCTGAGTCATACAGATAAGGCCACTGAAGTGTTTGTGCACCAGGACCAAAGCACACAGTAAAAATGTAAGAATGATCCACCTTGAAAAAGCCAAAGATCTAGAATTTTGTCCTAAGGAACAAATGATTAAAAACATATAAATATTATCCTCAAAATGGAATGTCATCTTTTCAGATACCAACGGTTGTACAAACCACTCTCTTACTGCTACCAATCGAGTGCGTTCTCTAAAGGGTGCTGCTTAGAGCAGACATTCAGCTCACTTTTTAACGCAGCTGCTTCTGGGGTGGAACCTGCTGCCCTGTGTGCTCCTGCAGTGCAGCAGCATGTCTGAGTGACATGAGATGCCTGAAGAGGTACGACTCAGTGTGGGGGATGCCTGCACTGCCAGCGTGGAGCAGTCTGGAGACCCACTCTGTATTCAGTGCTGTGGTAGCCCAGCTTAGCTTTCAGAAGGGGCACCACGAAATCCAGCCCAGCAGCTGGACAAGACTGGCTGTGGGTGAGGAGCACCATGCACACCCAGTACAGTAGCAGCTCTCTCCCAGCATGGCAACTGGATGCTCTGAGGTAACCACCAGCCTCAGAAGATTACCAAAGGCATCCCAGCTGCCTTTCCCAGGAGACAGGAACACAAACAGGCCATAGGTTTCTTCATACAACTCGTCTTTTTTACTGCTGCTGCCTGTCCTCCTGAGAGTGCAAGTTGTCAGCTGCTATGGCAACCCTGCCTTTCTGACAAGGAGCAGGGAAGGATGATAATGAGGGCAGGGGTGGGAAAGGGTGTGGTGATAGAAGATCTCCACAGCCTGGTTCAAGATAATCGATATGCATTCATCATCCTTCATCACTGCAAAACAAATGAGGCTGCATGGCAGAAGGGGAGGAGGCTGCTGTGGGATGGACAGGCATAAGGACAGGAGAGCTGGGTTGCGGCACAGCGATGGGCTGGCCATAAACTCCACACGCACGGGCTTCATCGCCTTCTGCACGTTGGGCACTTCAATCACAGCGTGTGCCACACATCCTCTCCCAGTGGATCGCACCTCCACCTCACCTCCCTCGGCCTCCTGGGTTACATGTTGCTGTTGCCCACCTGCAGATGTTCTCTGTGAGCGTCACTTCACAGCCCCTCCTGGACACGCACAAAGACGCGCCTTTGCCCCCACCTGTGGGCAGGTTTGCAATTCACAGCTGCAGAGCTTTTCCTGATGCAAACCCCACCCTGCTGCTGTGATTCTGGACCCCTGGCCACATGCACACGCACCTTGTAGCACACAGAAGGCACAGCCACACGTACACACTCCCAGGCTTGGCCTCTGCCACATATGTTTGCATACACTGTCACAGCCAACTTGCCTCCTCCCCTCCCAAGCAAATTTGCTTGAAGCATTTGAGTTCCCCAGCGTACACACATCCTCCCCTCCGCCCCAATACTCCCTCCTGCCATGCCAGCCAGCACCAGCCACCCCCGCAAAAACACACGCATGCAGATCGAGAGCGACGGCAGAGCCCTCAGTGAGCTGCTGGAGCAGAACAGATGGCTTAGCAACCAAAAAAACAGTCATTTGCTCCACAAGTTTCTTCCTCAACGTTCTGTTTGTTTTCAGAACACGTTCATCACCAGAATAAAATCCAGGCAAGACGGGCTGATATGAACACCCCAGCCTTGATCCCTTGAGGTGTGAAGTCCCACCTGCTTTTTGCACCCCCTTTTTTTTTTTTTTTCACAGATTTCCACTCACTCTTCCTCAGGCATCCCCTCCCCCTTTCCCACTTGCAAATGCCCCCCCTCATCAGCATACAGATTAACTTCATCTTCCTTGGGAGACAATACCTCCACAGCTTGTCTCGTTCTTGTCCTCAGCTGGAAGGCACACTCCATATCTTCCACTGCTCATTTTTCCATTTCAGGTGTGCACCTGACTCAAAAGAGCACTTTGCCTTTTGTCTCATGCTGGAGTCACTTCCCTGAAAAACATTTACCATAGGTTTGAGAAAGTTTCATAGTGGATCCGCCACAGTGGGCATAGTATCCATCAGGTAGCACATGCTGCTAAAAAGAAGTTTTGGGGGTAGGTTGCAGCTTCTTCTCCCCTACATGGTATTCCTGTCTGGGGCTTGAGAGAGCAGATAAAGGGGCACTCGTATGAGTGAGGGGAAACTCTGTCTCTCACAAGCAGGAAGGAAGCTGTCATAATCTTTTTATGTGCTGCATCACAGCCAAGTGGGAGCTTTATCTCACACAGGTCACACAGGTCAGATATCAGGGCTGTCCTTCTCCAGGACCTATGGCAAGGGGCAGAGGAGTCTTAAACCCTGCCCTGCTACAGCTTTCTGCCATCTCTGGGGGTTGGGGGTTTCCACACCTGCTGTACATCAGCACCTGAGCAGTTCTGTCCATCACTAGAAGCTTCTGGTGAAGCTGAGCTGCAGCAGGAGGCAAGTCTGACTCGCTCCAGTGACGTATCTGGAACTGGGCCTCACAGACCCACTCCCCCCACAACTTTACCAAAATTTAGGGCTGGGCACTCAAGATGTAGGGTCCAACCTCCCCTGCCAGCTGAAACTAAGCTATTTTTACAAGCAAGCCAATTAACAGCTCTCTGTTCATTCTCACATTGACACTTAATGATGATGCCTCCTGGGAGAATTCACCAGATGCATGGGGTGGATGGGGAAAAGTCTCAGGAAGGCAAACAGCTGGTTCCAGTGAAGTAGGACAGGAGAGCTGGGTTTGTCTGGGGTCACTCTGTCTTCTGGACAAATTGTCTCAAACTCTGCCTCCCCCCACCTAAACAGGAATCTCTGCCTTTGCAATGTTCTCCACTGTAAGGGAACTGCACATCTCTGTTTCATCACTGAGGACAGGCCCAAAAGCCCCAGAGTACAGCCAATTAAGAGCCAGGCTGTGCACAAGATGCCTTTGTATTTCTAGCAGTAGTTGGGGTAGTGCCCTGCCTGCACACCTCTTTCCCTACTCCCCTCCCAATGAAGAAAAGAAAACATAAAAAGCTTCTGTGAGGTGAAAAAGAATTTTTGAAAGGGAAGGCTAGATGAAGAAATAATTGCCAAACACAGTCAGCATGAAGAGAGAGAGTGAGAGGTGTGAGGAGTCCACAGGTATGTGAAGGCAAGGAGTTGTGTCAATAATTCATGAGGAGGAAGTGCTCCTGTGCTGTGAAGGCTGCTGTCCTCAGCCAGTGGTGAATGGCTGTCTGACCAGGGCAGCAGGCAGGGGAGGGTGTCAGATCTTGCTTCAAAAACATGGTCTAGGTGGGCAGAGTTTGATGAGATGGGGATCTGGGCAAAGGACAGATGCAGAGGTTGAAAAGAGAAACAGATCCTTTATGGGAGGTAAAGGGGGACTAAGGAGTGCAAAGTACACAAGTGATAACCTTTAACCCTAAAGAAAAGTTGTGCTCCCACATAATTATGCTAGGTCATGCTTACCTCTGACTAAACCAGCCGTGTTATACTTAGGGGATCACACTTACAGCCCAACTTAAACTAAACACAGTCATCCATGCTGTGTCCAGCTCACGGGACAGGAAGTTTCAGTATAAAGGCAGGGACAGGGTCTGCAAATCTGCTGTGGTTTTTTGTGCATCACAAGCCTCTGCTGAAAGCTCGAGGCTGTGTCCTCTGTGAGACTCAGTTGTGCTATCCAAAGGAGCTCTGCTCCCCCTCCTACATCTAGACTGAGCTGCACAGACAGGCTGCTGAATGCCTCGGTAATCCCATCCCACATGGAGGGAGCCAGGGGCTGCAGCATGCCACAGCTGCCTGCCCACCTGCACCCCTGCCCTGCCACAGGGGCAGGCACAGATGATGGGGTCTCACTGCACATGGGCTCAGCACAGGACGGGTGCACATTGCAGAGCAGAGCTGAGACGTATTCTGGCGTGTTGAAGCTCAAAGGTAGCCTAGAGAGCTTTTCCTTTGTCCCCAGGGGCCCTTCCAGGGGAGGAGGGCACAAGCGTCAGCCTTGCCACCACCATGAAATTGTGAGCAGTTGTGCTACGCAGCACAGCAACAACTGTGAAATCCCGAGGGGAGTCACGGATTCGTTATACTGTAATGTATCTGGGTCAAAACAGGGCAGGCGAGGGGAAGTGACAAGACAGGGAGAGCTGAAACCCATCCTCCCAGGCTGCCTCCACTGTGAGCAAGAACAAGCACCCACAATGTCGAGCAGGCTGTTGTGATGGCGTCTGGAGCCATCCAGGGCTTTTCCCAGAATTATTGTGTCTGTGGCCTCCAGACACAAACCACAATGCCATCCTTTTTGCCGAGTATCCTCACTAACTGCCAGGCTGAAAGACCAGGGAGAAACAGGAGTTCCCTTGCAAAATCAGTGGGTGACCAACACACCAGAAAGGCTCCTGAGCCTTTCACATCTGGTTCCATGCGCAACTCTCTCATCTAGTGACAACCAGAATTTCTCCTGCCTCCTGCTTACACTGGGAGTTCTCCCCCAACCTTCCAGCCCTGCTCCCTCCCTCACTGTGCAAGACACCGGCAGGCTGTCAGAGTGGGTCTGGGGGATGAAGGCTGTGTTTCCTGACAAAGTCAGTCAAGGTTTGGCTTGATCAGCAGATAAACAAACCCTTGGGCCTTCCATGTGTTTCACTCACCCTTACTCTCATGCTCTTTCTCCCAGAAAGCTCCCTGGCAGACATAATCCGATGCAGTAATTTCTACCACCACGGGGCCATCTTCATTATTGTTGCCTTTTCTTCCTCGGTGCATCCATAAAAAAAATGTATTATCACAGAGGGCCATTATGGATAAATGGTCTTGTGACAGGTCTGTTTAGCAGGGGATGGGGAGGAAGCAGGAGTCTCTGTGTGCAGAGATGGGGGAGGCTGGAGCTGTTCTCCTGCTGACAGCAGCATTCATCCGCAGAACTGTGCAGGACTTAATTAACGCGCAGCGATGCTCCCCGTGGCAGGTAGTGCCACGGCAGGACATCAGCAGGGAGCGAACAGACAGGGAAGGAAAAGAGAAGAGGGTGGAGAGATGAGTGTAAGAATAGGGAGGGCAGGCGAGGAGGGGAAAGGGGAAGGCAGGCAGAGCGATGAGGGCAGACCATTGCTTCTCCGCCATCCTGTAGGTGCATCCTCCCTCTGGCTTCCCTAACAAATTCATAATTGCAGCGTCTTTTTGGTTTTTTGCCTTGCTGCTGTGAAGTGACAGCCCTTTTTGTAATGTTAATAACATCTTCAAGCCCAGAGCAGCAGCCAGACCCCATGAGGGGCAGTGAGAAATGCAGGGGTGTGGGGCAGGGAGAGAAGTGGAGCACGTAAGGATTTTTTTGCTCTTTCAGATGAATTCAGAAATTGGGCTTTTGGTTGACAAAGAATAAACAACCCCATCCAGGTCTAGAGAGCCAGGTCTTCTCATCTATGGGCACACACCTGGCTGAAGATAAGAGGATGGGGATGAGGAGTGTGGAAGGGCAACAGAGCCATGTGCATGGGCATACAGAGGTGGCAGGAGGTTTTGGCGTGAGAGGGTCAAATCAACCCATTTCATGTAGCTGAGAGACTAGATAATAAAAACCATCATGTGGCAAGGGGAGACACGATGTAATACCACAAAAACAAGCTTTACTTGCAGTGACCGGATGGAGGGGTAGGGAAGACACTTTGTGGTGTGCCCATGCACGTTTGTTCACTGTGTGCACAGGGCTTTGTGCTCAGGTGCCACGTGCCCCTATACACTCAGAGCTCTCACCGCCCATGTGCCCAGGCTCTCTGCATGTGTCTGCCTATGTCCACCCTCCCCATGTGCCCATTTGCTCAGTGCGAGCCTGTGAAAGTCCAAGTGGCAGCTTGGGTTTGTGCCTGCGAGGTGCTGGCCCAGGCTGCCGCTGCACAGTTGTGTGGCTGAAGCGTGTGTGTGTCCCCGAGTGTGCGCGCACACGTGCACACAAATATCTCCTGCTGCCCTTCTGTACCAGCTGAGTGCCCAAGGAGCTGCAGGGCACGCCGTGTCCGGACAGCAGCTCCATGCTCATGGATGCTGTGAATGATACAGGCTAGCTGTGGCAGTTCTCAGCAACTCAGGAGAAGGCTCTTAACTTGCACAGACAGCCGATGCTGTGGGCAGCTGGCAAGGGGCTGGAAGCCAATCCACTTTGACAGCTGCTCTGCCAGGGGTGGTTGGGGGCTTCTATCTTCATGTTTTCACCACAAACTGGTTACCTAGTGTGAGGCTAACAGGGCCACTGCTAAATCTGACAGAAATGGGATCTAAGGGGACAAGCACAGAGCACATTAAGCAGAAGAGCATCAGGAAAGCAAAGCACTCGCGAGCTGCACGCTTCTTGGTTCAGGCGCTACTGATACACACCCATTTAATGCTTGCTGCTTTTCTCAGGGCCCCTCTTCCTGTCTGTCTTCCATTGCTCCTCCTCTTTCTCCCCACCTCCACCACATCCTTTTCCAAAGTACCTTCCCTCTGTGACCCTACTGAGCACCCAGTCAGGATACTGTGAAAGCTGGAGCTTCCAGCTCATTGGGACTGGCTCTCTGGATATCTTTTGGCAAAGAAACCTGAGAGGCGATACAGTCATCCTCAGCTGATGCCACACTTTGATCGGCTTGCATGGCCTTAGCCATCCTGGGAGACCCAGAGCCAGGCAGGTTGCCAGCTATCACAGAAAACTGTTGGAGCCAAGAGGCTCCTGACAGCACTGGTGAGCCTCCTGCTATGAATAAGGGAGAAAACTCTAACAGCTTTGAGCCTATTGAGGAGATCCAAAAGGGCTGTGATGTCTCAGCATGAAGTTCATCCTTGTAGATAAGTATTGGCTACAGAGGGCTTGGCAGCAAGCAAAGAAAGAGAGGGGGGAAAAAAAGTGCTCTAGATTGAAAACTGTCCTGAGTCTATTCTGAATCTTTCTGGCCCCGTCATGCCCCACACTGATCCATTCTTCACAGACTCCCTTTCTTCCTTCAATCCACTGCAGAAAGGCTGGTTCCTTCTCCCATCTCACAAATAAGTTTGAGGAGCCAGTGAGGACCTAATTTTCTAGCTCCACAAGTATTGGGAAGGAAAGAAAAAGAGTAAAATGTGTGATTTGGCAGAGGCAGCAGCTTTGTCACACATCACCCCATAAATCTCATGCCTGACAGAGTTTCTAATGCTGGAGTCACTTAAAACCATGGCATCGTATTGGGTTAAATTGATGGATGGCACTGAGAGAGGGACAGCCTAAAGCGCTGAGCGGGGACCCTGCCTGATGGCAGGCCTCTCGCTCTCCCTCACATTCTGCTCCCTCTCCCCACTAATGGAGCCTCATCTCTTTAATCAGAAAGCAAGTGCTCTCCAGGTTACTGCCTGAAACGTTCAGAGGCACTCTTCAGGGAGACCTGCAGGCAGCAGTGCTCGGCTTGTGAACTCTTCAATCAGGAGAGGACAAAAGAAGGGAAAGCACAAGGTTGTTCAGAGTGTTCATACGTGAAGGGTTGTGCTTCCTCAGCTGTCAGTGGTGTCAACAACAGCACATCAAGTTGTTGGAGAAGCCCAATGCCAAGGCAGCCTTGGCCAGAAGACAAATGAGTATAGAGGTTGTCAGAAAAGGCCGCCTCTAAAATGAATGAAGAGAATAATGTTCTCTCCTTCCAGAGAAAGGAGTGGGCTCCTGGGGCAGCACAGTGAAGATTGTGGGACATTGTTCCAAGGCAGGGCTCTGACCTCACTGCAGCCAGTGCTGGGATCAGGTTAAGCCTTTCTCAGAGCCTTTCTTTGACTCCCTGTTTTTATCCCTTCTCAGGCTAATTTACTGAGAAAGGGTTTCTATAGGTATCTGCCTGGTTTGGTGTTATTTCCTATCCTGTGGCGATCTAAGTGCAAAACAATGTCAGAACATCCTGCAATCCTGTGAACATCAATTTTTTACTTCCACTCTGGGATCAGACCCTTTGGCATTCAGACTACACCGCTACCTATGTCTGCACAGCACAAATCACGAACACTGTGAATTGCCTCACACCCACTGTTGCTTTGAACCTCTGTCTTCCACTCCTACAACCTGCTCCATCCACATTTTCTTGCAGTCTCAGAACCCTGTCCTCTGCTCTGCCACAGCTTCTCAAGGGCTGCCTTTCCCCACTACCTTGCATTCCCTTCCTTCTCAGATTCCCCTGCCAGGCACTGTATTTTTCCCAGTTTGTTCCCACTACATTTTTTTCCTCTTGATGTTCCCCGGGGAAATCCTCTTCTGTTCTTCACATCATTTTTCCTGCAGGTGCAGGACTCATTAGGTACCAAGTTTACTCTTTAACTGTCAAAATCTGTAAATCAAATGCCCCCTTCAGAGTTGCAGAAGTGTTTTGACTGAGGCTTTCAGAAGAAGCCTGCTGTGATTTTGGTATCCAGCTCCCAACATGGCTGCCAGTTCTCTCTCCTTTCACCTTCAGCATCTGACTCAGCATCAGCCTTGTCCTGTGCCACAGGAGCTCTGCGTGGCCATTCCCGCTCCCTCTTTTGCTCTCTGGGGGAAACACAAAGTTAGAGTTCAGCATCTTTACCATGCAGCTCCTACAATCACTGCCCTCTGCTGTCACTGGGATGTAGACAGGAGGGTGGAAGGGAGATTTCCTTGTGTGCCAGGGAAGCACTGGAATATTACTTGCATTTCAGGTGCTTCAAGGGAGGTCTGCTGAAATAAAAGGAACATGTAAGACTCCTAGAGACCTCACAGAAGGTAGGCTAAAAAGAGCAGTGAGATATGCGAAATACCAGAAGGCCAAGGTCTGAAGGTGGGAAGGAAGTGAAAGCGGTCCTGGGGAGGGCATGCTCCCTGCTTGGCTGCTGGCAGACACAGTGACACCAGTCCTCCTATGAAGGGACCTGAGCACAAGGTAATTTCGGCTGTGGTATTTTCTAAATGCTGACTATGTTGATGAGCAGGGCTGCTCCCACGAGCTTACCCTCTGAACAGACTGTGCACGGGGCTGGAAAGGGGGAAGGGAAGGAAAACCAGAGTTTGGGACAGAAGAAAGAGGAATTGATTTTGCAACACTGCAGACTTTGATCTTCTCTGCTTGGGCGGCTGTGTTGAGGGATGGGGGAACAGGGAGGGACCACACATGGCCCCTGCAGGTAGTGAGATCAGCAGATCTTCTCAGCCAAATGTCTCCCTCTCAGAGCTGAGACTGCTTCCTGAGGCAAGGGAAGCCTTTCCATCCAAGGCTAAACCATCTGTGACAAGTGTCTGCCACTACACCATGTTCCACCTTCTCTGACAGTTTCCAAGCACCCCAATGGTGGCCCCCAATGCCCTCCCTTTTGCTCTCTTTTTGTTGGATATTCTTCCTTCTTTACATCAGCATGAGCCCTACCTGGTTTTAAGCAGGAAGTGACTCCTGGAGTCTCCTGATGCCACATTTGCCTTGCCAGGAGGCTCCTTAGTTGGCTTCTGTGTTCTGCAGGGAGCAGGATGGGAGCACTGCCTCAGTGTGTGCTTCAGGGGGGCTGCTGCAAGGAACAGGGCCGGAGCAGAGGAGAGGGCTGGATGGAGAGAGACAGCAAGTGGCCCCTGCTTCCCCCAGCTATCAGAGATGCTGCCACGCTTGCCCCCGCGGGGTGCAGGAACTCTGTGTCCTTCCAAGTCGCTGCCTCCTGATGCCCTTTGGCCATGTGTGATCAGTGCTGCGCTCAGATGGCACGGCTTGCTTCACTGCTCTGCCTCTCAAGGCTCTGCCTGCCCGGCCTGTTCTCCACTCTAATCCCAATAAAAAGAGGAGTAGGGCAGGAAGACACCACCCCTTCCCAAAACCAAGGTAATTCTTCCTGCTGACAGTGAGAGTATTTGTCTTGCACCTCCCTTCCCCCCTCTCTCCTCCTCTCCTTTTCTCTGTGTTACATTTTCTCTTCTAATGAGGGCAACATCTGCTTCTCAGCCTCATTTGAATCCCTGAGCATCCTCCCCCAGGGAGTGCAACAGGAGCTTGGCAAAGAAGGGCAGGTAGCCACCACTGGAAGATTGCTCTCCTGTCAAGATGTTGGGTGCAGAGGATGAATCACTTGGTTACGGGTGGGAGCAGGGCTGCTTGTGCAGGACATTCAGAAAACTCGGGACCCCAGTCTCTGGGTGTTTGAGATCTAACGCTCAGGTTGTCATACTAATCCTCCAGAGGTTATTTCAAAGCCTGTACACTTCAAAAGCTCGTGGAAGTATGGGCCTGCCCCGCCTATTCAATCTGGGGGACACAGATTTAGTACACATGCCGCATCTACACTTTTGAAACCTCTGCTCTTCCAGTTGCCCAGCCAGCCAGCCCAAGCAAGGGACACCAAATGCATCACCTTGTAGCTGTGCAGGACAGACTTTTTGGGTGGAGTTGTGAACAGAGATGGAGGGGTCACTCTGCCACTCCCCTAGGAGCCTGGGCTGTGACTTCTTCCCTGCAAGGCAAGGCCAAAGGCTGAGTATTTGTAAGAGCAGCCTCAGGTACCAGACAGCCTGCATGTGGCTTGGCTCTGGAGCAGAAATCCCCATCTTTTCCCCGTGCAGCCTTGGATGCACCAGCTGCCTGGCTAAACCTGGTGACTGTGCTAATTGGGAGCACAGGGAGAGGGGCTGAGACATGTCAGGGAAAGATGGAGTGACTGGAAGAACAGGCGTCAGTGGCGGCATCGGGGGACGATCGGAGGGAGAGGGGAAGATCGCATGGCGGGATGAGGAATGGCAAAGAGGCTGAGGGGAATGAGCGGCTGAGCCAAGCAGAGCATTTGGGAGAGCGGGAAATCATGCGTCAGAGCTGCAGGGACTCGGAGACGGTGTCACAGGCAAGGCTGAAATATAAATGGGAATTCTCACTGAGCCGCATCAAAGCCATATTGGTGAATGAGAAAAAGGGAGGCTGAAGGAGTGAAGGAAAAAAAGCCATATTGGTGAAAGAGAAAAAGGAAGGCTGAAGGAGTGAAGGAAAACCACACAGCCAGGGCAGCCCATCCAGTACCTTCTGAGGCATCCTCAGTGGCACTGGCCCACCCTATCAGAGGAGGCTGCTGAGCAGAGGGCCAAGCAGTCAATGGGGTGGGAGAGTGGCATTAAGTCATTAGTTTGTCATTAACAAAGCAATAAGGAGAGTGAACAAAGACACACAGCGGGGTTTTTTTGTTTCTTTCTTGCCTTTTTCCCTAACACACATTTACCCCCCCCCTCCCCCCGCCCTTCCTCCCTGGTCCCTGCCTGGACAGCTCTGGTACCCTTGGCAATCAGCTAGCCCTTCTTTTCCCACCACCTCTAATCCCAGACTCTGTCTCCTACAGGAGGTGTTTTGTGTGCTGGTATTTCTCATTAGGACCCCAGGGATCCATCAAACATGTGACTTTCACTGCCCCAGGTGCTAACACACCTTATAATTTAATAACACAGTTGCCCCTTCCCTCAGTCTGGTCCTAGAAGAGCTGGAGAGGCTTGAGCTGATGAAATGTGCTGCTCTTGGAAGAGCTGGGCAACACCTGTCCGACAGCTATAGGCAGTGCAGTTAAGGTGAGAGGGAGGTAGGTGAGCGAGGAGAACGCTCTTTTAAGTCAATGGAACTGTGGTCTCCCTTGCAGGATAGGCTGGTCTCTAACTTACAGAGTGTTTGCCCCTGTGGCTCCCTCATGGCCATATTTCATTTAATTCCGTTTTCTGCTTGGCCACAGCTCCGCACACATACCAGCTCAAGTCCCACAGTCACCTCTGGCCCAAATCAGATCTGCCTTCTATCTACCTCCTTTAGTCATGCTGCCTTCTACTCTCAGATTCCTCTTTCTCTTTATCTAACACCTTTGTTCTTCTCCCACCTCTCTGTATAGTAAATTTCATGGCACTGGAGAGGAGCATTAGAAAAGTCCAGGTGGAACAGTGCAGATTAGCCCGAAGGTCTGCCTGTTCTTACCATCTGTCTTTACCCAGTACTCATTCCCCTGTGTCCCAGGAAGAAAGCTTCCTCCAGAGCAAAGGGGAATGCCTTCTCAGACAGAAATAGAAGTGCTGAGAGTGTAAGTGCCACCAAGCCATTGGGGCCCGCAGGTTGACTCCAAGGACTGAGCTGCCAAGAACAAAAAGACAGCTGGGTGGGCCAGTGGCATCTTTCAACCTGGATCTGCTGTGGTTTCCTAATGCCGCAGACCTGACTCTTCCTGTTCACCAACAGCAAGATGGTGAATCTCTGGCTTTGAAAGCACAAAAGCCTAAAAGCAAAAGGGATACCCCTGTGGGAGAAACAAGCACACTTCACCTCAGTGGATAAGTTCACACAGAACTTTGCAGCTTCCTGGTGACTCCACATGGGCTACGTGAATAGAGAAGCAAGCAGAAGCGTTTCCATTTGAGGAAACTGAGGCTCTCCGTGGTACACCAGCAAACCTAGATCTTCTGTCTGACGGAGCCACAGTGTCATGGCCATGATCGCTTTTGTGAGCACCACTGTGCCGTGAGACACAGAGAGTTCCCTCTTGTGTAAACAGCACTGACTCAGCTCCCGCAAGGCAGAAGGAAGGATCATTCTACATCCAGCTTTTTCCTCAGAGAGAGTGAGCTCGATGGGAGGGCAACCCTGACAAAGCCAGTTCAGTGAGCACAAACCACTGCCCACATCAGAACTACTCACACAAGCGCTAAGAGGTTGCTGGTGTTCGGTGGAAGGGATGTCACCAGCGTGGCGGCATCTTAGCAGGCCCGTGGTCATACGGTTTGGATGAGCAAGGCCTCTTCAAATGCTTGTTTCAACACGGTGTACCAGCAACACCGAGGTGGGGCTCTGCCTGAGCACACTGTGGGCACGTGAACTGAAGCTGGAGCCAGCGATATGGAAATACACAGTCTGCCCCACACCTCTCCGTGCAGTCAAACCTCTACATGGTTCTAACATCTTTACTCCTCAACTTGAAGGTCACAACCCAGTTTTTCCCTTGAGGTCAGAGCTCAGGAAACACATTCCATTTTTCCTCACTTGGATCAAAATTGCCTGAGGAAGAAAATTTCCCATGTGCCGAAGATATTTCAGCAACCATGTCACCCCCCGCCCCCCGCCATCCACTCTTCCATGCTATTATGGGAAAGACAAACGTCTCCCTGCCCTGCACAGCACCCTCCCACCCCTCACCCTGCCTGCCATCGGTCCTCATGAACATCACAGCCAGTTCCTGTGCCACTGGAGCAGCTGGCTTCTCTCTCTTGATTTTTCACAAGTGATTATCCAAGTCAGAATTTGTCACCCACAAAATGAAAGGAAAATGAACCTTCAATCACAGATGCAGATCTACCTGCTGAAAAAGAAGTGGGTGGAAGGGTGGGGGGAGAGAGAAATGGGCAAAGGAAGGGAAAAACAAGGAGAAGAAGGGCATGTGCAACAGAGAGAAGAAACTATGAACAGAGTGAGCAAAAATGAAGATAGGAAGGAAACACAAAGAAAAGAGGGGAGTGAGGAGCGTAAAGAGTTTGAGGTGAGGAGACTGGGGCAGAGCAACTAAGGGGTAGTTTTTCATGATAACATGAAAAATAGAGGGGCAGGGCAGGAGAGATCACTATATCTGGAGATGGAGCAGCAAGGTTTCCTTATTTTCCTTCCCATCCCATCTCCCACCTGATTCAAACCCACTACCCTCACCTCTTCTGACTCCCAGCATGACTGGTCCCTCTTGGGTGCTGTGAGAGGATTCTGCCTGCCCTAGAGCCTGTGTAGGGGCAAGGTAACCACTGGGGTCTGGCTCTTGCAAATGCCTTGTCCCTGTCACCACCCTAGATCATGCCCACACACACACACACGCTTGCACATAGTTATTCATGTCTCTCAGATGGCAAGACGGTTATCACACGTCCTCTTAGTCATCACTTAGCAAAGATAAACACATTTAGTGTTTAATCTTCCCTCATCAGTCAGGCCTTCCTTTGCCCCTCTATCTGCTGCTCTGCCCTGAATCTTCTCCGTTTTCTTTCCATTTCAGTTAATAAGCTGCCCAGCCAAGCAGAGCCCTCCAGAGAGGGGCCAGCAGCTCCCTGACTCTATGCTTCTCTAAGGACAACCACTTCCCTCTCTCCACTCCCCCCTGCTCCCTCCATCTCCTCCAAATAGCAGCTATGGATTTTGTTCTGTAATCTTCTCTACTCTTCCCCTCTCTACCATCCTTGCTAAGCCTAGCAATTTGCCTCCAGGTCTCTCAACCACTATTCCCCTTAAAGAGCCACTTACTGGTGTCAGATGAAGAGGGGACAATTTTGAGGTATGAGAATTATGTATGAAAGTTTATGCGCTTCTGTAAAATAAAAGGAAGGTTGTGGCTGAATTAAGAAGGCCATATACAAACAAATCTCAAGGACAAAAACCACCAAGTATTCCAAATATAATTTAAAATTCATTATGATAACCATGCCTCAGTTGTATTGACCCAAAGATTTTTCATTACACCGCAATGTTTGGGGTATCACATGCTTCCCAAGACACTTATCTGTGCCTTCCAGTAGCTTCCAGAAATCCGGTATTTCACACCGGTGCTACAAAACCCCTCCAGCTATCCAGGTTGTACCTCTGAAGTACCAAAGCTGAGCAGTGCCTTCCCTGTTGATTGACTGGCCACATACCCACAACACAGTCAGATTTGGTCTTCTTGCAGCCTGAATGTGCCCACCGTGACCTGTAAGATCGAGGCAGAAGGGTGGGGCAGCTCACTGCACACCTTGCCTCCAAAGCTGTAATGGGACCAGGCTTTGTCAGGGATCCCAGAGAAATGATAGGGAGAGCCATGGAAAGAAACTAGTGCTGCACTGTGCTGCATATAGCAGTACAATGATCACTTCAAAAGCTCCAGTACACAAGCACAAATAGATGCTGGACTGTGCAGCCACACACACACCCCCACTGGGAAGGCAGGGAGGAATCCAGGACAAGGCTGTAAGTGTCTGACAGTGCTGAACAAAAGAGATGCTGCAGGTGTAATGATTGTTCAGGAGATTGCATTTGCTTGTGGATGAGGATGGAGGATCTGACTGGATTTTGAATAAGTTCTGCAACAAACCGATCGAATGCCCTTTAATCAGATGAATTTAGCTTCTGTCTTTCTTTAAGATGGTTCCAGGACACAGTCAACCTCCTGTTTGCAGCATTAATGGTCATCATCTAAATATAGGCATGCACCATTTCCCAAAAGTAGGAGGTATGGGATAAAAGAGCTGCGTTTGAGAGAGGAAAGAAAGCAGTGTATTCTGATAAAACAATGAAACTGCAGACAGGAAGTAAAAGACCATTAAGAAAAGCCTGAATATCGGGGTTTGGGCAGCAAAGAAATTGCCTCCTAGTTTTTGACGTACCAAAGAAGCATTGTACAGACACAGAGGGTGTTCCCAGAGAATTTCCTAGATCTGTTTTTAGTATGTCTCCTTAAGGGAAAACAAAATACAGGAGATTGAACATCAGCCAACCACTTGAATCAAAAAGATGCAACACATTATTGGTGGAAAAGTCTGGAGCAGGGATCCTGTAATCAATGTTTTCTCACTCTAGAGTGCATCTCCCATTAGGTTCACCTCTTCTCAGCACTTAGCTAATCCGAAGTGAGTGGCCTGGGGGAATCTCTGTCCTTTCTCTCTCACCCCAAGCAGCATGTGTGTGCCCTACAGGTCAGTGGTAGCCAGGGAGCAGATACAGAGCTGCCTACACATCTGTCCCTGTCTTTGGATGAGCAGAGGAAAGAGAGAAAAGGAGACAACAGTAATATTTGAGGAGGATAGGAAGGGACCCACACAGACCCTTGCCATTTCTCTGTACACGGACTTTCCCATCCCCTACCTCCTGCTCCACTGCAGCCAGAGGGATGTTTTCCCTGTTGACTTCAGAAGCAGCAGGAGCCAGCCACTAATTAGGATCCAGTATGACAAAG
The DNA here is from genome assembly GCA_013397845.1 of Melanocharis versteri. Lineage (NCBI taxonomy): Eukaryota > Metazoa > Chordata > Aves > Passeriformes > Melanocharitidae > Melanocharis > Melanocharis versteri. The sequence goes on from VZTG01007653.1 coordinate 2,749,686, forward strand.
CACAGAGTAGCCTGACACTGCTAGACCACAGTTGCCTAGAGGCAGAGGAGACAGTGCCTGCCGGAGGATCACTTTCATTAAGATGAAGAACATCAAACAGCTTTCCCCGAACTGACATCCGTCTGTCAAAAGAGCCCGCAAAGAAAGGCAGAGCTGACAGGGGCCCTAAGGAGAATCTCATTAGGATGGTTTTAGAGGGGCTTCTTGATGAGAGAGCTATGGGGACTATCTTCCTCCTTTCATCAGGAGTGGCCTGTGCCTGTCAGTTTGTTGTCTCAGTTCTCAGAGGCTGATGGGGATGGACAGGTAATACCGATGGACGTCACGGGCATGGGAATGTGACCAAGCAGGAGGCCGTGGACCGAAGGAGAAGTAGTGGAGCAGGACACCACAGAGCAAGTGCACGGAGGGAACATTTGAAGCACACCTCGCTTTTTGGCTCTGAGAACAGGAAGATGCTGTGGAAGGCAGACTACTCCAGTCAGCACCCTGGGCAGTGCTGGGCGGCCCAAGGGGAGCCTGGTGGGAGTGAGAATAGCATCTCACCTCCCTGCGCACACTACGCAGAATTGAATACAGACAGCCTGCTTTTTGTGCATAGGATCTGGGCACAGCTTTCACTCCAGACACATCTGCACACCCCCAGAGCCTCTTCAAGTTCTCAACCCAGCTGAATTCACCCACAGCCCAGCTTGAGAGTTTAAGGATTCGTCCATTCTCATGGAAGCAGTGATGAAGAAAGACTCCTTCACTCCACAGACAACAGCAACACGAATGTTTGGATGAAGAGGTATAACCCCACAGACATGGTTCTCTGGGTCTGAGCTACAGCCACATGGCTCTAACATAGACCAGTGATTTCTGGAAGGCTTTAAACAGGCATTTATCTAGGACTGTAATTCCCTCCTGAGGCACTCCTGCTGGTAAGTGCGTTCAGACACTTGCCCTGCAGTACAATGAGAAACCTGTGCTCAAATTCCCCAGCCAGCTCTGATTCAGTAATCACAACAAGTGTTTATTAGTGCCTGCAGGGACATTCTACTTATTAGGAGTGGTCAGCTGGGCATTACACTGTGCTCAAGTGGTTCAGCAGTCTTTAGAGTCTGGAACTGACCTTGCAATTTACCCCTACACAAGTTGGTGACATCATTCAGTCTCTTTAGAGGCTCATATGGGCAAATATCATTGCCTTTTCTTAAAAGTTGCTACTCACAGTCTCTCGATGTAGAAGGAAAGCACGATGTTTCCATTTCCTTAGAAAGCTGATGCCGATGGTCTGTCTTCTCAGTCACCCTTAGGGCTGCCACACACGACCTCATTGTTTTGTCCAAGGGTGGGAGTCCTAAAGCCCACAGGCTGTAAATAGCCCTCAAGAGCTCATGAGCCTGGGACAGACCCTTGGCATGCTCAAAAGACCTGCACCTGGGCAGCGCAAGAGATGCCTCTGGTGCAGGCCAGGGTCTCTGAACATGTCATCACAGCCTCAATCAAAGCTCACAAAACATATTCCCAACTAGCACTGAGAGACACTTTGTGCTATTGCTGTGCAGTGCTAAGGTACGTGGGAATTTGCAGCCAGCTGAAAGGTGCTGGGAAGACCTGCTCTCTCACCTGCAAAGAACAGGCTCAACAGCCCTGCATCAGGGCTTTGCAGTGATGACATCACCCAGGCTTTGAAGAGCTCTGCCAGATGATTTCTCATGGTACCTCTGAAAATCTGCAGTGCTGATGCTGTCCTGGGTTTTAAGAGTTAGCACAAATTATGTCAGTCAAGGAGTGAATCAGAGGTCTGAACACTGGTGTGCAGTGCAAGGTCACCCTCCTGTCTTCAGCTTCTCCTCCAGAATATCTCCCACAGCTCCTGTTTAGTATTTGCCAGCACTCAGCTAATGTCTTGGATAACCCAGGGCACTACAAATGGCTCTGGAAACCAGAATCTCACCCTCTAAATTCCTGAGGACCTGCAGCAGTGGTGCCATTTCCCATCTCCAGAGTTTTGCTGGGATGCCTTTCTCCTAGCATTTTCTCTAGGTTTGGTGGGGATGGAGGGTAAGCACCACAACAGGGAAGACATTGAACAGACAGGAGGTTGTGGTGACTCCCACAATGATGTGGTGGCATCACGGACTTGAGCCAGAAGGGTCAGTGCATAGCTCTTACAGCTCCCCATCCTTATATGAATTGTGTCACCCCACCACAACTCCAAGCCCCTAAAGTGGTTTCCAAGGCAGGGAGGAGGCTGCAGAGGCTCCACTCTGGCTCACCTCTCTTTGTGCCTGGCTCTCACGCCCCCACTCACACACACACGGGAGCTGTCTCGGGCTCTCTCACACAGGCTGGCTCACACACTCACAAGCTCTAACACAAACACAAAGGCTACAGGACCCACGTCTCTCAAGTATTGTATAGGATCCCTCTCCCTCAGTGTCTGTTTCACACACACTCTCTCTCTCTCTCTCCCTCACACTTGTGCTTGCAGACATCTTTTTCTTCTCTCTGTTTCTTTTCGGCATCGGTGGGAGTTTCAGAGAACAAGGCTCTGTCTTATTCACTCTGTTTGCAGTATCTCATTCCCTGCTAGTCTGTACCATTTGTTTTGCTATATTACCATTTGGTTTGCTTTATTACTATTTGCTTTGCCCAGGACTCAGTTCCCTCCCCTCAAGGAGGAGCTTATCAGAAACATAAGAACATGCCCCAGTTCCTTGGATTCACCAAGACAAGATTGCCTTCATTGGCAAATCCATGAGGGTTTTGCTTTAGACCCTGCTCTATTTGGCTCTGTTACCTGTCAGAAAGTGATGTTTCCAGCGTGTGGCAGGTTCATGAGTCAACCTGAACACCATGTGAGCTTAATGTGAGAACAAGCTATACCGTAGCAAAGATCAGCTCTGAAAGATTAACTGTTGAACTGCAGTTCAACTACCTGGAGGAACAGCTGATCCTCTTCTTCCTTATTGCAGGTGTGGATTATCACAGTGGGTACTCATATGCAAGGAGATCATCAAACAAACCCTTAATCTTTTGCTTCCTTTTCTCCCCAGCTCACCAATGGGCATAGGGAATGTTGCTTTTACAGCTTGGTCTTTGTGAAAATAGGAATTAATATTTTAAGCTCAGGGCTGGTCTAAGTGTGATGTCTGAAGACGGTAGGAGTGGCAAGGTTTGTGTGAAGGATCAGCTAGGATACAAGCAGAAATAAATGGACAGGGTGTCAGGCCCACAGGAGGTAAATGCAGCAAGTCCAAAAATGAACTTGTCCATTTTTACATTTAATTTGGCTTGTCCAAAGGAAGTCATTTATCTCCCTCTATAAACCTTGCCTCACCAACATTGTTCCAACTTGGCAGGAATCAGAAATGCATGGATTCCTCACAGCAATATCACCCCTCTGTTCTAACATGCCGTTAAAACACAGAGGAATTTCAGTTCCATCCTTTCCAGTTGGCACAGTCCTTCCCAAGACTTCCTATAAACTGAGACTTCCGTAGTGACATTTACATTCCTCCAGTCCTTAGGCACTTCTCCTACTCACCATGAGTGTTCAAAGATTATTTGGATTGACCTTGAAATGACACCAGCCAGCTCCCTTAGCACTGCTGGATGCATCCCATTCAGGGCCCATGGACTTAAACATGTCCAGTTTGCTTAAGCATTTTCTGATCCTCTTCCACACAGGTTAAGTTGCTCCCTATTTTACCCTGGTCTCTACAGCCTGGCATTTCTGAAGGCCAGTATTGTTACTAAAGACTGAGCTGGAGAAGCCACTCAATACCTCAGTGTTTTCCATGCTCTGTCTCATCCAGGCACCTGCCCCATTTAGCAGCTGGCCAGCATTTGCCAAGTCTTCCTTTTGCCTTCCATACTTTTGTATTTTTGTGATTTTTAAGGTTCTGGACAGCCATGGGGAGCTCAGCTGGAGGTTAACTCAGAGAGGCTCAGCACCGTGTCCCACGGGCGAGCAGTGCAGAGCGCACCTACCATCTGCTCGAAGGGGACATGGAGCCAACTGCAAACAAGGTCATTAGCACACCTAGCATAGCCCTACACCTCCCAGGATCAATCCCACAGGGACTTCCCTGTCTCAAGACCTATCTTGGTTCAGAGCGGGCTTTAGGTCTTGAAGCCATATGTTTCAACTTTTTCCTTGTCTATTTTCACCAATAAAATCCTTAGTTTTTTCTATCCTACCACTTCCCATACACACTCCTGTGTCAGCAATCACTGACATCAGCATTCTTGTCATGAGGCAAATCTTGCTGCTTTGAGGATTCCACTGCCCTGGTGCCATGGCTCTCCCTCACTCATGTCATCTGATGTGCCTGGTCTTGGTCACAACACCTGCCTATGCGGGCACTCCGCTCCCCAAGGTACGCATGTCTCCAGGGGTGTCCTGCCGTCTATGTTTTCATTCAATGAGAAACCCAAGCTAAATGTAGTTCCTTCTCCTGTCCATTTGTCTGATTGCTGCAGCGTACATTTAAGTTTTTTCTACCTGCACATCCCACTTGCCCTTTCAGGCCCTGCCAAATAGTTGTAAGACCTGAATTTTATGCAAGTGCTCACTGTGTGCTGGAAGAACTGGAAACAGCAGCTGCAGAAACTCTGTTCTGAGTCTCACTGCTGCAATGCTGGGAAGTTTCAGATGCAGCTCTTTTCCCATCAGGTCTGTCAGATGATCTTAGTATCAGGCTAACAGCTATCTGGCATTTCAGACCATTGCAGCAGCCTTGCTGGGCAGACCTTGGCACAAGGCTGACAGAGGTTGGATAAGATGTGCAATAATGCAGAAGAACGGATGTACTGGATTGTCATGAAGGTCCATCTGTCCCAGTGTTCTCTCTCTCTCCTTAATACTGGCCAACAGCAGTTTAAAGATTTTCAAAAATTTGGTTTAAATATTTTGGCAAGGAATTTCATCAGCTATTTCTTTACTAGGATATTTTTTCTTGAATTTTCTCTTAAACTAGATGCTTAATCATTTCAAGGATACTCAGTGTTCTCACTTGGGAAGGAATAGCCAGTACTTTTGCCCTGCTTGCCTTCCTCAGACCATTTGTAATTTTAGAATCTTAAGTAGAGGAGAAGATGCAGACAGCTTTGATTCATGCTGATATGGCAGATTTTCTGCTGCTTTTCCACAAAATATTTCCTTCATTTGGAAGAAAGGTCATGATCCCTGGGAAGATAAATTTGCTGCTTCTGCTTGGTGGCCACCTGGAGATGATCATACAGAGACCAGAAAACATGTGCCTTCTTCCAGTGGGCCTTTTTCCTGCCTGAGATCCCAGCAATGGAGGAGCAAGCTATGAGGGCTGCCCCATCTGGAGGATGAGAAACCCTGATGCCATGGCTGTCTGCAGGGAACGTTTCTGGCAAGAGCCTTCTGGATGTGTGCTGTCCAAGGAACCCTGGTGCAGATCCAAGGATTCTCTTCTGTCCAGACAATTCCAGGTGGTGACAGTAGAAGGAGCTGACCCATATGGAGAATCCTTTCCTGCCCACCAAATCCCCTCATTTATAACAGCAGGTGGGAAGCACATGCTCCACGTCACACAGCAGAGGAGCCCAGCTGCAGCTACAGGGCCTGGTCATGGTACAGATCATCACTCACTGGCAGCACAGTCACAGCCTCTCCATGGCTTGGAGACTCTGCCCCACACCAGACCCCTCAGCTTGGGCTGTGACAAACTGGGAAAGGGGAGAGATCTGGTGCCCTGCAGAGCAGCACCACACACTCCCAAGGTCTCTGTTAGAAGGCACGTTCCTTTGCTGCACTCTGCCACAGACTCCTTCCCAATCTCCTGTCTGTATGCAGCCTCACCGTGCATCAACATCCAACACTGCCCCACCACCCCTGCATGACGTGCTGTCTCAAGCACTGATGAAGCAGATGGCTGCCTCTCCAACCTCTCCCCATCTTCATGGATCCCAACAGGGTCACACAGTGAATCAGCCTAAGAGCCAGCTGTAGAGCCGCTGGTTCAGCTAGATCCCAAGATGTTTTTCTTGTAATCAAACATCTTGTGTCTCTCTCTGCAGCACTTGCAGACCTGGATTTTCACCTGAGACCTACCTATTTAGTAGGAATCTTTGGAGTCTGGCCTCAGGGCTCCTGTTAGTGAAGCAAAAAGTCCCAGTTACCCTATCCATGAGCAAGCTGCTAAAAATATCGGGATCACATGGGATTAAGCTTGTACTTGCTGTACATAGAGGTATGGTTTGTTTAATAGAGCACTGAAACAGAAAGGTCTGCGGGATTCATTGAGATTTTCTTTCTCTGCCCACCAAAGCTGCTCTCTGAGTCATTATGTGTGGTGCTGAGTCTGTCCCCTGCCTGCAAGAACAGTATGTTACTTTCTCTCCTTCAGTCATTTCTGAGGTGATGCCCCTGCCCAAATCTGACTTCCTCTGTGTGGACTTTGTTAAGAAATTCCAGCCTGTGGGTGATGCTCAGGCACTGCAGTAGGTCATCTCTGGGGTCAAGGTGTGGAAGAAGCTGGTTACTGCTGAAAACATTCAATAAGGAGCCAGGAGAGATCTGGGGATCCAGCAGGGAAATGTGTCTGTAGGGCAAGGTGCTTGATCCCTCCTGGAAGTACTTTCCAGGCATCCTTTGAGTGTTCACCAAGTTCCTATGTCTAATGGTGTGGAACTGTGTTAGAAGAGGCCCCCTGCCCTTCCTATGCCACAATCACAGCCATTTCTGGAAGAGTCACAACTGGAGTAATTTGGGCAGAGACATCATCTCAGAAATGACTGCAGCAGAGAATATCCAACTGACTCACACACTGAGTTTGTTTCACACACTGATTGTATCTCAGCTTCTCCCCAGATTCCACCTTCTGTCTGCCCCAGTGCAGTATAGGTTGGCCCCACTGCAGTGCCTGTCTGCCTGAGAACCTTAGTAGCACTTTTAGTGCACACTGATGCAGAAATGCTCTAAACCCAGTCATGAATATTGCTCAGACAAGTTTTGCCTTTCTTCATCCCTTTCTGAGCAATGAGCTGGCTGCTTTTTTTTTTTCCTATTTTGATGGCTTTTTTTTTCCACCCCATATGGTCAATATTTAATTTTTGGTGAACAAAGATATTTCTCACATTCTGTTTCCCTGCGGGACACCACTTCCTTGCAGGTTTGGATGACTCAAGAGATGAGGAATTATATTAGACATTATATGAGAGACGAAAATATGTGGACATGGGAGGAGACAGAAGGGGTTGAATGGAAGGAAAGAAATAGAGAAATAAAAAAAGGATAACATATGGAAGATGGTGAGAGAAAATATCAAGAAAGTGAAGGGGAGGAGAGGTAGACTAAATCATTATTCCCTAGGGAACAGGGAGGTGAGGGTCAGTGAAGGAAGGTGGAGAACAGAGAAAACAGGAAAAAAGGAGAGTGTGAAGGGAGTGGTTAAAAAATGTGAGGGAAGCACAATCTGCAGGAAGGGAGGAGGGAGCTGGTGGCCTAGAAGGTAAAGCAGAGGTGAGAGGAGAACATGTGTCCAGTTCTGACAATGTCGTGGGAGATTGGTTCGTTCTCACAGGTAGCCAGGCAGAAGAAGCCCAGAGGTTTGGCTGCCATCATGTGCTGCTTCCCTCCATCCACCACACTGACCAGACTGGGGACTTAGTGATGTGAAGAGAAACCAACAGAAACAAGTGTCTTCCATTTCCCAAAGGTGTTTCATGAACTCTATCTGGGGGACAAGGGATGTCACTTTCCCAGAGACCCAGGCAAGTCCATTCCTCCCCCAGAGCCAGAAGGGAGTTCTTCAGTTTCTTCAGACCCAGGACGGTATGTTATGCTGTAACTGTGAATTCGCAGATGCAGTGACCTCACAGCTTATACTTTTCAGTGGAAAGACTCCATAATACGCCAAAGTGATCACTCCAAGGCCTTCAAGCAACGAGTTTCTTATTCCTCTGAGAGGGAATGGGGGTGTAGAGAGGCTGTGCTGGCAAATCCGACCACTTCAAAGCATCCCTGCATAGCAACAATTGAAAGCAGGAAGGAGATCTGTCATCTAAATCTTTCTGGGCTAGCTAACATGCCCCAGGCAGTTTCACCTTCAGGCACACACACTGCACAACAGGGATGGAGAAATCAGTGCCCCCTTCTCTGTACAGGATCTAGGTGGGGTAAGGGAGCAGTGTCTCCTCATCAACCCCGAAGTCAAACAACCCAGCACACGCAGAGTGAAGGCAGGTGTAGACAGACAGAGTAGCTCTGAGATGATAGGAACAGCAAAACCTGAAGGATCCCCCTCTCTCCCTCTCACACTCCACCACTGGACTGGTGCTCTTTCCCAGCTGCACACTCAGTCACAGGCAGGACAACCTTCTTAGAGAGGCTGGATGGGCCCATGATGCCTTCTTGGAGAAGCAAGCTAGTCATCCACAAGCAGAATTGTCACCTGGCAGTCGTGAGTGGCTGAGGGTTTTTCGGAGGTCACTCAAGCCTCGGTTTCTCTGGACATTGCCCTGGCAAGTTCTACCTTCCAGCTCAGCTCTCTGCAGCAGTGGAGGGAGGAATGAGGACCAGTGAAGGATCTGGCGCCCAGCTACTCCTCCAACATCGGACCACAGCTCTACAGGAGTCTAAAAACCCTTCACCTCCACCCCATCAGTCTGTGTCCAACCTTGCTTCTCACTCTCCTGAGTTGTGTGCTCCACCCCAGCACCTCTAGTGCCACTAAGGAGCCAAAAGATCCTTTTCCTGGCCACCACAACCACCAACAATGCCACTGACACTTCCTTGCTCCTCTCCCCCACAGGCACCGTTTCCTACAATGGCCCAAAAAGGAGAGCACCATCCTCATGGAGTATGGTAATATAGCCCTGAAAAGCCTCTAATTAACCCTTATTATATAATTCATCTGGCAGCTCCTGCCACAAAGGGCACAACAGACAGTGTCAAAAATACCAATTATCTCCCTGGCTGCCACATGAGAAGCAGAGAGAAAGAGAAACAGGTGTCACAGGTAGGAAATCTTGTGGATGACAGTGACACAAGACAGAAAATGTACAGCAGAGAAACAGAGGCAGCAGCTCTCTCCCCACCTTATCGTAAAGGGATGAGAAGCTGGGATCTCGTGTCTTCTGGCCCAATGCCCAATTTGAGCAAAGCCCAGAGTGAAACCCCTTTTCCTCCAGACAAGCAGGTATCACAACATTAAGCAGCCACTTTCTTTACCTGAAGGCACTCATACACAACAGGTACAGCCACCCCAGTCTTTATAGATTTAACCTGCACCTCTTCATCCTGATGAATCCACCCTATGACACAGTTTGGCTTGGCCTGGCCGCTTTTGTCAGCTGCATCGCTGTCTTGCAGCTCAGCACCTCAGTCCAACAAAGCCATTTTCACATGTTAGGAATCCCCAGTCATCAACTCCAGATGTCCAGGAAGGGAAAGAACAGAGTAGAAAGAAATCCCCAGGCCCATTTTGTGATCTTGCAACAGCAGGCAGCTGGGGCAGGTTTGTGCCTATTTGCTCGCAAGTCTGTGGCTCTTCCTCATGCTCCATGCCTGGCTATGCTTTTCCCTCCTTCAGCCACTTTTCCCCGGAGGTCTCCAGATCCCCCCACCCATTCTTCAGGTTTCATCTTATTATTCAGGTCCCGTTTGTCCCTTGATACTCATGGCAGAGCCTCCACTGTCTTTGGAGCTGGAGCAAGACAAGTGGGACAAGGCACTGGGCCGGAAAATTGGGTGCAGAAGTTGCAATGAATTCTTAATGATGCCCTTTCTGGCAATGTATACAGAGGGATGGAGCGGAATACTTTTCTTTTTCAAAGTGTTTCATATTTAAAAAGTGATGAGGCTTTTGATTCATTTTCCACAGTAGCATTGGCTGGGCACCTGCTTACTTCTGCCTTGCTTAGCAGGCGTCACCAATACAGCTCCTCGGACTCATTTTAGATGCCATTCCTTTCTCCTTTGGGAATGCATGTTAACTGCCAGTCCCTGAGGAGCCTGGCAATCCTACTGTAAGAGGTATCACATAACCATGTTGTGAGAGACAGACCCTGTCCCAAGGAGCCTGACAAGGGAAGGGAAGACACAGATTCCCGTTGAATATTTGGGACGCCAAGGAATGGAGCAGTTCTGCACTCTGCAGTACCACCAAACCTGTGGCAGAACCTCGAGTTTGTCCCTATAAGGGACCACCAGTGATAGTGATCTATCCATAATTTTAACAATGTATGTGAACCTGTATAAAAGTATTAGAGTCCGCGTTTCATCTCTCTTATCTTTTCACTCCTAAGTATTTCACTTCCAGGCTGTTCAGGTTTTCTTTCTCTCAGTTTGTGGTTTCTTCAAGGGTCAGAAGAGAGATGTAGAGGTTGTTCAGTGACATCCTCTGCTCCCCTGCTACAGGTGAGCATGACCTGTGCACTTAAAATCCAAAATCCCCTTGGGCTCTGTGTAGCTCTCAGTCTGTCCTCCAGCTCGGCACAATACACACGTTTTTGTTTTAATTGAAACTGCATCCAAGACATGGGGAAAGATGTTAGTCGACCATCCCCTTGAGAGACAGCCCTCAGGACAAAGGTCAGCAGCATGACCCTCACACCCTCAACCATTTGTTCATTGCCCTTCAGAGCTGTTGGTTACTGGGTCCATTGGAGCAACATTATCTGGACAGGACAGATTCCTCACTCTGCTCTCTTAGGCTTGGCCTGACCCTGAGGAGTCATGATCGCTCAGGACGCCCAGGCACTTAGTGCTGCAGAGAAGCATCCTCTAATCTGAGCTGGCCATCGTAAAAGCCACCAAGATTTGGATGGGAAATCAAGACCCAGAAAGGTTGTTACCTTTGCAGTGGAAACAGGATTCATCTGCCATTCCATCAGAGATACTCTTCCAGTGCTTACAGTCAGCCCAGAAGAGGGCAATGTTGCCTACTTGCCTGTCGGTACAACACAGAGGCACATGCACAGGCACACATAGGCAAAGAGACGGCAACTGTCCCGTATGACTTCCAGCAAAAGGCTCTGTGGCTAAGTCAGGTCTTTCTGTGCTGCAGCAAATTAGGGCTTGGATAAGTCACTGAACTTCATAAGGGTGGAAAAGCACCACGTCAGCAAGAACCAACCACAAGAAAACACAAAATGGTCTTCCCGAGTCTGCAGCCAGCCAAACATGAGGCTGTGCAAAGAGCCCCTGTTCTTCTCCAGGGTGGGTTTGCTTAGCAGGCCAACTCACTCTGGCCCCCCTCACGCTGCCCACTGCAGCCACTTCACTGTCCACGGCCCAGCCCTGGCCCCTTCTCTCACTCCATGATGCAGACATCATGGTCCACCGAGCAGGTTCTGGAGGTAGAGGTCAGTGTGGTTTGCTGCAGTAACTGCAGTCCATTGGACACAGTTATGTCCAGAGGCACTGGAGAGAATAACGTAGACACACAGACATAGCTCACACCTCATCCCTTCCCTGGACACACACCAGCTCACACAACAGTGTGCAGAGCAGAGGACTCCTAAGGTCTGTGACTGGAATCAGCCAAAGGCTGTTTAAATACAAGCACTGCTTAACTCTTTCACCACAAATCATTTTGGCCCAGAGGGCTGACTGCGGTGCCTCCATGTCCCCTCAGCCCAACAGTCCTCACCTGGCTTCAGGATATTTATGATGATTTCAGCCCTGACAGTCTTCCCTTCCCAAAGCTTCCTGCTCCCCCTAGACAGCATTTGCAAATACATCTTGTCCTCTCTCATCCCTGTGGCAGAGCAACCAAATGAAATGCAAGGACTGTGGAGACAAAATCGAATTTAGCAACAAAATAAACAGCATGGGGGCTCTCTACTGATTAGATTACGCCTCTTTATAATTTATGCATTAATTCCTCCCAAGGTCTGAGATTCCCTGTCTTAGAAGGCCTGTATCCCTGCACTGCAGAGATGCAGATGCCAGGAACATCACTTTGACTGAAACATCCAGCTTTCCACCAAGCAGATGAAGCTCTGATTAACCCCAGAAGAGCTCCTGTTTGTTATGCACCATTGTCCGTCCTCCAGAGATACACAGCCCAGCACCATTCCTTCCCACACTCAATCATTCTTTCCGAGTCCAATGGAGAACATGTCAGACTGTGAAGCATCTGCCTGTAGTAGCATCTGCTCCTAGGTCTGCTCTAAAATCAATTCAAGCATTAATAAGAGTCATCAGCCACTGCAACATATATATCCAGGAGCTGTTGTGTCCATATTCACAACTCTCTAGAACCATTTCTTCCTGTCCTTTGCTACACAAGGAGCAGAGACTGTGAGCTCAGCACACTCAATAAGGAAGCCTAGAAGCCATGGCTAGATCTGTCTAATCAGAGCTGGATGTGCAAGAGCAAAAAGAAGAAACCCTCTGAGCCAAGGAGCCATACCACTCTCAGGAGAAACTAGAAACATTAAGAAACAGGAGGCAGAGAAGAGACAAGACATGCAAGGGAATGGCTGCTGTCACCATACACAAATTGGCCTAATTATGTGTATAAATGCACCAATAGGCATGGATTTGCTGGCTGTATTCTTGACTTTAAATATTGATGCTTAGGAAGAGCTGAGATCAGGATATCTGCTGGTGGATTAGGCTACAGATTGCTCAGTCATTACCCACGGCTGGATCGCCTGTCTTGGATTGCCTTCCTCCAGAGAGCTCTGGAGCTCAGACAGAGGATTTGTTGTGTAGGTAATGGGCAAGGAAGCTCTGCCTGACACCCAGGCAGTGCTGTCTGCCTGCCCTGGGTGGGGCAGAACCCGGGTGCTGATTGGTGAGGGCTGGTATCATGATGGAACTGACGACTGGGTAAAAATGAGGATGTGTCCAAAACAGGCAATAGCCAAGGGCAGAGAAACAGTGTGTTTGGGGGAAGCAGGTGACCACTGGGTGCCTGGGAGAATCTTCCCATGCCCTGACCCAACTCTCTCAGTTTCACGCATACTGTTTCCTCCCATCCCGTCCCATCCCATCCCGTCCCGTCCCGTCCCGTCCCGTCCCGTCCCGTCCCGTCCTATCCCATCCCATCCCATCNCCCATCCCACCTCCTCTACCAGACAAGTCTGAAACAAATGGACTCAGAAGCAGCTTTTCATAGTTTTTGCTTGTTGATTTTTTTTTTTAGGTTTTTTGTTGGTTTTTTTTTTAAATAAGAAATTTATTGCAAATATAGAAATTGATTTTCTCCATACAGGAATCTCCGAGTTGAGGAAAAACGATTTCGTGCCATTCAGTTTTAAAACAGGAAAAGAAGGAAAGAGAGAAAAAAAAGAAAGAAAATAACAATAAAGAAATACAAATCTAAAAGAAGAGAAGAAAAGAAATTTTAAAAAAAGAAGAAAGTAAGGAACGTAACTCCAACTTAAATTTGTCCATACACAACCGGGGGGGTCACAGGGTTGTTACGGAAGGAGGAACACCAAAGAGGCCACAAGGAGCCAGTCCCAGCAGCTGCCTCCCAGGCCCTTCCTTACATTCAAGGGCTGACACCCCCTTCTCTGTGCCTGGCAGCTGCCCGCCCCTTCCCACCCCCTCACCCCAGACGCTGTGCTTGTGGATGGACCAGCCGTACCAGCCCTGGAGGGTCTGGCCTGACCCGGACAGACTCTTCCTCTTCCCCCCAGGGAAGGTGGAGAGCAGGCGGTGGGGACAGGCCGCCCAAGAGCAAGGCCTCACAGTGGCGGTGGTAGTTATGGGGGAGGCAAAGGCCAAGCCGAACGCGCGAGGATGGGGCATACGGAGGGGGACCGTAAGGGGGGGAAGAGGGAATTTACCCCCTGGTGGGACAGGGAGGAGAAGGAGCGGGAGAAAAGGGAGAAGGAGAGGCCAGGCAGAGGATGGCCTCTCTCCACTCAGGGACGGGGTGGGCTGGGGCGGCCCTGCAGAGAGCTGCCCTCGTAGGATGGCCGGGGAGAGGTACGAGACACCCCCGCAGGGCGCGTGGGGGGACAGTCAAGGGGAGGCAGACCGAGAACGCCCCTCACAGTACAAGGCCAAAGCGGCTGAGGGACAGGGTTGGGAATGCGTGCGTGTGTAGGGGGGACGCAACAGACGCTCCCCTCTGCCCCTTCTTCAGGGAAGGACCCAAAACCACCTGCTCAGACAGGGTGGGCAGGGCGCGGCTGAGGTGGGGCAGGCTCCGCCAGCCCTACAAGAAACCCCCATAGCCTGGTGGGGGGTGGCACAAAATGTCTGTCCCACACCAAGCCACCCTGAGGAGGCTCCCTCCTGCTCAGATGGTGGGACAGCAGCAGGCTGGCTCCAGCAAGAGGACACGGCTCCATGAGGCTCTTCTTGACTGCAGCTTGTACGGAAGGAGGTGGTGACGGTGGAAGGGATGTTCTCCAGGCTCCTGGAGGCTGTGTGTCCTTCCTGATGCAGCTGAGCTTTCCGGTCAGCAACAAGCATGGCAAATGTGCTTTTAGGGCCCTGGGTCCAGCTCCTGCCCACATGGCAGCTGCCCACCCTGTAGCACTGAGCTCTGCCCTACAGAGAGGGGTCACAGCTCATCATGAAGTCTGCCCAGATTTTTTTCTCCAGGCACTGCTGACTTACTCCCCACCTCCTCTCAGAGAGCCTTCACCCCTGCACTCAATCCTTTTCCTTGCTGTTCCCTTTGCCCCTTTATCATCCCATTCTTTCCACTGTGGCCATCTCTTCCCCAGGTCTTTCCAGCCTGTGCCTCTTCGACACCTTCTCCATCTCCCTCTACCTGTTACCTCCTTGCCTCACCACTCCTTGGTCCCACCATACCTTATTCACCCCTACTGTGTCTGCCCCTCCTCTCTCTTTCTTAGCTCCTTTTCCACCTTCCTCCTGCATCTTCCCCTCCTTCTTTCAAGCCTGCCAGGCAGAGCCTCCTCCAGCAAGGCAGGCTGATTAGCATTGCAAACACACAGAGGCCTCCTCAGCCCGACATAATTCTTCATTTGTCAGTCATGAATATTTCACACCTGCCTCAAGAGGGATTTTTTCAGCATGGAAGAGTGGGGAGGGGGAGAAGGGAACATGGTACTGCAGCATAAACTGGGGCAGCACCAGCAGATATGGGAAAGAGCTCTGCCCCATGGGAACAGCATGCCTAGAGTCTCACCTTCACACTCCTGGGTGCAGGACCCCAGCCTAGGCTTCTCCCCAAGGCTGTTCCTGGTGCTAGAGGGCAGGTCTGCACCCAACCCCATTCCTCACCCTCCACAATTTCCAGTGAGGTGAACTAAACCCCTTTTTTCTCTGTCAATAGTCACCAAGCCACAAATAAAGTGTGAAAGGGTTTGGTCGTGGTTCAGCCCCAGAAGTCCACTTTGCCCTGGGAGAAGGCAACATTGAGGGACTTGCCAAAGCCAAGCCATAGAGGCCTTAGAAACTTCAGGCAGTCTCTCTACACTTTTCCCCAACAAAGAGGCTTTTGAGGTTTCATCACACCCTGGCCTCTGCCAGGGCCAGCCAGGGGAGAGAATGCATAGGACAGACCTAATCCAGAGGTCTATGCAATCAATAAGAGGAAGGTGGTGGGAGATCTTCTAAGTGATTGTAACCAGCTCCACATCAAGTTTTCACAGTATCAGAGGTTTCCCTTCAGCTAAAGCAGTCCACGTTGCCTCAAGAATAACCTTGCTTTTTGGGAAAGAGCAACCAGGGCAAAGGGAGGGTAGTGACCATTTCTCTTACAAGAACTATCTTGACAGGCCTCACTCCTGTTCCTCAATAACTAGGAGAAATGATGGCCACTAGAAAGAGCAGGCCTTTGGTATACAACACATACCCCTTTACACACATGACCATGAAAAGCAGCTGAGAGACCATGTTTGAAGCAAGGGAAGGGGGGACATTGGAAAGAAGAAGGAATGAGGTTTATGGGGTGATTGGTTTGGGTTCTCTTTGGGGTATGTTCCTTCTCAAACTGGTAGGAGTCTCTCATAAAATCACATCAGGGATCAATGAAAGGAGCAGAGAAAACAGGGACAAGGACAGGAGAGACTTTGAGGGAGGAGGTTAAATTCCAACAAACTGGCACATACACAACAGGTGTTTGCTCAGAAAAATACAGTAAAATTGTCATGCAAATAGAACGTTAAATCTGCTTTCCTCCGACAGGGCTGGCATCACTTTGTGAGCCCTCATCCTGAGGGAGGGAGCAGGACAAAGAAGAAGGGAGGAGGAAGGAAGGTGAGACACTTTGTTCCCCTTCCTTGCCCTCTTCCTCCCACAGAACAGTCCATCTTGTGCAAACTTCATCCAATGGTTTGGAGAGGGGGCCTACAGCTGGGAGAGAAATGGCTTTTCCCTCCTATCCAGCCTTACCCCCACCAGAGAAAAAAGAAGGGTCTGATGATAGCTGTGTCCCTGACCTTTCTTTTCTGCCTCGTTGAGGTGTTGAGGGGAAAAAGCAGAAACCTTTACAGGTCAATGCTCCCCCTTAAAGTATTGACTGAGCAGAACTGTTTACAAGACCACACAGCAGAGAAGCACAGGGAGGGAAGAGCTGGGGAGAGGAACAAGACTCCATCCCCCTTTGCCTGTCATCCCCCTTTTCCTGTCCAATTCTGTGCCCCAGCCATTAGTCTTTTCTGCTTGGATGGTTGCCATGCTGGAAGACCACTGAGCCTGCTCCATGTGGTAGCTGGGGAGGTCTCTGTTGTGCCTAAGCATCTCTCACAGCATTTACCTGTCTTGGTTTGCTGTGTGGTTTCCGTCCCAACATGGAGGGACGCCTGCCAGCAGTGGTGTGACTCCCCTTTGAGACTTCCCTTCATCCTTCTGCACACAGGTGCACACACACGTGTGCACACACACCCCTTCCTCTGGGGTGGATTGGCTCTTACCGTGTGGAGTCAGCCCCATAAACACCTCTGGACTCAAGGCAAAATAATGCTTTGACTGTGGGAAAGCAGGCTGACAGTGAAAAGTCTGAGGCAATGGGGTCAGGACCTGGCTTAGGATTGTTACCATCAGCATCCCTACAAGGAAGAAACTCCACAGATCTTCATAGGGTTACACTCTGGGGATACCTGCTCTGGTTTTCATGCACCAGACTCTGCCTACTGCTCCCCCTCACTTACAGAAGGTGAAATTGTCATCTCTGGCATAGAAGCCAGCTCTCACAGCTAGCATTGCTACTACCTGGCAGGTAACAGGCAAGTTCTCGGCATGCAGCACATAAATCCCTCCTAGAAAAGCTCCTATACCCTCATCCTTCTCCCAGGGCCCCCAAAAACACTGGGTCTTCTGAGGATCACCTCTAAGAGGAAATAACTACTTAGGGAGGGCCTACACAACATAGGCCCTCACCCTCATCCTGATAGAGGTGAACAACAGTCAAGTGTTGGGCAGATCATGGAGAGGAGCCTCACTGTGCTGCATAAAGACATGTTCAGCAGGCAGCACTCCTTCCTGACAGAAAAACCTTGGGGGAGATGGTGCCAATATTGTGCTTTGTTCAGCTGCTCAGAAATGGGACTAGGTGGAGAGGGCAGTAGGCTCATTCCCAACTCTATGACAGATCTTCTACCCAAGAGGCAGAGGTTGGGACCTAGCAAGTGCAACTGGGATTTTGCCAAGATATGAAAGGATCCCTAAGAAAAGTCTGTCACACCTGTGAAGAGGTGGAGGATTTAGGAGGTGATATGTTGCTCTGACTCTCACGAGGGCCTCTAAGTAGCCAAAGGAACACTGCCATCTGGATGCTGGTGTCCTCTTCTATCCCGGCACACACAAAGGGAGCTTCTTTCAGGCCATCCTTCTTGGATGGCCCCATTCTCCCAGGCCCCATTCTCACATCCTGTTCATTCCCTGTGCTCCTGTCTTCACCCTAGGCTGTCCCCTATCCATGCCAGAATGTCCATGGCCTATTCAAGAGAAAGACTCTTTGTGAGGCCAACCCAGCAAGATGAGCAACTGAAATCCTGCTCTTCACATCCACCTGGAAGTGAGGAATTTGGATGATGCTCTTCTCATGGACACCCACCCCACAGCCCACGGTGCAAGTCAGTTGGGAAGAGCTGCAGAAGCTTCATGGAGAACTTGTTCTGCTGAGGTCCTCTCCAGTCCCTTCCTCATAGGAAGGCGGACATGAACAGAGAGTATTAAACTGACTACACAAGGGCAGCCTGAGCATAGGCGTGGGGAGGTGGGGAGGACCTCTGACCTGTAACACTCGTGGAGAGATGGGAACCCTATACACCTCTGAGAGACTAGACCTTCCTGCCTTTTCCTCCACCACTCCTTGAGGACCTGGCTTGCTGTGCCAAAGAGAACATTCACAACCCATTTCTCCCCACCAACTGGCAGAAAACTGGCTCTGAGAAGGCCTGGAGAATGCCTGTCACCCCAGAATTGCTGGTGTTCATCAGCAGCAACACGGCAGGAGAAGGGAAGGAGGAAGAGCAGCAAGGGCACAGAGCCTATTATACAGCAGGTCCTACCTGCCTTGGTCCTTCACATCTCTTCTCCTTCCTCTGAGGAGGATGGAGGTTCATGAAGTATCTAGATAGGAACTTCAAGCCCAGGGACCCTTAACAGAGAGGGATAGGGAAGGGCAAAGGAAAAGAAGGGAGTCAATTTTTTCCAGTAATTCCCACCTGTCTTGGAAGGGGGCAGGAGAGAGAGAAAAGCCTCCACTGCTAAAGAAAATGAGGGAAAAAGTTAGTGATGGAAGATTTGGCATAGCAGGTGTACAAGGTGGACAAGGAAGCTTTCTAAACCGAAGTCCTTCCCTCCCACCCAAAAGAAAAATCAGCCTTCAACAGGAACAGAAAGATGAATAGTTCACAGCTGAGTTTCATGCCCAGTGAGTGTCCATTCCTGCCCTTCTCCTGCCACCACTGCCACCCACTCCCAGGCCATTCCCACCCACCACACTCCAACATTGTTACCAGTGTCAGAGCAGGACGCTCCTCCCAACCATTTGCGGGCAGAACAATGGTCCCCGTAACACAGTAGAGACAATTCGGCGTGTGTGTGTGTGTGTGTGTGTCAGTGTGTGTGTCTGTGTGTGTTAGAGTTGTTGTAAACTTTAAGAAAAGGTTTTGTCAGTTTTGTATTTGTCAGGAGTATTTTGTTGTTGGTTTATTTTTCACAGTCAAGTGGCTTTTTTTTTCTGGTTGTTGGAGGGGGGTCTTGGTTTGTATTGTTTCCTTGTGAGGAAGAGTTACAGCTTCTGCTGAGCAGAGACTCCTTTCCAGTAATCCAGGATGTCATGCAGATCCTCATCCTTGGCAAATTGAACTTTCTTCCGCAAGGCATGCCCAGCTGCCATGTAAACCTCCTCCCTGTGATGCTTCTTGTAAGGCCGGAATCGCTCCCAGATCTTGTGGGTGCTCTCTGAGGAGTACTCGGGGCTGGAGGAGTAGCCCGAGAAGTAGTGTCTGGGGGAGAGCTGGGAGTACGTGGAGTCTCGCTTGGACCGGGACAGTGGCTTGAGGAATGACACCCGCTGGCTCAAGGTGTCAGCACTTTCCTCATAGTACAGGGCCGGGAAGGAGTGACGGTGCTCACTGCAATGGTAAGAAGGCTTGACCTCCAAGTGGTGGATGGCGCTCGGAGACACCAAGGGAAGACGATCCAAAGGGCTGTTAAGTGGGCTGCCCTTCTCAATGTATTTGGAGTCAGACTTGCTGAGTGGTGGGTGGTCAGGCACATCCAAGCTGAAGACCTTGGCGCTCTTGATGGAGCCACTAGAGGAGACACTGCAGGTCTTTCTGGCCACAGCAGCATCAGCACTGAGCTGGCGCTGCAAAGGGTGGTGGGAGCTTTCCTTGTAGGGTGGGGAAAGAAAGCTGGGCCGCTCTAGCCCACTCGAGGAACCGGCTGGGATAGACTGGCACTCAAAGGCCATATCTGAGTCAACACCAGTCCCACCACCCAGGAAGGATGCTGTGTCCAGCTTGAGGGCATCAATACAGTTGTTGATGATCTGGTTGACCTTGTCTACCTCCTTGGCTATAGTAGAGATCTCAGCAGCTGAGCCTTGCCCATTGTCAAGCTCCCTCAGGTCCTCATCCCGCTGGGTTCTCTCCAGCCCATCCCCACCACCAGTCCGCACCTCAATGTAGTTACCTTTAGTGGTGACTTTAGGAGTCTCCATTCCAGCGTCTATTGACTTTGATGGGGGCAACTTCTCCCCAATCATGGAAGGGATGGAGGACATCCGTGAGACAGGAATGACAGGTGGCTCACCCAGCTTCTGGGAAGGATGGACCATGGTACTGGTATCGATATCTGATCCATAACGCATTTCCAGAATGGTCTTTTTGACATTGAGTGATTTCTGTTTCTCCTCCTGCATCCTCCGCTTCCGCAGGCAGTAGTACACCACCCCCAGGACAATGACCATCCCAAAGAGGCAGCCCAAGGTGGTCATAATATAGTGTGTAGTGGTGGAAGTACTGGAAATAGGGTCCTCCCTGCCTTTGCTCCGGGTTGCAAAGGTCAGGCAAGTATGGTTGTAACGCCTGTTGTTGCGGATAGAGGCCACACAGAATGTATAATCAGTGTGGGCCTTCAGCTTGTTGACAGTGACATATTCCTTCTTGCTCTTCAGTGTTGCTATGTCAGAAACGTAGCTGTTGTTGTACTGGACCAGCACATACATCTTACTGTAGGGCATGGGGATGGTGACCATCAGGATGGCTGAAGTGATGGTGACATCATGTAGCTTGATGCTGGGACTGAAGGAGGAATCAGTGGTGGAAGATGCTGGAGGCTTGACTGAAAGGAAATCCCCGGGGCTGATGGCTGACCCCTCATCCAGATCTCGCTGGGAGTCAGGGGTGTAAGGAGTTGGGTTGACCCTGGAGAGGGAGGGGATGGTGCCCCCTCTGCACATGGACTGGAAGATGGTGATGGCATTGCGGTTGTGGTGAGGCCGAGGCACCAGAAGCGGATACCCAGCGAACTCCCGTGGAGTCTCACACTGGAGGCGGTCATAGTTCTTGGTGACGTTGTTGAAGAGAGCCAGCCAGTTAAGAAAGCCGTAGAGGCTGCAGTCACAGTTGAAGGGGTTGCCGGCCAGCTCGCACACCATCAGGTTGCTCAAGCTGGTGAAAGTGTTGCCCTCCAGACGGCTGAGGCGGTTGGATGACAGGTCAATGCTAATCAAGCTGGGGCACTCAGAGAAGGCAGTAGGGGTGACCAGCTCAATTAGGTTATGCTGCACAAAGAGGAACTGGAGACGGGCCATGCCCCGCAACATGCCCTCTGTCAGGTTGGTGAGTTTGTTGTAGCCCAGCTGTAAGACCTGGAGGTTTGACTGACCCATGAAAGCCCCATCCTCAATGTAGGAGATCTCATTCTTGGTCAGGTTCAAATCAGTCAGGTTGCCGAAGCGGTTGAGGGAGGAGTACAGCACCACTTTGAGCTTGTTCTCGTTCAGACGCAAGTCGTGCACCGTGCTGTTGATATGCTGGGGGATGGTCTCATACGGAGGCTGGTTCTGGCTGCAGATGGCCAGCCACACATACCCTTTGTCCCCCTCAATCAGCCAGCAGTCACCTCGCACGGTGCCAGGGGAAAACAAGCAGAGCAGGGCAGCTGCCCACAACCCCAGGCACAGCATGGTCTGCAGTGGTGCCCTCATCAGGATGGGGGGAAAAAAATCCCCAGCAAAAACCAACGCCAAATCTCAGGACAACAGCAAAAAGAAACTAGGGGGCAAGAACTGGGGTTTAGCAATGGAAGGGAATGAGCACCCCAGTCCTATTGGGTGTCATTACCATTATTTCTTCTTGCCCTCTGGATCAAGCCAGGAGCATGGAGGAAGGGGAACACATGCAATCTTCTTCCAGAACACCCAAAAGGTATGACCATGGATGTTTGGTCTGGAAGGGAGCTACCTTGTGCTTCTTTTCTAAACAAAAATTCAGGCCGAGGATAATGAATCTTCTTTGATGCTCATGAGCCACTCACACACTTTNCTAGTCTTCCCCTGCCCCTCCACAGTGTGATTTGGAAGAACAAGGCAGGGCTGCCTCCTGTGTCGCTCACGCTCCCTTGGTTTCTACTCCTTCTCTTCCTTCTTTCCTGGGTTCCCTCTGAGAAGCTTCAGAGCTTCGGATCAAACATGTCGAAAACAAAAATACAGAGAGGGAAAGAGCAAGTGTGCACGAGAGAGATCCATCTGTCACTGGAATCTGGAAAAGAAAACACAGGAGACAAGAAGAGGCATCATTTAGAAGGGTCTTTGAGATAAGAGTATAGACAGCAATGTTTCATGAGAAGAGGGAGATGGGGAAGAGACATTAAGGGGGGTGCAAGCAAGAGAGGTGTGGTACTGCCTGCCGTGCTGATAAGCCTTTGAGGAGGGAACCCTCACGATGCATAATGTCATATCAGGGATATGCAGAAGGGTATCTGAGCTCCCTTAAGTAGTGTGATCACAGCCAGGGACCTGGGGGAAGGCAGTGGAGTGGGAGTAGAAGGGGAAGGGAAAGGAGAGTGGGAAACATAAAGCTGTTATTGCGGGGGCTCAAAACCCCTAGGGTAAACAAAGGCAACCCCCAAGCACAGCCAAAGCCATGAATTTTCAGCTGCCTGAAAATGATGTACACAGAATGCATGAAGCAGGGAAAATGCAGACAAGCTTCTCCCCTCCACACCCCAAAAAAAAGCCAAACATTTTTTTTTTCCTTTCCTTCCTTCCTTGATGCAAGAGGGATAAATAATTCAAGCCACGTGTAACCACTTCTGCTCTAAAAATTGTTCCTGACTCTTGGTGCATGGACAAGGCTGTTGAGGTGAACCAGTCTGGCTTGAGCACAGTGGGGGGGGTGGGGAGCAGGCAGTGTGTCAAATACTAGCCCCTAGTCTCTCACTCAACAATGCCAGCACTCCTGATCTGAAGCGCATCCCTCATCTACCCCCCACCAAAGAGAAGCGCACAGTTTCCACCTTCGTACTTTACTACCTCTCCTTGGGGGCTATGAACACTGCCCCTTTGTAAGAAAACACACCTTGCAGGCAAAGTGACATTGGCTTGTTAAACCACAACAAATGTATTTCTGGGCTCTGGGTGAGCTCCTGGTTCTGACTGTGAAGCGCAGCCTGGAGCACCTTTCTCTCCAGCTACAGTTTCAACCCTTCTCCCACTGTGCTGAGACAGGAGCCTGGCAGGGGTGTCCTCAGGCAGCACAGAGGAAATAATTTCATACAGCAGATAAAACATGTGGGCACTGTGCTACCTCTTTTTTTTTTTTTAATTTTGAGGAGAAAGGAAGCACTAAAAAACTAGAGAAAAGGATTCTTGGTTAATGAAAAATAAAGATCCCCTCTTGCCCCTTTTATTTTGGGGGGAGGCTGCTCACTAAAGATATCGCTGAAGCTTTTGCCGCAAAAGCTGAACCAATTTCTGGCACAGAGACACGAAGGGCAGAAATAAAATGAAGGAAGATAAATGAAGGAGGAGTGAACCCTTGAGGAACAAGGCTTACGTCTGTGGAGAAATCTGAGCTGATTTGGGTCTGTGGAATTACCAGGCCAGCTGGATTAAGGGATCAGAGATAGTGTCACAGAGAAACACTTAAATATTCAATAATCCAAAAAGTAAAGCCAACACAGAGAAGGGAAGGGGGAGAAGAGCTAGACCAATGGAAAAGACAGAGAATTCCATTCCCCACAGCTCATAGTCTGAGGCCACCAAACTCATGTCACTTATGGCTGTCATACAACAGCCTTCAGCTGCTGCCTCAGCTTTGCCTCGGCCAGCAATGAAGCAGAAGGCAGAGGTTTTTGCAGTCTGTCGCTTTGTTTCTCAGCCTTGTAATCCAATGAGAAATAATTTCCTGACACTGCTCCCCCAGATGCATCAGATAGGAGGCACATCTGGCTCTCCACAGGTTGGGACCCACAGGCCTCTGATATTCCTCAGCACCAGTCCCCTGCCTTGTTCCACCATTTCCAGAGGTGAGTCCATGCAGAGACACAGCCAATTCCCCATACCATCTTTGTCCCTCTACCTTCCTCTCTAATGTTCCTTCACTTTGCCTGATTTCTTCCACTGAACAAAGGAGTGGCAGATACTATCATGTTTTTTGCACATTGGTGTCCAAAGTATGTCCACTCCAGGAAGAGGCCAGGGGCAGCCCCTGAGCAAGCAGTGGAAAGGTTTAGGGATTAGAGACTTTAGCCAGCATCCTTCTCTAAGCATTATGTTCTGGCCTGCCTGTCTCACCTCACCAAATAGTCTGCACAATATCCAGCTCCTTGCAGGAACATCCCTGCCCCCTTGCTTTGACCCCTTCTGGCAGGGCAGGCTGCTCCAAAAGGTGTGCTGAAGCCACCATTGCCTGCTGTAGCTTGTTCATGGTGCACAGAGAGAAACTCTGAGGCCAGGACCATGTTCATCTGCAGCAGCCCCAGCAACCCCTGAGAGCCACCCCATGCCACTCAAGGAGCTGCACTCCTTGAGTGCAGGACAGAGAGGGTTTGGAAGGGCAGATGTTCCAGTAGCCTGGAATGGAAAAAGGTGTGTGGGTTAGGGGTGGATGGAAATGAAGGTGGTATTTATCGTTACTATTTGTCAAAACCAAGGGCACCATGCAGAAATTCCTGCCTCCTGCCTACCTCCCACCTGGGCTGTGTAGCCTTGCCTCAGCCACAGGAAGGGTCACCCACTCCTCAAGCCAAACTCATTGGTCCCCTTGGGTCCCGAAGGTAACCGTGTATGAGAAATACACAGACCTTGACATTCTTCCCCCAGTGGTTCCTGTGTCCCCACTATGATGCTAGTTTCAGGGGCCCTGAGTCCAGCCCAGTCCGTGGCCTACTCCAGCCCTGCCCAGGGCACAGCACTCCATTTCAGCTCAGCCCAATGCCAACAGTCTCTGCTGCAGCAATGCTGTAGGAGTGCTGGTCTCCAACTCTACGAGAGCCAGGCCCTGCTCTTTAGGGAACAGCTACTCCCTGACCCTGGCAATTCGTAGTCAAAGGGAGGCCAGGAATGAGGGGCAGCACTATGCCCTCCTTTAACTGTCTACAGCCAAAAGAACATAAATCACACAACACTGGAGTCCAACAGCACAAGGAAGCAACACTCTGTCCTTTTTGCTGGCCTGAAAGGTGCTGACAATGGAGTTGGCTGTTTCCCTTTCTTGCTTCTCAGAGAAAGGCGCAGGGATGGAGTGTGGGCAGGGAAAGCAAGAATGAACAAGTCCAGCCCAGCAGAGAGCCAAGAAAGGGGGATGCAAGAGTTGTGGAGAACTTACGGGCAAGAGAAGAAGTCAGGACATGGGATGTGTTTTACAGGGAAGGTACAAGATAACTACTTCCATGTGCTGGGGTTATTTAGTTGTAGGGTTCCAACACTCTTCAGTGTCATCCAAGATTTACAACAAGCCCTTGGCTCCTGGCCATCCTCATGTACGTGTGAACATCAAGGAACAGTAGTGACATTGCACCCGTGAAAGGCTGTGCTATCCTTGGCTGGCACAAAGTCAGCCTATCAGCTCCCAAGTGATTTCCCTCTGGTTTATTCACTATTAATGGATGCCTCAGTGTTACTAGCATTTATCTGCACCACTTTGTTTGGAGAAGAGCAGAAGGCCATAGGGATGGTTCCATTGTTCAGACGAAAGAAAAGAGAAGGGAAGGTGAAACAGAGGGTGGAGAGTCCCAGACTGAGTCAGGAGGTAGGTCAATGGCCACAGACATCCCTTTGGCTTGGAACTCAAGGTAGCACAGGAGATGACACAAGATTGAGATCACTAATGAGATGGCAACATAAAATACAGTCAGTGAAAGTATAGACAGGCAGGATAGGAGGCGCAGAGGCAAACTGGGGCCTGAGGGAGTGCAAGGACCAAAACTGAGAGAGGATGCAAGGCAACCAGAAAAGCCACATACAGCTGCAATTTGGGCCTAAAATTCTGACCCTGTCAACCTTGTCCTCCTGGGGCCCCATGCACTGGAAAAACCAGCACTTAATTCTACCACTGCTTAAACGGTGCTAAGAGCCTCCCATTAGAAATGCATGCATTAAAAACCTGCCAAACACTCTTGACTCCTCTGGGGACACCCCGAAACCAGGCCAAAGCTCCTGCTGCTTTCTTAAGCTTCATGCTGCAGCTGAGCATCATCCCTCTTTCCCAGCTCAGTGTGCTGCCTGCTCCTAGCAGGCTGCAGGGCACAATCACCATCTCCAAGGGACTCTGCCTCCTCTTCTTGGCTTTAAGGTCCTTCCAGGATTTCTCTAACTACTTTCTGAAAGAGGAGCCTTTCCCAGGGGTGCTTGCCATTAGGAATTCGTGCCTTACTTGAAGGGACTCTCCCTATCTGCTGGGTAGTTTCTGTAATTCACAGTCGTGTCAGCATCACTGCAGCCACCTCAAATCACCACCAAGAGATTGTCCTTACTTTTGCACCTGGCTATAGTGGAAGCACAGTGCCTTGGGAGAAGCTAGCTGCACTGTTGTGGCACTTACATGACAGCAGTCCCTTCCCTCTCAGCCCTGCTTCCAGGGAATTATTGCAGGAGTTACCTTCAAGTCATGCAGCAAAGAACATGTGACTGTGTCCAGAGGTGCTCCAGAAGCTCTGAGAAGTCTGGGACCAAGAGAAGAGGGAGCAGGAAGCCTGATGACCTGTGGTTTTGTGGCATGGAAGATATTTGTGCGCACACAAGAGAGAGAGAGAGACAGAGAGAGAGAAAATGCCTTCTACTGCAGATTCTCTGATGTTCACCAAGGGTTGAGGTCACACAACACTCTTTCCTTTAATGGGTCTCCATGGAGGTTTCTTTTTCACATTCTCCCTTCTCTAATTTATCCCCTATTTTCATGGAACACGTAAGATCTCAACATCTCTCAGTTCCATCTCAATGTCACATTTGTTTGAAATCAGCCCTGTAGCTTCAAAAATCCTGAGGTCAAAGGAGCTGTACAGCCACACTAGAAAGTCATGCAACAAAAGGTGTTCCCATGTCACTAACCAGACAAAGCCTTCATCCCTTACAGGAGTTGAACTGATTTCAATGAGTCCTGCTGAAGGCTGTCCACTCAACCTTAGAGGCTCTGTGAATTTGGCAGAGTGCTGTTCCAAGAGAAATCTCATGCTTCAGCTCTGGGCAGGTTCATTGCACCCTGTACAAATCCACAGTGCCTGCAGGCAGAAAAATCATTCCTCCGAAAGCTGGGTTGGCCCTGCCTTAAGTGGGGAGAAAGATTGCAGCTCCCAAACTCCAGCTGTCCCTGACATCTGGAAGCCCAAACCACTAGGATCTCAGCGGGACACTGCGGTGAGGAAGCCCAAAAAACCAAACAAGATCCCAGCTGCTTCTCACAGGACACCACTGCAAGTATACTCACAGAGTTCAAATTCCAGCCAGCAAGGATGGGACCCTGCAGAGAGGAAGGGAAAAGGGCTGAAATACAGGCTGTAGTACTGCCCCAAGGACATGCTGCTCTGCAGTCTTGCCCTTTGGCCAGTTTGGGGCATGGGAAGGAAGAATTCAGAAGGAAAAATTCAGAAGGAAGAATTCACACACCCAGGCTCAAGCAAACACACTGCCATTGACTCCAAACCTTTGCTGGGACAAACAGCTTAAAGACTAACCATGAAAAAAACCCAACACATCGCTGTATATAAAAACCCTGCTCTCCCATCGTGCCTCCCCAACAGCGATTAGATGCCTAATTTGTTAGGCAGCAAGAGAGAGAGAATGGGAAGGCTCAAGGGAGAAAAATGAAGCAGCTCAGAAGCATGAAAGAGAGAGCTTTAGAAGCATAAATCTTATTTTAGAGTGATAAATACTGGCAGAAAGGTCTTTCATATGCCTGTGGTTCCCTGGCAGGCCAGAAAGCCACTTTTGTTTTCCAAAGTGAAATGGTTACCTTTTATATTAATATGATTATTGAAGATTAAGGCGGATTTGCATCAAGCCAGCTCCACCCAGAGAGCCTGCAGCAGCAATCCACAGAAGCGTGTACATGGGGGTAGGCTTGGGAAACAGCCTTCTCCAGGTAGAAGAGCATGTCAAGAGATTAGAGGTGCCACAAAAAATATTATCAGCAATAAGGCCATCTTCAGTGCTCTCCCTCCAGAGCGGGGAGGGGGGCCTGGGAAACATACTCCCCTTGTCATCCCATGAGCCCAGACACGAGGCAGTAGAATTATTAGAAATAATTCCTGCTGGCCATGGGGAGGGAGCATGGGCTCTGTGTGACTCCCTGTAGGGACTTGCCATAGGGAGTGTGACAGCAAGACCGGCTCTGCCTGGTGCACTGGTATGGGTGTGAGTCACTGTAGAGAAAGAGGTGGCACTGTCGGCCCCAGGAGTGCGAGGTGGAGGGTGTGTGTGTGCGGAGGAGTCGCCGTAGGTGATGGGGGAGATGTGTGGGCTGGGGATGGATGTGGTTTAGTCACTCTGTGAAGCATAGAATCAGTGCTGGCTCCTGGGGAGGGAGGAATTGCCATGGAGAACCAGGGAAAGGCTGTTTGTGAGTTTATGTGTGTGTGCATGTGCGTTTGCACGAAGCAGGCACCGCGGAGAAAGGGGTGGGAGTGTTTGGCTGTGTGAGAGGCGCTGCAGGGGACGGGGTAGGAGTGCAGGCTGCATGTGGGCGTGCAGGGATCATGGGAGACAACCAGTGTGTGTTTGGGAGAAGGGCTGTAGGGAAAGGGGTGGGAACGCTCCCTGTGTGTGTCCCCTGATGTGTATCGCTGTAGGGAGCGGGGTGTGAGGGCAGGCTCCGTGCCTGTGCGTGTGCACGTGGGAAGGAGCTGCTCTAGGGGACAAGGAATGACCTCTGCTGTCTGCGAGCTGTTGAGGGGTAAAGGGACAGAAATGGCAGCTCTGCATGAGCGTGTGTGTGAGCTGCTGCAGGTAACAGGCCAGGAGTGGGGGCTCTGGGAGCACGTAGGGAGCAGGGTGGGAGCACTGGTGCTGTTGTGTGCTCCCATGCAGCATGTCCGGCATGAGCCCAGGAGAAATCCCTGGGCTGTACATGATGTCACTGTGAAGACCTCCATCCCCTCAATGTCATTGTTATGCCTCTACTGTCCTGTGCTGGCCTTGCTGCCCTATTTGCTTCAATGAGTCCTGGCTCTCACCAGTCTGACTATGAACAGCAGGAAGCTATTTGAGAGATGCTCTCACCCAAACCAAGCACACCTCCAGTATTTCTGGATGCTAAATACATCCCCAACAACCCAGCAGCGCCAGGTCAGAGTGCCCCCAAACATGCTGCCCTGCAGGCAGGGCAGGAAAAGGGCATGGTCCTTGAATTGCAGCTCACTCCTGTTGCTTACGGGGGGACTCAGAGCCTAAGGAATCACATACATCCTGGAGAAGCAGTCACTTCCTGATGTGCACTGGCAGCCATTTACCCTGTGTAGGACGCCTCCAGGCCTGCAAACTCTTGCAGGGCACAGGCATTGGAATTCAAGCATCCTTCAAGGTTGTCTCACCCTCCAGCCAACCTTGTCCTGGGTGGGCACCTAAGAGAGATTCCCTCACTGGCAGTGAGACCCTCAGCCCCTCAAAGCTCTTCCTCTGGTCCATGCATGCCTGGATTCAGCAAGAGGAGTAGCCTCACACTGGATGCTTCCACCTTCCTTCCATCCTCCACCTGCAGGCAGTGGCACAGCTCAGCCCCGCTGGGGAGGGACCCTCCTCCCGGCCGGCTCGCCCACCTATGTTTCAAGCTAGCATCTGACATGCATTTTGACACAACCGTGCCTCCCCTCTCTTTTCCCCACTACCTTGCCTTGTTTAGAGCCTGGTTTTTTCTTCCATTGCCAAAACACAATGACTGTTATAATTAACAGATTATCTCAGTGCGACAGCTGCAGTCCTTTGAAAATTAGGTTGAATAACAGGATCCTGCCGTATGGTAATTTCTTTTCATCTCTCAAATATTTTCTCTCTCTCACTCTCGTTTCTACCTCATTTCTATTTTTCTTTCTTTCTTTTCTCTCTCCCCCCTCCTACATTCCACCAGCTCCCTGACTGCATGAGCAGTATCTTCGGGGTGAGACAGGCTGAAGGGCTCTCTCTGCCTTCATCAGCTGTTTTCATTCCCCTTCTTTTACTACCACACCTCACAGAGAAGCAGTGCTTGCAGGTAGGTTCATAAACACGTCAGGAAAATACATGCCCGCCAGAGGCAATGGTCAGAGACTCTCTCTGAAGCCCCACTGGTTCAGAAAAGCAGCCCAGGGAATTTCATGGGGAGGGGAGGGGAGGGGAGGGGAGAAGCTGGGATGCAGTAGCCTGAACCACTGCATGCAGCTTTCGCCCAGGGAGCTGAGTGCAACAGTGCAGCTGAGTGGTTTGCACTGAGTTAGCCAGGGCGCTCTACCCACCCACCCACTCCCCGTCCGCCTTCTTGCTGACTCAGTATCTGCCCCTGACTCACCACTTGCTCACTGAATGGGGACTGGCAGTACTTACACGGCATCCTTCCCTCTCGCTCAGGCAATAGCGCTGCCACTTACCACCCCCTTTCCCATTATCCACCTACATCTGTCTCTCTACCAACTCAATCAACCCAAGACAGCCAGAAAAGCAGCTTGCTGGGAATTCAGGGTTTCAAAACCAAAATAAGAACTGCACCCAGCAGGACCCAAATTAGAGGCTCTGGGAATGTCCTTCTCCAGGACTAGAGATCCCCTGGCCCTAGCTGTAAACGGGACTGATCCATTCACAGAAGTGGCTGGACGCCTCGGTCTCTGCTTGGGCAGACGCACTAGCACACAGCGTTTCAGGCTGTGAGGATGACCAGCCAGATATGTGGGATGGGTCTGTTGGAATGGTGTCCTGGATTTGGCAACTGAAAGGTTTCAAGTTCATTATGTTTTGGACTCAAGAAGTCTTGCAACCTTGTTGTTGACTGCACCAGGAGCATTAGTTAATTATTCTCAATGCCTGGCTTGAACTCATGCAAAATGCCTTGGTCCTGCCCTGCTTATTTCAGCCATGTCTGTAATCTATACAATATCATTTGTTACACTTAAACACTGTTTTTTCCTTTTGAAAAACTGAGAGGGATTCCTCCATACGACATGTCCATCACAGCCTAACACACCTCTGCAGAAGCCAGTTCCAGCTGGGTCCTGGGCCTCGTCCTGCTTCCTCAGCACAGCCACCTCCTCTCCTCCCATGGTGTTCCACCTCATTTATTTCCTTAATCCCGACTCGGTAGAACAGAAACTCTTTGTCACCATTATTCTGCCAAAAGCCAAGTAGTTTTAGAACAAACACTCATGCGTTCCATTGTATTTCAGCAGTCTCCAGCAATGCTTCTTCTCGTCGCCCATGATCTCTCTCTTTTCATCCTTTGCCATCCTCAACCCCGCATTTTCTCTCTGCTTTCACTCCAGGCCCTGTGATAGCTCATGGCACTTATAGCACATCTCCTCATTCATTCACTGTCACTTACCCAAATGTTACCTTCATTTATTAATTCTTCTTTTTTCTAGTAGCATCCCTCCTCTGAGTGCTTTGTACAGTCCTACTTACGTATCCAATAATAGTATTTTCCCAATGAGTGAGTCATATACCCCTTTGCTGACATTTAGAATTCTCCTTGTTCTTTGAAACACGTTTATTCATTCCCCATCTCTACAATTATATATGTCTACTCATGGCGTTGCATTTCCTACAGCAGCTGTGCAGCGAACAGATGATCTGTGCAAATAACCCAGCAAAATAATTTTTCCTCCTGGTACCTTGACATCCTCCATTTTAATTATGTAGGCCAAAGCTAATTCAAGCTATGATGCAATCAAAAATAGGGGACAGCTCAATTTAAAAAACACCCCACTCTTTCCTTTGTTCTTGCTCAGTCCAGTTTTCCATCTTTTTTCCCCACCTATTCTCTGCTCTGCCTCTTTCGATGCTGTCAGTACCAGAGTACATGGAGGCTGCAATTGTTATTTGGCCTCTGATTTCGTAGGTGCTGAAAATATTTTCAGTGAGAAACAAACTTTGCTTCAGACTATTTCCAGGCTGAAAGGACCAAAAAGAAAAGGAGCATTACTCAGCTAATTACAGGCACGTAAATGTCTTACCCACTAACCCAGGTAATATGTACTTCATGGCCAGGGAATAATGCTATATCCCCCTAAATCTCTCTCCAGGTAGCCCTAGAAAGCAATTAATCTGGCAGCCCCTCCTTGTTCCTCACTGTGGCCCTGTTCCTTCCCCCACAGTTCTTTGGTTCTCTTCGAGTCCTTAGTCACCCTTGCATATTCCATATTTTATTTATTCCTTACTACTCCTCTTAATCTGCATAGGCCAAACCCTAAGCTCCGGAGTCACCCTGACTCATTTCCTACGCAGGAAAAGCAACGATTTATATCAGTGGGAAAGCCTGTGATGTCAATCTGGACAGAGACTGATTTCTGCACGGGGACTCCGGCATGATTATTTCTTGTTCTCACTCATTCAGGTCTCCATTTAGCAACACACTTAAGCATGCACCCAACTGTAAACCCATGCAAGTCCCATTCAGCTTCTCAGTTGCTTTCTTCTGCAACATCTGTGTTGATGGTTCCCACATCTTCCAAACACAACAGATTCTCCCTCTGTGCTTCCTCTTCCTAACCTCTCTGTTACCCACTCACCAACATCCTTCCTCGTGCTTTGAGAAATTCAGTTTTTTCCTTTTTTTTTTCCTTTGCTTGTTTGGATTTTCTTATTTTCACTGCTGCCCGGGGACTCCAGCTTGTAATTTCACCTCCCTGTTCCTGAGATTGCTATGTTGAATAAAACACTGACTTCCCCCTCTTCTCTCCAGCATTCTGAAATACCGAATTGGGCCACTAAGGAGAAAAGCTATTGGCCAAGACTCCTGTCTCTGATACTGAAACAGAGCTGGCAGTAATATTTACAGGCGACTTTGAAAGCTCCAAGGATGGCTTGTGGCCAAAAATGATGATATCCACCCCCTCTTTTTTTTAATGATGTCTTCCTATGACTCAGTCTGGTTCATAAGTCAAAATAAGATTTTTTTTTTTACCCATCCTCCCTTTAAGCAATAAGAACAAGAGCCTAAGAACAGAACGCTGTAGCATCACGGACAGGACAAGTTACGTCACGAGTAATGCAACTCGGGGTGTCCTTGGTGGCTTTAAAAGAAGCAGAACAAAAGGCATATGTCCTCTTTCTGGAGAAATGAGTTTTGGCAGAGCTAAACTGGCAATTGCCTGAGTTTTCTAAACTTAGTTTTATCTGTAAGCAAAGCAAGAAACACGCGGGAAGCAGAGACACGGTGACCTCAGGGGCTCATGACTTCCCAGGCTCAGCAAGGAGCTGCCGTGCCCTTTATTATCCCCCATTGTAGGGAGGCAGAGCCTGGAATAAAGGAGACGGCGTCGGGGTAACTGTGACAGCTGTTCCAAAGTGGGGCTGTGGCGTACCAGCGCAGCCTGCCCACACACTCCTACCTCTGCCTCCAGCCACGCAGTCTGCAGCAGCAAACAGCCACTCAAACGCTTGATAAATGAGCAGTTCGGCCCGAGACCACTTAATTTGCTCCTTGCCTTCTTTGTCTGCCAGTGGCAGGGAAAAAATGCATGTTTGGAAATTGGCAGTGCTGCGTATAGCATTACCAGGAGTTATACTGACTGCTAGACTGCTACAGGAAAAAAAAACAAAACAAAACCAAACCAAACCAAAAAAAAAACTCCACACCCCTCCAGAAAAACTAACCCCCCCAAAAAACCCCAAAACAAACAAACAAAAAAACTACAACAAACAAAAAAACAAACCAAACAAAAAACCAGGAAAACCAAAACCAAAAAAAAACAAAAAAACCAAAACCAAAAAAAAAAAACCCAAAAAAAAAAAAAAAAGCAGAAGAGGGGAGCAGGCTGAGAGCTGTGAAGATGGGTGGGGTGTGAGCGGGGGAGAGCCAGGCAAGGAACTAGGGAGAGAAATGAGACAGTACTGTATCCGAGAGTACATACTATGATGATGGGGACATTAAGAATATGATAGATAGGCAGGGAAGGAAGGCAAACAGACAGAGGAAGGTACAGAGAAAGAGACAGAGACGAGGGAGGGAGGGAGAAGGAAGAGAGAGAAGCAGAATTAATTTAGGAGGAATATACTGAAAACATAATCTTCTCAACAGAGTTAAAAAAGAGAGCGAGAGAGAGAATTAAACAAACAGCGACAGGAAACTGAGAAAGAATAACTTTTTTTTTATGAGCTTGTTAACATTTGTGAAGTTAAGTAACCCTAAATTTATGCCATTAATTTGCATGTATTACATTTTTTTTTCTGTGCTGCCAGTTTATAGTCTCTGTGAAACCTTTAAAAAGTGGCTTTTTTTCTCCTTTTCCCTTCGCCTGTGTTAATTAAGGCTTGTGATATATGTATATTTTTACACTGCTGCTGTGCTCTAGCATTTAATCATGAAATGGCCCTTTTTGCCTTTTCTTTGGGCTGCTCCTGCCTCATCCTTTCACCCCCACAGAAACCTGAGGAGGCCTGCGGGTTCACTCACCTGTGCCGATCTGCAAGCATGCCTAGAGCCAGACTGAGATCCCATGATCCCAGGCCGGGATTCTCCCTGTCCAATGAGGCAGCTTTCACAACAGGGAGAGAGGGGATCTTCAGCTGCTGAAGGGTTAACAGTTCCAATGCACTGGGGCATTCACATTGCCATACTGAAGCACACTGTATTTACACATTAGCAATCACTGGGGAGCCATAAATCGGATTCTCAGGGGAAATCCAGCCAAAGAACAGAGTGAGATTCCTAATGAAGGTAGTCACAGCCAAAGCTGGGGAAGGCACAAGTGACAGATACGCTCTAATCGGCTGCTGGAATGAAAGGGGATGCAGGTCATCCTCCAGGGCTTTAGTAGCACCAAGAATTATCCAACCTAGGATGCACATAGAAAATAGCTGCCGTAGAAAATGTGAGTCCAGTTTCTCCCCTGCTTCTAGGGGACTGCACCACACCAGTTCTCACGGGCAGCGTCCCTCCTCTCCTCCCAAGGACTCTTCTTTCTGGGCAGACAGATCTCTCTCCTAAGCACATTGCTGACTTTGGAAGTGCCCAAGGCCAACACAAAGCGTAGCTGGTGGAGCCCTTTTGGCAGCTGTCCCAGCGAGCATATTTCTGAGCTCAGCTGGACAGGAGTCCTGGTCCTAAATGTGCTTTGATTGCTTTGCTCCTCTCCAAAGGCTCTGTTCCTCCCAGCTGTAAGCAGAGTTTGCTGAAGCAAGAAGCAGGCTGCTAAGCCTAGTTTGGATGCTGTTTGGTCCTTAGTGGAGCTGATGGGACTCATCTTGTTAAAAGCCAGCTGAGACCATGAACAGTGAACATTGATTCAGACCTAATCACCCTCCATGAGAGACACAGCAGCTGAAGGAGCGAATAAGGGGGATTGCTGGTCACAGCAGAGGTGGTGCTCCCTCATGCCCTATGGAGGAGGCTTGTGATCTCCTTGAGGTCTGACAGGCATATGAGAGGTCTCTGGAGGGTCTCTGCTGAAACTGGAGTTGGGAAGGAGAGGTAGGGGAGACAGACCAGGCTTTCCACACTGTCATTTATTTTGCCATATGGGGGTGTTGAGCACCAGAGAGGATATTCTGATTTACTCCCTGGCTTACCGTTGCTGTGGCAACGGGAGAAATACAGGCCAAACCAGGCTGCATCTGCAATGTGGTGGTAATAGGGAGTTTGGATTCCCATGTGTGTTTGTTTGTTTGTTTGTTTGGCTGTTTGCAGGAGCCACATGGTAAAAAAGCACCGTCGTGATGAAAAGGGAATGAGGTCTGAATTGTACCCAGACAAATACACCTTCCTCTCATGCAACAGCCAAACCGTCATGCGTGCAATCCTATTGACAGCACACAGCCCAAGGAACAGCAGCACACACATGTGGCCTCTCTTCCCACCATAAATACACCCCTGGAGCTGGGAGTCCCAGCTGCTCTCCCACTCTCAAAAGATGCCAGACTTCTTATTTCATAGGTGCAAAGCCCCTGTGCACCAGACACTTTGTAGCTGGGCTCTGAAATGCAGCTAAGGGTCTAGGGCCCAGCTGGTGTCAGCAAGGGAATCTCCTTGGCTGTCAGACCCACACATCCCAGTCAGCTGTGATTCTAAGGGATCACAATCCCCCCATTGGCTACTGAGCAAATACTCCTCCCTGCAAATACTCCTCCAGCACGTTGTAGTGACAAGTTCTTACCTCCCCCCCACACACACTCCCCAAGCTGATCAACAAAACAAACTCAGCCCTTTCTCAACAGTCATATCCCCAGTTGGGAGAGATGGCCTTCATTCCCAACATCACAGTGAGCCCTCAGGTCACAGAAATTGGCCTGCTGCAGATACCAACCTCCAACTGTGCGAACTCATGGGTCTGCCAGCGCAGCTCCCACCCCAGAAAGCAAGTTGTAGAGCACAGTTAAGTACAGCCTCTTTCCTTCCCTCTCCTCCAGCCTGCTGGAACCTGACTATCCTCACCCTAAACGCTGGCCTCTGGAGAAAAGCTCCATGTCCAGTGCATCCAAAATATTGGTCTCAGAGACCTCCTTTAGGTTAAGTGGAAGGAAGGAAATTATTTTTCAACTAATGCCCCTAATGGCCCTAAAGCTACTCCCTGGAGAGCTGGAAGCACAGAATAGCCTTGTAGCAAGACAAAGTTGCTATTCAGCCATACCATGGTCTGTTCTTCCTTATCCCACAGTCCATAACAGGCTGAAGCTAGCATAGGTGCAGGGAAGAATGGCCCGGTATCAGGACAAGGACATGGTTTGCTCAGGCATAGGGACTTTGGAGTTCCTGGAAATCAGACTCCTAATCAGCTTTGGGGGTCCCCTGTTGCAATTTTTGAAAAGGAGAGACAAAGTCCGTGGCAGAGATAGACTGAATTTCCTCAGTCTGGCAGGGAGAGAGCCTGCGGGGCAGGATGCCTGTGTGAGGACAGCACGCTTGGGGTGAGACACCGGCAAAGACAAGGGGTGTCACTGGGAGGCTGGTGATGCCAGTAACCTGTTGGCTGCTGCTAATAGTGACACTGAGATTAAAAAAAAATGTGGGGGAGGCCGGGGGAAGCAAAGGCACTAAGGTAGAGCTGGAAAAGATGAGGCGGTAGAGATGAGAGGCTCTGCAGGTCTGAAAAGCTTCTACAGAACATTGTGCAGAGAGGCGATGTCCAGCTCGATCCCAACAAGGACAGCCACAGGGAACGTGTGGTGGCTTCTGGTGTGCTGCAGGAATGCTGTGAGTTTGCAGAACGCCTGTCCACCCAGGCTGTGCAGGAGAGGTGAGACAGGATACAGATTCATCCCCCTTGACTCCTGGCTGCCTTTTCTCCCATTATTCCTGAGACTCCATCTGGCCTCACTATTTTTACACACATACACATACAGCAAAAAAAAAAAAAGAAGATAAAATAAACACTTAATTTCTAACCTAATCAGCCCTTCTCTCACTAATTAGCACCCTCTGAGCACATCCACAGGCTGTGAGAGATACTCTGGGGCTGATAATGACCCCCAACCTGCAGTTGCATATGCTGACGGGTCAGCAGAGCCAAGAGCAAGCCGTGGGGAGGCAGGGAACAGAGCGACCTCTGTCATTTGGTTTTTTTCTCTGAAATCTGAGATGATGGAAAGGGGACGTCTCTTTTTTGGCAGGGTCCCTTGTGTGTGCATATGTGTGTGTGTGTTTTTCTGTGAGAGAGAGTGTGCACGCATGTGTGTCGAGGAGGGGGGAAGCTGGAGAGGTTTGAAGGGAGGGGACTGGAACAAAATTCTGGCACTGAGCCCAAACCTGAAACACATGCCAATTTGTGCCTCTTGCTGGTGGTAATGAAGGGCTCCGTTCAGGACACACGGGACACTAATTAAGGGGCTTCAAAGGCAGCTTTCTGCAGAGTGCTCTCTAAAGGGGGGCTGAGGGGAGGAAGGAGCACAAGAGGGGGGTGTTCTCCACTCAATGGGAGACTTCTGGTTCCTAGTGCTGCTGGGGAAGGCACTTTTTCTTTTCTCGCTGTCTCCCATAGCAACTCCTACCCGTGAGAGCTAAGAAGGTGCAAGCATCTGGCAGCTCTGGGTAAGCCCTCAGCAGCCAGCAGGCAAGGCAGGCTCCAGTATGCAAAGGTGGAAAAGCAGCGTGGCAGAAAGGAAGAAAAGAAGAAAAAGGTGGAACTGGGGAGGCAAATCGGTGTGATTTGTTTACAAAGGTAGCACCTAGAGTAGCAGGAGTTGCCATTAGTCTCCAGGGATTTGCAGGGACAAAGCTCTGGATCACTGCAGATCAAAACTCCATAGCTGAGCCTTGTCAACTTCATCCCATGGGGTTATTTCTTACAAAAGTGTGTGTGGGGCAGACTTTGTGAATAGGACAATGGGCAGGGCTGGGAACGTGCCTCCATCATGTCAGTATGGGCACAAGGGCTTAGCTGGGCACCAGAGACAAACAAAAACTGCACAGGCACTCAAAGAGCTCTAGCCCACTTCCAGGAGCTTCACAGACCTTGGCCCTAAAACCTCTAAGCATTGCAGATTCACTCGTAGCTGAGTGTTCCTGTGTCAAAGGAAAGGAGCCAAGCCACGGGACGGGTGGCATGAGTCAGCCATAGTCACCAAAAGAAGGTCTCCGTTCAGCTCTCCTGCCTCCTACCTGTTACCTTACCCTCACACCTGCCCGCCCTCCCTCCACCGGAGTAAACATGAAACAGCAGCTCTGGTGAAAAACAGGACTGTGCTGAGATTGATGAAACGGGGACAGAGTGTGGGAGGAAAGAGAAGAATAAATTGGCAGGGAGAGCAACAGAGTGTTAGTGAGAGACAGGAAGAAAAGATGAGTGAGAAAGGTAGTGAGGAAGAGAAGAGAGAATAGAGGGTTCTGTGGATTATAGTCTCTGGGCCACGCACCACACAGAGAGAGAAAGTGAGGGAAAGAAAAGAGAGGTGATATGAGCACATGAAAAGGAGAAGTGAGAAGAGGCTCACAAAGAGCAAAAGAAGCAGACGGCTTGAGAGATGAGCAGTGCTTTGCTGATCCTGCACAACAGCATGTTGCCTGCCATCACTCACCACCCCACAAGCTGCCAGAATGCCCCACAGCTTCCCTTGGTTTCAGACAGGGCTGTCTTCTCTATGCCAGGCAGTCTCAACACCACACATTGGTCACCTGGACACAGCTCTTTGGGATTCAGGATCAGTCCTGCCACGGTGAACCATGAGTACACATTATTTAACCAAGGTGAAGCAGAAGGCTTTCAGTACTACTCTAATGCTTCTCCACAACTGTCCAAACCTTTGGTTTTTCTAACCTTTCTGCCCTCTCCTGTTCACTGTCCTCCCATGCACCAGCCCACATTTAACTGCTTATTCCGGATGACCTGCTCCATGTCTCCCATGTTCAGTGTCACCCGGCCACAAGCACGGCCACCTGCAGCCCAGAGCAGTTCAGCAGGGCTGTGCCTGCCACTGGAGACAAGGAGGGAGGAGGCTCACCCTGGAAGAAGCACCTGGGGTGAAACTGGCTGAGGTGTGACTGAGGCCAGTGACTGCCCAGAGCAAGAAGGACAGTGCAAGGCAGTTCTTAACAGCAGCTCTTGGGCAACATTCTTCACATTCATATCCAGCAATTCCCTGTTTTTTCTTACTACTGCCCAATGGTGAACCTGGCTGCCCAGCCCGAGCGGTTTCTGAGAAGAGGCGGTCAGGTTCCTGGGCAGGCAGAATCAAAAGGGGGTTGGATGCAGAAACGCATTATGGTGCTAGAATCAGCCCTACGGCAGGTCCCACAGCTGCCTGGGCTGAGGAACATCTCGGGTCTGCTAGAATCTGCAGAGAAAATAGATCAAGCTCAAGGAGATACAGGCACAGTCTGAGATGCAGTTGCAAGACACAGCCTTGGAAGGGCTTAGCTCCATCACTGGCCCTTGCCTCGTCCAAGCATAACAACCACGGCACAGGCCACACAAGTTCAGGGCACTCATGTGCGCTGCCTTCACCCATCCCACAGACCACCAAACACTTCCCATCAGCTGCTAACAGCTGCTGAACCTTTACGAAGAAAGCCACAAAAGATCGAAATTGAATGGGAGAACAGAGCTGATCACCAGCATCTTCTGACCATAGGAGAAAAAACAGCCAAGACATTCAGGTTCACAGAAAGACACCAGCCTTAATTTCCATGGAGAGAGGAAACAGGAACACTCTCCAGCTTCCCCCTTCATCTCCCAGTTCTTCTTTCTCCCCCCGCACCTCACCTTTCTGCCTTGTGCAATCCAAATTGGACACCATGCCAAAGACAGATAAACAGGCAATTAGTGAATCACTCTTATTAAGTTTGAACTTATTATTAAAAAAAAGAAAAGAAAAGAAAAAATGAAAAACATGAAAAGAGGGAGAGAAAATCAAAGCTGGGATTACAGGCTTAGCTAGCATGAGTGCATATTCAGCCTACACTGTTCTCTTTGTGACTCTGTCACACCGGTAGACTGCTAAGAGAGTTATACCATTACTAACATGACAGCATTGTCCTATACAGCCTGGATTAGAAATCCCAGTGGCTGTGTGGAGGGGAAAAGTCCCTTGGCAGTGGCAGGCACTTGGCCTCATGATGACTTCCACTCGCAGCATGCTGGCCAGGCAGGGAGAAGTATTCAATTATCAGACAGGCTCTGCCTTTTCCTAGGCCAGCTTTCTTTTATTGTCTGACTGCTTTCTCCCTGGCCAGTGATGCCTGAGAAGTCTGTCACGCAAGAGAAACTCAAGATGGTCCAGGCAATTCCTGAATCAGGCAGACTTCTCACAGCTGAACCCCTGCTCCTCCTCACAAATACACAGTCTTCTCCAAGTATGGATAGGATATTCAGTCTGGAAGGTGGTGAATATCTCATTTACCAACACAGGACCTCCAACAACTGCCCGGAAAACTGGATCTCCTTGTTCTCTGCTGGGCAGGAACATCAGTCAGTTGTGATCCCTTCACATTTCTCTGGCCTAAAAATCATCCTACTGAGCCGAGACTGATTGCCCTCATTGCTTCCACTTCTTAAGCAGGACCACACCAGTTTTTAAACACATCAAAGACACGTATGTTGCTCTGATGCATTTTTCAAATGCTTCATTTTCCAAGTAATCCTCATATAAGCATCACCCAAAACACCACAGCAATCAGAAAATTGCCCATATCCTCATCCACCATTTGTACCTTTTTTGATGTCGTCAGGGACTGTGTTTCCTCACTGGGACAATGGTGTTATAGCGTGGCTGTGAACTGGCACAGATTGACAAGAAAAAGGCAGCTGGCAACAATAAATGCATCACCCCAGCCGGGATGCAGAACGAGGAAAGGTCATTGTGTAACGTGGTCTCTCATTGCTCTGGCAGCAGCCAGAATTCCTGCCTATGTGGCCACCAGTGCAGGGGCTCAGCTTTGGTACCACTGAGGGAAGATGAACTGGATGCTGCATGAATTGTTGTGTCAGTCCCTGGGTCTTCAGAGAGGGAAAGAGGAGCTGAACTTGGAGTGAGAAAGGCAGTGAGCTGAGAGGAGGAAAGAATTGGGTATGCAGTGCCTGGAGGGTTAGGGTCAGGACCAAGAGTAGCAGAAGGAGCTGCCTAGGACAGCTGCTCACCCAGATGGTCCTCAGTCTGTAGCCTTCAGATCTTGCCTTAGCTCCAGCCCCGTGGCTGGTGCTTGTGGCCTCATCTCCCCAAATCTCTGTTCTGCAGCCAGTAAAGCCACTGGTGGGGCAGGCTCCGTACCACTGCAGGAACTGGGACACAGACCATTCCTCATTCACAGAAGCCCAGTACAATTTTCTCTGTCCCAACCCAAAGAGACAAGGGAAAAAACCACAGTTTTTCTTTCCAGAGCTGCCCCGGGGCTAGGATACAATATTTTATGGCCCAGTTCTTAGCCTATTTGCATTTTGTATTTTTACTTCAACTGCTGTTTGTTTCCAGGCATTTGGGATGCCTAATGATTTTCAAAGCACTGTTTATTTTAATCCTTCTAATTTATTAATAAATTAGTTGGCCTCGAAGTGCTTGGGAAAGAAGGGTAAGGAAGTTGTAACCAGTGCTTTGAATAAAGCATCAAACTGTCATATGATCACATCAAAGCAACAGCAAGCAGCTCACTTTGTT
The DNA here is from genome assembly GCA_013397845.1 of Melanocharis versteri. Classification (NCBI taxonomy): domain Eukaryota; kingdom Metazoa; phylum Chordata; class Aves; order Passeriformes; family Melanocharitidae; genus Melanocharis; species Melanocharis versteri. The sequence goes on from VZTG01007653.1 coordinate 2,791,748, forward strand.
GGCTGTATCATGACACAGCCTCATGGGTCCTCCAGCTTGGTGTCAGGTTTCTTCATACATGTCACCCTACAACACTACCAGGCTCACCAGCTCCAAGGATGAAGTAAAAAATAGCAACGCCCAGAGGCAGCTCCCTCTGAAAAGTCTGCCCCTTCTCACCCTCCGTTGTGAGAATGTAACATGCCACCGTGGTGCAGATAATATAAACCATGCTGACATCCATGTGGATTTGAAGGCAAGGTTGTAATCTTCCCATAAATCACAGGTGCACTCAGCCTCCACTACAGCTCTCTGCAGCCCAGTGCTCTGTGGCAAGGCTACAGTTTCACACACTGGACAGTCCCTGAAAAAAACAGTGAGCATAAACACTGCTAATCATGCAAATGAAGGACTTGGAATCTCTGCTAGTCAGTCTCAACAGGAACATGCCAGGTTTTCTCATCACCAGAAAGCAACTGACAGATCCTGCAAATCCTAGGGACTGCCCTCAAATAACTTTTCCCATCTCCAGGAAAACCGTGAGTGTGCCCCATCATGTGTTTATGAGCCTGCCCCCATCTAGGGCCTTAAGACCACTGACAGTCTTTTGCAGCTGACAACTTCATTACATCCTTACTGCTGCAAAGCCTATTTGCTCTCAGCAATCCCACTGAGATGATCATCTCCTTTTTCCCATCTCACGCTGACCTGTCAGCAATGAACACGTTAGTCCTGGGCTAGCATGTGTCACGGACACACGACTCGCAGGAAACAGAAGCCTTTCTCTCCTGTAGTGGCAGGGCTTGCTGCAAGTGTACATCTTGTGCTAAAGGGCTGAGGTGATTCCACAAACAGCTCTCTGAAAGCAGCCTGAAGTTGCTGCTGGTTGTCATGATGAGTTAGTTGTGCTAGATGTCCTCCAGAAGCACCATTCTGCCTGGGAATAGACAATGACTACTGTTTAGAGGGGGTGAACACATCCTGCCTGAATGAGCTTATTACAACAGCCAGCATGGCTGTCTGGCACGGGGGGGACACCTGCACCCATGTTCTCTTTGTACTTGTGGATAAATTGACAGAAACAGAGATGCCTCCAGAAAGGCGATGGTGGGGTAGAAGCTCTTTCACACAGGATGCAGAAAGGACAAAAACATTTTTACAGTGCCAGTTGCAAAGCAGATTCCGGAGTGGCTCTCCTTGCTGACATCCACAGGTCCTGTCAGTGCCGATGCAGCCTGAGGAGAAGTGAGCTCAGCCTGGCTTTGTATCCATCCAAAGGCAGGTGCCTGCATGCCCAGAACTCAGATGCAACACATTTGCAGGACAAGTGTATCATCTTCCCAGGATCAGCGGTCACAGCAACAGATTTCTCCCCTCCCCACCACAGATTAGGCCCACAGCTCCAGGGGCAGCTCCAGTTCCTGCACAAACATCACTGCTGAGCGCTCACTGTGCACCGCCATAGCCACAGTCACCAGATGTATATTTTTGCTTCTGTTCTTTACTTAAAACCTCCCTTCTCTCCAAGCTGCATCTCCCAGCTGATGAAGGCGAGCCCAGGGCCAAGGGCTGGCTACCACGATGTTTGCTGGCTCCCCACCACTTTGAGGGGTGCCAGCCTGCCAGCAGAACATCCCCCCTCCCCAACTTCCTTCCCTGACTCCCTGCACTCCCACCACCTCTTGCCAGCACAAGAAGGGCCACCTGGGGAGGCACTGAGACTGCTCACCCTCTTTCCTAGCTGTTTCCTCCTTCCCATCTCCTCCCTGTGTGTGGACACCCTGGTGGCACCTAACCACTCACCGGAGACATTGTGTCTGCCCTGCCCCTGGTACTCAAAATCTGACACCTTGTTCTGAGGGCACTGTCAACCACTCCAGCAGCCTTTCCCTCTCACCCAGCCCCCCAGAGTCAACAGGCAGTGATCCATGCTGTGCAGGAAGTAAAGGGATGGCATGAATCCCAGCACCCTGCTCTGTGCTGGGGACAGGGCACTATCTTCACCCTACAAAAACTCTGCTCTTGGCTTGATTGTGGGCACTCAGTTGATAAAGTCCGGTTATTACCTGCATGCCCTGGCAAGGCACCAGCTCTCCTGCCTGCCCATCTTCCCTGGGGCAGGGAGCTCCCTGCTTTAACAAAGCCCGATCGCCCATTGAGTTCTCCTGTGTGGCAGAGGAAATACAGATCTTCAAAACAGGATTTGAATTGAGTCCTCAGCTTGATGATGTACCACTTAAAAAGAAGGCCAGGGTGGATGAACCCTGATCTTTGCTCTCAAAAAGGTGCACCAACAAGTGATGAGGACTTTGGAGAGAAATAACAAGGGGAACAGCATCTCTTGGAGCCTTCCCGAGAGGAGCATAACCAGATCATGTACTTAAGGCCGTAACCTTTCTCATTCTCCCCACAGGTCTCTTGGTGTCTTTTCTTCTGTTGCCTCTCTGATCCCTGAGCAAAGAGCACAGCCTCAGCAACCCAGCCTCCACAGGGAAGTCCAAGAAAGGCGAAATCCTCCAGGATCAGGCCTTACTTATCTAAGGGGATAGGCAAGGACCACCTGCCTCCAGAATGCTTCCTCCAGTAGGGGCAAACACTGAGGCCTGGGAAAAAGGAGCAGCAGTTGGCCAATATAGAGATGCCTCCCCAGGCCTCCCAGACAAGTTGAAAATGGTGGATTTTGTGAGTTGGCAAAATTTACTATGAAATTATTAAACCTCACAAAATTATTCCACAAGGATCCTGCCCAGTGTTCACTTCAATTGTGCTTCACAGCTACACACCAGATGCTTTTCTTCTGGGAAGAAAGGAGGCTGTAAAAGGCCTATCCATGAACAAGAGACTGCTTTGCACAGTGTGGTCTGTCTGTAGGCAGGGAGGAAGGCAGGTATTTCTTCTCCATGCTCCTCAGCAGGAGTGAACGGTAATGAACATGCTGGGAAAGGCCAGCAGCGCTTGAGTGAGGCGTACAGGTCTTTGTGTAAGAGATGCCAGCCAAAAGGAAGAGACCATTCCTGCGTTAAATCATGTTCAGTGTGTCCGCAAAACGGGTGAGTACAAACATCCTATTGTGAATGTTCACGTGTGACGTGCCCACAGAGGGCCCTGGGACGTGTCCCCAGCCCGTGAGCGTGCGAGCCAGCCCCACGGGGCGTGCGTGTGCATTGTCTGGCTGCCAGGGCGCCTGCCCGCTGGGGAACTTTCCATCTAAACCAGCTGACAGCTGCTCTCCTGAGTTTCCTGGACACCAATAATGTTTTCCCTTTTCTAATCTCCCCGATGTAAATCCATTCACAACGAGTGCCTAGAGACTTTTAATTCCATCGGCATTAAACTCACTAAAACCTCTATTACCAAAAGCTTTTAGGATTTTCCCCAGAATCTACAAGTCAGGTTCATAACATGACAGAACTCCACCTCTCTAGGGTGTCTGAGAAATTAATTCATGCTTTCTAAATGCCAGGATCACTGACCAGACATTCAAAGTATCCCCCTTGCCATTAGTAAGCTCAAGTTGCTGGTACAACACGGCCCTTGCCAGGGGCTCAGCTGTCTCCTGAAATGCCTCTGACAGTCTGAGAAGAGCCCCCTCCCTGTACCAGGCAAGAACTGATCACCTGCCACAGCAAAGCAGTACCAGAGGTTCACAGATGCTGTGTTAAAAAATGGTTTCTTTCAGTGCTGCCTTGCTGCATTCATAGACTGAAGGTCTGGCAAATGCATCACACCACCAGTGCTCCCCAGTACCGTGCTCAGTGAGAAGGTAGTGTGGTCTCACCTCAGTGCTGCACACGGGCAGGCACTGTAGAAGCACAGGGATTATCCAGCTACACCTCAGTAGAGAAGGTGGCTGGGTGCCGAGACAAATTGAAAGTGGTTGTGGTGGAGGGGTCAGACAGCTGTGAGTCAGTGAGTGAGGTTTCTAAATGCTATAATACTCCAGTGATGGTGCTTTTATCCTTTGGCCCTGGGGGTTCATTGGCTGCTGTAATAGAGCAGAGAGATGCAATCATCTTTTGATCCCAGAGGTCTTTTTAGGTGCTGTAATAGAGTAGTGATGATCAAGCCATCTCCAAAGCCTTGGGGTTGCTGGCACGCAGTGTGGGTGACGTCAGTGTCTCTCAGCCCCCACAGTCCCCAGCTCCTGGATTCCGGGAGAGGTGTTGAAGATGTTGCTTACACCCCAGAGGTTTGCTGGGGCTGTGGTGATGTCGGCTTTGACACACTGCCAAAGTTCCCTCTGGCCTCACAGGAACTTTTAACCACATGGAAAGGTGTGATACTGACCCCAGGTCTCTTGGCACTGGGACACAAGCCTGGCTGCTCCCGCTCTATCCACATCAGCTGCAGTGGGTGTAGCTCCAAGCTACCCACCAAAATAAATCACGGCTCTAAGAATACAAGAGAGCTCAGAGATCCAGCAAAGAGCAGCATGCAAAGATGATCCCCAGTGTTTCTTTATCTGGCTTAAAAACATTTCCCTGTGCAAGTAGTTACTCTGCTCACACCTCATGGGCTGTCTGGGAAGGAGACACACTTGCAAGGAGTCTGGGATTTGTGTGTAGCTACACACACATTTGTAGCTACAAACAAATCGCTAGAAATCAAACAGGCTCAGTTAGCCAAGCTGTTGAAGATTTCAGCATCCTATATCATGGACTCAGAAAAAAAAACCAAACAAATCAAGAACAGGGACCACGCTCCTGAGCAGGGAATGCTGTTGGACAGGGAGGATATGTTTGTAGACTCAGGTCCTTACACTGAAGGGAGGAGGAAATATTCAAATAAGGTTTCAGAGTTTCTGTAAGCTCAGGGATTTCTCTTCTCCCCTCAGCCCCAGCACATTTTTAATTCTGGGCTCCAGCTTGGCCTGGAAATTGGAAGGTTTGCTGGATACCCTGTTATCCTGGCACTGATTCCTGCATCCATAGCTCAGGTGGAAGATGGAAGCATGGGCAATCTCTCAGGAATGTCTGGGAACTTTGCAGGTTAGGTTTCTGATCTGAGGCAATATCAAGAGTTCAGGTGGGTTTGCACCTTTCCTATGGCAGGGCTGGGATTGGTATTACCCAGAACTGAGTTCAAACTCAGAGGCTGAAAATCCTCCTTCATCCTATGGACTTCAACATGATTAGATATGAACAGAACTCATGTCCCAGCAGGTAAGATGTACACTAGGGAACAACCATTCCAGGTCAGAGAAATGTCCACACTGGCTCTCAGGAAAAACATCACTGGAATTTGGGGGAGAAAAGGTGGAAAAACATCAAAGCAGACAAATGAGGGACAACATGCTCCCATTTCAATTTTCTTATTTGCTGCTATGAGTTGCAGGTTAATATGAGCTCTGAAGACTGAACCTGCAGGTTCAGGCTGCAAAACTGGGCTCATCCTTAGTTAGAGCTCATTGGGGTGCTCTTGTTCGCCACAAAACACACAGGCCCACTATGAACCTTTCTAAATTCTTGGACCTGACAAATTCTCATGTCTTAGACCTCCACAGTTCCACCCTGTGAACCTGATTCCCATACTTTTTAATGTCACTGTGCATTCCTTTACTCCTAGGTGATGAGGAAAGGAAGGACAGATATCTTCCTATGTCTCATAATTCTATTTCCTCCCAACATCCACTCCCAGTCTGCTGTCTGACATCAACAACCCCTGTCTCCTCTACGTCTTCAGCTGAGGTTGTTCACAGGCTTTCTGTCTCACCTCAGAGGCCCTTCAGTTCTCCAGCATCCCTTCAGAAACAGGCTGACCCGGGTTTGGCATGCAATTCCAAATGAAGCAGCACTGCAGGTGTACCAAGAGCTCTTCCAGAGCCCTCTCCACCCACTGCCTCTGCATCCAAACAGCTGATTTGCCTGCTCAAGGGCATCACAGCATGGGGCAGAGCTCTGCAAAGACATTCACCCTCACTTTCATTTGGCTGATACTCTTGATTCACGACCTTTTGGGTATCTAAAGTGTTTTGAATCTGCCCTGCAACACACATTACTTTGAACATACCAACATTCAGTTTCATTCACCAGAGCACAGTGCGTTCATTTAACTTAATTCTCTTTTCCGGGCATTTCCCACAGCCCTTTCTGTCCACAGCCAACATAATAACTTTGTCTCATCTGCTGATTTCCATATGGCATATCTCTCCTCCCACCTTTCCGATTCATTAAACAATAAGGTAAATCACAAGGGATTTAGAAGAGAAGCTGGAGGCCACATTAACCTTTTGCCATGGTGAAACTTGACTGTTTAATCCCCTTATTCTTCCACTCTCCTACTCAGTTTTTGATCTATGTCAATATTTTGTCTCTCACTGACTACTTAGCTTCTTTAGCAGCTCAAGTGCAGGATCTTTCAAAAGCCTTTTGGAAGTCTAAATACGTTATATCAATTGGTTCTCCTTTATCCACTACGTTATTGACACATTCAAAAAGTTGTAGGAGATTAGCACGATGCAGTTTTCCCCTGCTGAACCCACGCTGGATAGGCCCTATCAGACCACAATCTTCCAGCTGTCTTCAAGCACTGCTTTTTAATTATCATTCCCACCAGTTTACCAGATACAGATGCAAAGCCTACTGATCTTTAATTCCCCGGATCATCACTGAAGCCTTTTTTTAAATATAGGTACAACATTTGGTCTTCTCCAATTCCCCAAATCAGTAGCTTTTTTTTTCACAAGAGATTGCATATTTTTGTTAGCAGCTCAATCACTTAAGCTCCTTCCAAACTCTCGGATTTAACCATCTGGACTTGATAACTTATTGTTCAGGGAAAGGGGGGCGGAGGTTTTGTGGTTGTTGGTCTGTTTTTTTTCTTTTTTCACTGGGTTTGTGGGGTTTTTATGAGTTGCTTTGTCCCAGCACCCATTATTCTACCAGCAGATTTTCCAACAGATCCTCATCTAAGCAGATATAGGAAAAGAATCTCACAAATACTGTCGGTAGGGACAGCTGATACAAGAGAAATCATAAGAGAATTCAGCTCCCCAGCAACATCCTAAAAATGGAGATACTGAGTCACGTTAAGCACAGGAGGTGACTGGAATTGATCAATGCGAGTTTTCTTGGATAACTTCCACCCTGTTCTGACCAACCAGGCTAGTTTTGCTCATTTGTTTGGGTCTCTTGCTGAATAGTGATTTCCATCTTGACCCCAGAAGATTCAGGGCAGGAACAGTGCTAGCTTGATTATATACAGCCTAAGGTGTGATGAAAAGAAAGTGACCTCAGTGCTGGGGGATGCATGAACCTGGGAGGAGATGAAACCCAGCGAGGATGAAAGGAAGTAAATCAGAAGGTGAGCAGAACAATGCTGGGCTGTTAGCTCCAGTGATTGCCTTTCAACTGCATCAGCCACAGGACATGAAATGTAATGGGCAATGCTGGAGAACTCAAATAAGTAGCCCCATTATATGAGTGTTTCTCCCTTTGTGCCAGGCTGGTTCTCGATAGATTTCACCATGCTGGCTGGCTTTAAAAGGCATGGCAGTTAAGATCGGGGCACAGCCCGGTGGCCCTGATGTGCCACTCACTTTAAGCCACACCTTCCACTGGTCCTACAACAGGGAGTCAGGCAGGAAGCTTGAGATGCAAAAGAAGCACCCAGAGGCTTATGTCACGATGAACACACAACCAGCTGTGGATGCACGTTCACCTGTCAGCCTGTCTGCAATCCAGCACTGGCATTCCAGGTTCTGGAAACCATCACACTCCCATCAAAAGTGACACAGAGAACATCTGTATGAAATCTACCTACCCTGTGACAGACCTGGCATACCTACCTTACCTGATGGACATGTACTCAAGTGTATTTCGTAAAAGAGGAAGAGAAATTTCCATAAATAACTCTTATCTGATTGCCGCTGTTCAGTTCTTATGGGACACGTTGATGGGGCAATTGTAGAAAAAATTCTGCCTCGTGTAGCTTGTTGAATTCATTCCCTGCAGACACTGCCTATGTGTGGTAACATGGCCATAAGTTTTTCCAGGGAGCCATCTAAAGACAAGTCTGTGGCTCCCCCTAAGACCTCACCAACATCCCTTCAGTGCAGAGCAAGGCAATTCTCAGCAGCACTGGGCAGCACATTCACTTCCTCTGGCTCTATGGGGCGAGGGCCAGGAGAACAGAGGACACAAAGAGGGGTTTCTCAGCAATGTTCCCTCCTCCATGTCGGGAGCAGACAAACATGCACAAGGAGAAGGCATCTCAAAGCAGGACAATCTCAGGCTGGCTGTTCCCTTAATTAAGGAGGTGGATAGAAGATGAGCAGTTTACTGTGCAGAGCTGGTCCTCCTGCCACAGAGCTTTTGAGACCACCTCCCTGCCCAGTACAAACGTGGTCAGGTCAAACTCTAGTCTGTAATATCACAATATAAGGTACTTCTATACCACATTGTCACTGCAGGGACATGCCGCTCTCTTTCTGCCTCCCTCTCCACCCCTTTCTTCCTTTGCTGCTTCTGTCCTTTTTCTCTCAGCTCCTCCCTCTTTCTCATCTCAGTGTCTGCATCCCCTCCGTACCCCTGTGCATCTCAGATTCCCCCTTCCCTCTGCAACACCTCCCTTCACTGCCTGCAGGTCTCCACTTCCACAAAGCAAGAGAGGGCTCACACTGGGATGAGACAGAGGAGGAACCTGGGGGAGAAAGAGGTCTTCTTCATGCCCTGACTTGGCCCAGCATGACTCCCCACACACCAGACACAGCCCTGCTGAAGGTGCCTGTTTGGACTGGAATGAAGCAACGTGGACACTCGCACAGATGCTGTTCTACTGCACGGGGCATAAACCAGGCAGGGACATAGCCCAAATCCCATCCAGCTGCTCTTCTAGCAAGGTTTTTAACTTGTCTCCCTCTCCTCACATGCACTGGTCTGTCACGTGTGTGTGTCTCAGGGCTGTCCTCGGCTGCTCGGTGGTGGCTGTGCAGAGGGTGCAAGGGGGAGGTGAAATGACGGGGGGCTGGAGATGGCCAGCTGCCAGTCATGGCCTGTACCAGGGTCTCCTTAGTCCCCTGACACACACAGACACGTGGCACGGCTGCTCGGGGAGGCCCAGCCAAGAAGCCTGTCCTTCTCCACTGAATCTCGACTCTGTTTCCCGAGTGGCAAGCCACAAACTCCCTTTCTCTTCCCAAACAAACAGAGGCTTGAGTGAATCGCTGCCTCGGCCCTGGCACGCAGCCACCTGGTCATTACAGATTCTCCTCCAGCATTCAGCCCCCTGCGAATGACAGCACTCAGCCATGTCAGCAGGGTCCATAGGCTGAACCTCCCTTTCCCCACAGCACCTCTCTGTGCAGCCTGAAGCGTTGTTCCTTCACATCCCTACTCCCCAAGCCCCTCCTCTCCCACAGTGCTTGTGGCTACTGCCTGTTCCCCGTAAAGGTAGGGGAAACTGTGGCACAGCATAGTGACCAGTGAGAGAGTTTGCTAGCATTAGGATCCTTAGCAACAAGGTTTGGTAGACAGTGTCTCCTCTTGACTTTAACCTCCAAAAGCTCATTTTGCTGGGATTTAAAGTAAAACTAATTTCAGACTGCTGAACCTGGTCAACAAATTCTCCTCCTAATCATCAGAGACTTGCACACATCCACACAAAAGTATGAGGCAAATCAGCCCTCACCATCTTCCTGCCCTTTGGCCCTTCAGCACAAACAAAATTACCTCCTTCAGCAAGACAAGCACCTGAGTGACAGACCTGGAAAAAGTCCCTGCAGCATAACGGTGAGGGTTTGCGCTCATACTCTGTCCCATATGAGCACCTGCCTCCAGTGGGGCTGGCTCGGCCTCCATCCGTGGTGCAACCCCATTTTCTGCCAGCGTGATCCTATGAGGGATGGTAATGCCTCTCCTGGGCCCTGTGCACTAACCTGTGCAGTGGTCAGGGCTGGAGAACAACATTCTCCTGCTGAGACAATGCTTCCCTCCCCTTCCTCTTCAGCGCGATGCTTGCCCTCCTGCCAGCCAATGCCATCCTCTCCAGCATCTGCCTGGTGTGGGACATGGCTTGCTCCCAGACTGTAATTTAACCCTCTTTCAGACTGGCTTGCCCGACAGGAGGGACTGAACCGGGCTGGCTGCATCGTGCAATTACATCTGTCAGATTAGCCGGAGCACACACGATCCGGAGCACGTGCCAGATGTGGCACACAAACAGCACTCGAGCCAGCACCAAGATAGGGTTGTGCAGACAGATAATACCCAACACAACATAAATCTTGCCAGTACAGAGTTAAGCCAACATTGTTTTCTAAACAAATCTCACACAGCAGAGTGAATTCATACTGGATCAGCATTTTCTACCACATAGCTGCAGCAGCTTTGACCCAGTACCAAGCTCCCCAGAGCTGGATTTATTGTCTTGTCCACCCTGAGTCAGTGCCAAAGCCATGTCCTGAGAGGACTGAAGAATTTAACCAATGCCAAATGACTTTGGAGGCTCCAAATGGGAAGAGCTTGCTTTTTGCAAACTCTCCAACAATGACACTGAGTGCGGCTGCATGGACACGCTCCCTGGCAGGCTCCAGCCAAGAGGAAGAGTGACCCATCAACAACACCACAGTCACTCGTCACCCACAACGCACGCACGCGCGCACCGGAGGGTGTGAACCACAGGGGAAAAGATCACAGTATCGTCAGCTGGCAGCAGCATCCAGAAACAACCCCACAAGGCAGCATCAGCCCTTCCCAAGGCTGACCAGAGTTGCTCCTGCCTGCCATGGTGGTCACAGAGGAGGAGAAGTGAGGAACAGGTGCTGAAAGAGGGAAAAGCAGGGCTCAGGGTATCCCAGAGAAGGAAGAAAAACAGCAAGAGGCACCAAAGAGAAGTTGAAGGCAGCAGTTCATGTAGAAGGGTAGGTATTGGAGTAGTGGGTCAGGGGGCATTGAGGAACTGCAGACGGGGAAAACTGATGGCAGGGTCCTGTGGTGGCAGCAGAGAAATGCACTGGAAGATGCAGTGGAAGATGTGCCCTCCTTGTCAGCATCACCAGGTGGGACCTGGGCAGGAGGGGAGCAACCCATCACCTCCTTCAGGGGACACCACACCAGCACCACTATTGGGGCCGCACAGGAACACAGACCCTGCCAGCCCCTTCCCCTCAGAGAAACACAACAGCCCCCAAGATCTGACTGGGAAAAACCCTGGTCTCTGCCAGAGTCTGTGCAGAGCCTGAAACCACAGCCTGGCAGGTTGCAAACTCCCAAACCTCCCCTTTAAAATCCACTCCTCTAAGATTACCCACTGCTTTGCCAGCGGCTCATTGCTTTAGGGTCTATTTTGGGGAAAGGCATCTCCAGGCACGTTCATGCTCCTCGAGGGCTGGCAGCGCGTCTGGGCCTGCCCGGGCACTGGGAGAAACAGCTGCTCCCACTCCCCTCCCATCCCCACACCACAGCAGCTCCGGCAGCACGGAGACATGGCATGGAAATAGTGCAGCTGATCTTGCTGCCTTCCCTGCAGAGGAGCTGAGGAAGGGGGCACTGAGGGCAGCCCCAGGCAGCAGGAGGCCTTTCAGGTGCTCCCAAGAGCTTTGCGCCCCAAAATGGGTCAGGCTCGGCACAGGGCCCCTTCACTGCTTATGCAGGGCACACGGCGTTCCCAGCTTATGAAACACACTGTCTCCAGTAGGAAAACATCCCTTCCAGCTGAGAAGGAGCACCAGGGGACAGCAGATAAGCAGTGGCAAAGAGCATGCCCATCACCCCAAAAGCTGTGGTAGGCTGGGCTGGGTATTCAGAGGAGGTACCTGGCTAGGAAATGGAGGCCAGCATCTTCTGTGGGGAATTGGAATCCCCAAAATATCCATGAAATGAGGAAGGAGGGGGAATCCTTCCCTCTATGCCCCACTCCTGGCAGCATGATGCCCACTCCTGCTCTGCTGCAAGCTGCATCCCTGAGGTGACCCAGGCCAGGGCTGCGGAGCCCGGCTTTGCTGCTGGCCAGGCTGCAGCAGAGTCAGCCTGGCTGCCCCTTCTCCCGAGAAATAGGGGAGGTGGAGGAAAATGACGAGTGGAGAAGAGCAGACAGGTGTGTGCCCAGGGAGGGATGGGAAAGGGGCGGAATGCACTCGGGACTGCATGCAGGGGGCCTGCAGCCCTTCCCCGGCTGCTCTGCAAACAACCCCTCCTTGCACACGCATGCAGAGCCGCAAGGGAAGGGGCTCGGAGGGGAGGGAGCAGCTCTCCGTGGTGGGGAGGGCGCTGATGAAAGCCTAGATTTTGTTCACATCATAGCAGAAACCCCTGCCCTTCTCCCTCACACCTCTGGGGAACAAGCAACGAGAGGGAGAGAGGGCGGGATGGAGAGAGGCACGGACAGAGGTGCCGAGGTCGGCTTACCTCACAGTGCCTGCGCTGGAGGTGCCCGGGTGCGCGGGAGGTAAATCCAGGGCTCTGCTCTCCTTGGCGAGTGCTGGGAAAGGTCTCTGTTCAGTCACATGAAGGAGTGGCCTGTGAGTAGGTGCCCCAGCTCACCGCTCGATCGAAGCTGCCATGGATTCATTGCGAACGACTTCGCCTTCTGCGAGGAGAGGAGGAAAGGGGAGGGAAAAAAAAAAGGAAAAAAACCACCAGCTTAAGACTTGGAGGGTAGATTCACTTCTTTCTTAGGTTTCCAATGGCAACTGAATATGCCACAGATGAAGATCCAGGGTGTGTGTGTGTGTGAATGTGTGTGTGTGTGGGAGGGACGGAGAGATGCACAGCTGCTGAGTCCACAGGCAGTGTAGGGTGTGAGCTAGTCAAGGCGTATCGGTGATTATGGGAACAGACAACTGGACACGGGCAGCAGGGTAGACAGACAGCCAGATGGAAAGAGACTGAAAGGATGGAAAGAGGTTGGCCTGTGTGCTAAGAGCCTGGCTGTCCCACTGCACACAAAAGGAGAGAGCACCTGACCCAGCACAGGGCAAGGTGCTGACGGAGCTGTGCCGGGAGAAGGTGAAGTGTGCCCACACACGCGGCCGCACGCACGCACACGCCACCTCCCAGCCCGCACAGTCACCCAGGCACGCCCCCTGCAAGGACACTGCACACTCGGGACACACACGCAGCACACACACGCTGGACACACACGCAGGACACACACATACACATTTACTCACTGGTGTTTCCACGCCACCGTGCACCACCTTGCATAGAACCCCTAGAAACCCAGAGCTCCTCTAAAGAATGAGGTGCTTCTCTTCTCCACGTAGACCCTGCTCCTACCTACAAGGTTGCACATCTGTATGAAGATGCACACGTGATAATTCAGACAACCATCACACAACGCCACATCAGCTCCACCCAGCCTATTCCACCTCTCCTATGAGTACACAGCAAAAACATTTTTATACAGCAGAGCGAATAGTGATCCCTGCACAAATGCACGCGAAACACCCAAACATGTCTACCACGCACCAGCTCCTGACCCTCCATACAGAACTGTCACTGCACAAACACACAGCGTTTAATGAGCCCACTCCCACGGCAGAGACCAGAAAAAGTGCCAGGTACAAACGCATCCATATCAGTGCAAACACCACACTAGCAAATTATGTATCTGCAAGAAAATGAGGGCACATAAAACATCCTCATGCACTCAGGAACATAAGTCAAGCAAGCACCAGTGGCTGTATATCACACACAAATATACTCTACTTATGAGTTGCCTGCAGCATACAAACTGATCGTATCAGATACTGTTACCTACCTAAACTCAGCCCACACAGTAGCAAAGCATCCTTCTGGATCCTAAACGACAAATCCACCAGACATATTCTGTCACATGGAAAACACAAATACTCATCAACATCCAACACAGGCAGACAAACACAAACTAGACATGAGATACAGAGAGCCAGCATCACCCACCCCCCCCATCAAAAAAAAAAAAAAAGAAGAAAAAGGAAAAAAAAAGGGGAAAAAAAAGACATTTCTAAAAGTTATGAAGTTGGAACTCACTTTGGAGACAGCTGTATTATTCTGTGCAAGTGCATGAGTGCATATGCACACACACACACACTCCACTGCCACACCAAATCTGCTTTAACTGCCTCCATCTCTGAGATTTTTTCCTTTTTTTTTTCCCCCCGCTTTTTCTAATTCTGCCCATTCTACAATCTCCCATGTGTCTGTCCATGGACAGGAGTTGCTGCTCCGGGGGGCAAAGTCTCTGGAGCGGAAAGCCTGTAAAAGCATCCACACTCGTCCCTTCTCTTTCCCTCCGTTCTGGTGTTAGATGTGCATAATTTGCATGCAAAGAAGAGTGTGCAGTCCTACCAGCCCCGAGTGCTCTGAAATTGGCTGATAGTGGCATCGGGGGACGTGACTGCAAAACCTAAGCGTGGCAAAGAAGTACACAAACCCTTATGGGAAGTGGAGATTTGGCCAGGAAAGCGCCGGCTTCCCCCAGGCCCCAGGGAAGACAAAGAGATACACGAGGTGGGTAAGAGGGGGCAAGGGAATGAAAGGAGATCGGCCCAGCACCAGGGACAGCACAGCGAGCGCTCTGCCAGGCTTGTTTAACAAGCTCGGCAGTGTCACAGCGTGATGCTGCCAGCGATGACGGACAATAATCAGGGTTCGACATCAGGGCAAGCAAGCGTACCTGTGTGCCCCCGGGAGATGGGAGAGGCAAGGGAAGGCATGGGCTTTGCAGCGGGGAAGAGCAGCTGGGTGTGGGTGCAGCTGTAGGACGTGTGGTGCGGGGGTCCATGGCTGCACTGGGATCACTGGAGCAGTGGTGGCACGGATAAAAACGAAACGGCTCACAGGCAGAAAAAAGGCTGGCATAGGCGTGGCTTAGACACAGGCAATGCAGGGGTTGCAGTCGGGTCCAGCCCCAGGCACATGGAGGAAATGTGGAAGGAGTCCCATAAGCTCCTGTCCTGTGCTGTTGGACAGCATGGGCTTCCAGCACGTGTCGATACACCTCAGTGTAGGTCAGTGGAGCGTACATCGCAATGGCCTCTTTCAGGAGCTCTCTGTCCTCACACACATTACATGCCCCAGCACCCTCCTTCCACAGTCCTTTAGCAAACGCCCTCAGCCCCTTCCCAGTGCATGTGCACTTTCCACACCATTACTCTGGCATGCCAACTCTCCGCTCCCCAAAGCCACCTACTTCAGCACGCTCCCACCTCCCCGTGCTTGCACCACATCCATGTTCATGTGGCAGCATCTGAGGAGCCAGAAAAAACATGTGGGGAAGCCCCCACTGCCACCTCAGTCCCAAACGGCCCTTCTTCCCCTCTGCCTTCACTGGTGCCACCACCATTCACTTTTCTGAAGCACTTTGAAGGAGTAGAAATTTCCTCTCTCTCTCAGCTGAGCTTGGCCCATGCACCCAGGCAATTTCAGCTTGCTAGGAACGTCAGTGCCTCGGCACTGTGCTCAATTGTACCTGCGTGCCTCTTCCCACAAACATCCATTGTGCATTACAGCAGATGAATAATTTAATGCTGAAAGGGGACAAGTGAGAGAGTCTTTTGGGTCTCAGCAAGGCACATGTATAAAGCAGAGTAGAGATGGAGCTGCCTCATTTGGTCAAAGCTAGCAGATGCTGCCAAACGTAGAAAAGACTGAAGTGCTACTTGGGTTAAAGTACGGTCATGAGGGCAATTTAAAGAGGCATTTGGACTCGGAATTTCTAATAGGTCTGAGAGTGACACAGAGGTGTTGTGTGTGGATGGGCAAGGAGGATCTTCACCTCTGAGACACTTAGCACTGACCTAAGCAGCTGAAGAGAGCCACTAGCGGAAAAGGGAACCATCATCCTAAACTGACCTGCAAACCATCTGCTCCTATGCTTCAGAGGCATGGAAGAAGTATCACGACTGGCTAAAGAAAGAAAAAGGGATTGAGAAAGCACAGCAAACAGGAGCTGAGTGGGATGCATATGTGTGTTTGCACGTGAGCATCAGTGTTCATCTCAAAGGGATGCCACATCACGGTTTTGTGGTGGCACGCAGGGGGACCTGGAAGACACAAACACGTGTCTGTCAGTGCTGCCCTGAGTGAGCCCATCTACATGGGATAATGCTGAAATGGGGCAGCATGGACAATGTGGTGCCACGTCTGCAAGTGGGTGTGCAGGAATGCATGGCCTCTGGTGAGCACCTGTGTGTTGGTGCTGTGCATGTGCCTGCTGTGGGCAGTGGATGCCTGGTTTGGATGTCTGGGATGTGCATGTGTGCATCAAGTGCTGCAGTGCAGGGTGAACAGTGACTGTGTGTATGAGTCTGTTCCTTGCTGAGAACACCGGCGCATTTGTGAGGTGTCAGAGGGAGCGGTGGGTCCCCTGTGGGCTGCCTCGTGTGTGTGTGGCAGCATTTACCTCAGTGAGACACTGGTGTGTTCCTGCACACCTGCAGGGCCTGGGGAAAGCAGTGCAGTGCAGCAGCAGCAAACTATGGGAGTGTGCATGTGCTGGAAAGCACTCCTGGGAGCATCCAGGTTTGCAGGCACAGGATCCCCTCTCAGGGTGGAACAGTCCGTCTGGCTCCTGCGCTGCCTCTCCTCCTGGTCTCCGCTTTTCCTTTCTCGCCTTCCCTCAGCTCCCCTTGCTCACTGGCAGCAGCATGCTCTGCCCTGGGAACCAACTCCCACTCACCACACAGGGAGGGAACTCCTTTCTTAGCAGTTCCCTGGTATTTTCCCATATTGAGAGCCAGAAAGTGAAGAAAAAACTTGCTGGGCAACCTGAACTGGACCTATTCCCTTTCCATGTCCTTATCCCCCTTTACAACCCACAGGAACTGCATTACAAACTCACAGACTTTCACCCAAACCCACAAACTTCCACCCCCAAGCCCCAAACACTACAAACCAGACTCAGCTTGAATCCGAGCCATGGGCCATCTCAGGCTGACACAGCTCGGGTAGGGCAACTCAAGGTAGCAGAGTTAGGAGAGAGCGGTCCCTGTAGCTGGAAATAGGGAGAGGCTCCTGCAGCTGCAGCCATACCTGTCTGACTTCCAGCTCCCCAGACAGAATCACCCATAGCTGGGGTTGAAGTAAGAAATTTACGCAGGAATTGCAGTCAGCACAGCTCAAACTCACGCTTCTGGAGCCAAAGCAACATGTCTTAGCTGCTCTGTTACTGCTCCTATCAGAAGGCTAAACCTTCAGCCAGATCCCACTTCCAGGGGAACTTCCAGGATGGGTCCAAAGCACAGAGCCTGTCCACTTGCAGCATCTCCTAGGGCACTGGGACTTGAGCAAGAAGAAAACCCCAAAGACATTTCTTTATTTCTTTAGCCAATGCTGCAGATCACTACCTTCCTCCCAAACACCCTACCTGGAGCTCTACTTGTTTGTTCTGAGGCTGATCTAAATTACTAAACTACCCAAACTAAAATGCAAACAACTGGCCTCCATTTCAGGATTTGCTTTTGCCCTATATCTCACTTCACACCTATTCCCTCTGGAGGACAAAACTAGCACAAAGAAGCCACTTGTGAAAATATGCACACCTTCCCTGGAAGGCTTCGTGGGCTCCCAGTAAGACCCAGTATCACCCAGGACCAGAAACATACAGTTTTGCCATGAAATGAAGCCTTAACACTTAAGCACCATCTGTTTTTTTCTCAACTGCAATCCTGAATCTGTGGTATCCCCAAACTTCACTCAATCCTATGCACTGAAAGCTTCACCTCTGAGCTCCATTTTGAACCCTTTAATTTGTCTCCAGTTTTCTTCTGAACTCAGCCTTTCACTTTACACGTGAGAGCGCTCAGTACCAGATCCCTTCTCTGATGTTTTCTCCACACCATACAAGACGACAGGCTGGGAGAGTCTGGCTCTCTGATCCACTGCGCAGCGGCAGTCACGACCCACAGTGCAGGTCTCCAGGAGGCAGGACAGGATTTGCCAGATTTTTTTTCCCTACAGAGGAGCCCTGCTCATGGCTTAGACAGTTTGGGTGAGCTTTTCACTGCTAGCAATCACAACCAGGAAAATAGCCCTCTGTGCTAATATTCAAATGTCCACCACAAAAAGCACAGAACCAGCCTCAGCACCTGTTTCGGGCTCTCCCCTGTGCAGCACCACAGCATTGCTACTCCAGTTCTTCCCCCACAGTGAGGTGTTTCCCTCCAGCCCTTCTCAGCTTCATGAGCAGCTCCTGCTGATGCCTTTCCCGCATCCTGCCCTGCAGCTCTGCCAGCTTTCCAGGCCCCACCAGGCATATGGAGAGTGAGCCCCTGATTACCATTCAAGCTGGATTCTCATTAGGCTGAAATGCCCCTCCAGGAGATCCATTAACAGTCCATAAGGTTAACATAATCCAGCCAGTCTTGTGTGGTCTCTGCCCAAATTCCCTATTACATTAACAATCTTGAGCCTTAATTAGCATGTGAGGCAGAGGTGGCATTATTAATGGAGATAATATGGAGCATTAAGAATAAACAGGTCAGGCTGTCTCTCCCCCACCATGCATGCAAATCCTCTTCTGTGCAGAAACAGCGTGAGCTTCCCCCATGAGCAGCACGCGTGAGGGGCTGGGGTGCCGCAGACCAAAGACAAACCCTGGGGCGTACAGCCAGGCTGCTGCAGGAGGATGGTGGGGAGGAAACGAGATCCCAGAGAGACCCTTCATCTGCCTGGGAGAAGAGGGGCTGATAATGGGAAGACCACAGTGTGGCAAGTCCCGTGAGGCAAATCCTTGCACCGGGAAGGAGCAGTCATGACCTTGGCTAATCCAGCCATCCCATCTTTGTGGGAGGCTTGGGAAAGCAAGGCCAAGGTTATGTGAATTGCTATTCCCTTGCATGTTCAGTTCATGCTGCCGTGTGTGTGCACATAGGATAACACAATGAGTGTATGGGCTTGAACACCACGTGTAAGGAGGGGGTGTCTGTCTGGGGGGGACAGGCTGCAGGAACCGGCTGCAGCTGTGCAAAACGCTCCTCATGAGTCTCCTTTCTGACCACTGAGCCCCAGTACTCTGAGAATACAGGACAGGACAGAGGGGCTTCAGGTGGAGGAGAGAAGCGGTCACTTGGGGCACCAGAGAATAAATGATGGAGGCTCCAGCTTGGAGTAGATTGACCATGTGGTGGGGAAGGGACAGGTCCTTTTTCATACAGGCTGGTGGCTGGCTGCACAGCTGGCTGGTCAAATCAGCTTGGTCATCACAGGTGAAGGGGCAGCCTGGGGCAGCCCCTCTCCCAGCCCAGGCAGAGCCAGCACGGGTTAGAGTAGAGGAGGGGAGGACTGGTGCTGCCAGCAGCAGTGAGGAGCTGGGGCAGCAAAGGGTCAGGGATGCACTGAGTGTCAGCCAGCAGAAATTGCAAGCCTGACACTTTCTTCTAATACAAGCACTTGCAAAACCATAAGGCAAAACAGGGGAGGAGGGAAGCAGAAGCAGCTAAGCCAAGGAAGCAGAGCCTAATGACAGGACCTCTGGACTGCTAATTCACTTCCAGCAGCACCCAGCAGGATGGGGACAAAGAGAGAAGAGTGTCTCAGGGACCCACAACTGCAGGGAATGGCTTCCCAGCTTGTTCCCGAGGTCTGACCCATGCTATTCCAGCATGGCTCCGTTGTGCTCAGTGTGTCCCTCCAGGCTTTGCAGAAGGGCTTGCACTGAGGCCAACGATCCCTGAAGCACAGTGATATCCCTGTGCCTTGGCCCTGGAGCACTCGGCCAGTGCTAAGTAGCCTTGCTTAGCAGGGAGCAGTGCCTCAGGCTGGGCTGCTCTCTCCCAGGGCTGCACTCAGCATCAGCCCAGCTGCCTTCGCATGCCCAGAGATGCAGCAGACAACAGCAGAAGCCCTGAGCAGAGCCCAGCTCTTCCACTTTCCAGCACAGCAAGTTCCCACTCCCCCAGGCCCACCAGCCAGCCCCTGCCAAATCCATTTGTCCAATCTTGCACTTTCTACTAATCCTGTTGAGCTATCCTTTAAGTTGCTCTGAGGCAGAGATGATAGAAAAATACAAAGATGCCTTAAGAAGCTTCCCCTGACCTTGCTCAATTCAAGATAAAGGGCTTTGATTTAAAAAATTACAGTGGGGGTCTGTCACTGATCCATTGCGTGGATTAAAGGAAAACAAACAGAGACACAGGATGCAGCTAATGCTAGGTGAGCAGACAGGGAGGAGAGAAAGGTTACAACCAGCATGGGGGAGGAGAAAACAAAAGAAAGGACAGAAAGTGAGAGGGGAGGAAGGAAAAATAACTTCTCCCTTGCCATCTCCACACTTGACTATTGGTAGAAAAGCTTTGTACACTCATGATGTTGTACAACATGTCCCACCACCTTCCTTGGTCTGTAAGGAAGAGCGAGGCAGCTGCACTCTCTGCGGTGTGTCCCGCAGGCTGGGGACAGGGTGCTGGAAATGGAGGGGAGCTCCTTGCCCTGTGAGAAGCATCTAGTGGGGTACCTGACTGAAATCCCAAGGAACAAGTGCTTGCTAAAGAGATTGTCCTCACCGTCTCTCCTTAGGATGTTGTTCAGACCTTTCTTCCTCCACCCCTTGACCCTTCCTTCACACCAGACCTCTCGCCTCGTGTCCTTCCCTTGCTGACAGTACTGTCCCTCACTCTCCCTGCTGCCTGTCCTGGTCAAGGTCACGCTTGGCAGCATCTAAGCAGACTTCCCACCACCCACCTCAGTCCCCTACAGCCCTTGACTCGAAGGTTACTCAGAACAATTTTTCTCTGCAGAAGAAGTCATAAGGATGAGTGAGGGCACCTTCTTCTTTCCCTGTACCCTCCAACATTTGTTGCACCCCACAAGGGCGCTTTCCTCCCTGGCATGAGCCTGTTTCCTCCCTCTGAACCTATTCTGTTTCAAGATCATTCACAAGATGGCTGATGTTTCATTTTCATTCTTCTTTTACAGGTATGTTAACCAGAAAAGGAAGGTCAAAGAAGGTGTACACCTCTCATAAACAATGCTGGAAAACGGATAACGATGGACGAGGAGAAGGCTAAAGTACTCAACAACTTTTCTTGCCTCAGTCTTCAATGGCAACATTCTTCCCACACCTCTTGAGTGGATGGACAGCAGGATGGGGACTTGGAGAGCCAAGTGCTTCCCACTCTAGGTTCAGGTTCATGAGCGCGTGAGGAATCTGGACATACATAAGTCTATGGGGCCTGACAAGATGCATCCCAGAGTCCTGAGGGAATTGTCCAATGTAGTTGCCAAGCCACTCTCTGTGATATTGGAAAAGTCAGGGCAGTAAAATAAAGTTCCAGGTGACTGGGAAAAGGGAAGCACTGTACCCATCTTTAAAAAAGGTAGAAAGGAACTACCTGGGAACTACCAACATGTCAGCCTCACCTCTGTGCCTGGGAAGATCACGGAAGATCCCCTTCCTATTTTTCAAGCCTCCTCAGAGCCTGCCCAGTATTGTCTTGATGGCCAAGGGCACCTTCAACTGGTTTCAGAATTTTTGCCCAGCCTCTTCAGCTCCTCCAATACCGTGCTTGGATGTGTGGGCACTGCAGCTGACTCAAATGTTTTCACCTGTGTGGGACCTGGTGCAGCTCATCGCTGCGATGTCACTTCCCACCTAGCGAAGTGCCATTTTGCCCCATGTCCTGTTGCTAAAAGCTACACAACTGTAGCCAAGAAGGAAGCGGCTGATAGACGCAGAGAGATGAAAGGTGAAGGGGTACTGGGAAAGAGACACCAGAGACCATAAAATGAGACAGGTCTATAAAACCAAAGATGACAAAGGAAGGGTAGAGGAAAGAGGTGCTAACAGCCTCTTCCCACTCAAAAATCAAGGGTCAGGAAATTAAACCAGAAAGTTACAAGACAAACTGCAAGTTTGTGCTGCACAACTCCCAACTGTGAGATTCTGAGGATGCTAAAACTTTACCTGACCTCAAAAATTGGCTGGACAAATTCAGGGAAGAAACAAATCCACCAAGAATTATGAAGTGCACAACAGACCTTCCAGCACCAGGTCCCTCAAATGTGCATCACTGGAGGCTGAAAGGGTGTTCAGAGGAAGTGGTGCTACACAGTTGTCCTGCCTGTATGCTCTTCCCTCTTTCAGCTACAGCTGGAAATACTGCGCTGGAAGTATCACAGACCTGGCTTGGTAAGGTCCTTCTTGTATTCCTATGGCTTTCCATAGCCAGGCTGACCCAGAAGTCATGGGCAAAGAGCAGCTCTGAGTAACGGTGTCATTTTGGTGCATTAGATCATTTTGGAGATGGATGGACAAGGCAGAAAACAGAGCTCATTCCAAGAAAGATTTTTTTCCCTGACCTAAAGCTGGAAGGAGGTCAGATGTCATTTAAACCAGTCATTCCAGTACAGATCCTTGCTGGGAATAACATCACTGCTCGAGCCCTAGCTCCCTCAATGCCTATTTCCAGACTTTTCTAAGACCAAATCCCCTTTCCATGTTGGTAAACACAAAGCCCTATAAACAGACCATCTGTAGCAGGTCCAACCCCCTTGAATTCCTTTCCATCTCTCTGACCTGTCTATCACACTATTCACGGCAGCCTCTCCACACTAATCCTTTTATTATGATCTCACTCAATTTTCCTGGCCTATGACTGCAATGAGGAAAAAAAGGAGGGGTATTAATCCTTCTGACCTTGTTGTCCCAATTCTGGGCCATCTGTGACTAGGAATTCAGAGGAGGGAAGTCTGATCCTCCTGACCCCACTATCAACCCCTTGCTTTGGGAGGTTCAGTTTGTACTGTCCTAGAAAGTTGTTGTGGAAAAGCCCCTTTTTACTTACAGGCACTTCCTACAAGATTGCTTCCTAGACTACCTCTCCAGCCAGAGAGGGTGGAGGGAATAATGTCCTCCACCTCCATCAGACTATTTACTTATTCCTCCTGTATCACCTCTCTGCTCCCTCAACAGCAGTGTCTGTGGGTTCTTCCCAGCCACGAGACAGGGAATCAATAAAAGGGGAAAGACAATCAAACATCTCTCAAAATTTCCCTGGCAATGCTGCAAATAAAGAGGAGGCCTTGCGGCTTGCTCCACTTCCACCACTGGCTGATTGTAGCCTGTTCTTCCCTCCACCCCTTCCCACCACCACATTTCCTTGCTGCCAGCAGTTGCATCTCTGTGAACCTGCCAGACTATTTCATAGACAGTTTGAGCACTCACAACAGGAAGCTTGCATGTATCCTCAAGAGACAAAGATTCTCCTCTTTGCTCAGCTTCACCCATACCTCTGACTTTGCCCATTTTTTGCCACTTTAAACAATCTCCTCCTTTCCTTGGTGTTTACAGTCCTCAATACATGCAAACTGTTACATATCATCGTTTAGTCAAGCTCTACATATTTTGTTCTTTTAATCTCTCCTCATAAATAAGTACCTTCAGCCCTTTCATAATTTTTTATTGCTCTTCCCTGAATTCCCTCCAATTTGTCACCCTCCTTCAGCTAGCACGGCACCCAGGTTTGCATGCTAGGTTTTCCAGACTGGTCTTACTAAGGCCTTGGAAATAACATTAATTCGGTCTCCCTTGTGCTTCAAGGCTTGATGTTTCTGGGTGTGCTTGAGTGTAGGGATGTCAGGAAAGCTGTCTCGCTTCATACATGTGGCACCAGGTAATTCCACTCAAGGCTGTCTCCCCAGGGAGAGGAAGAAGCAGGTTCATGAGAGGTGGGGAGAAGAAGACACATGAACAGGTGGAACACATGTCCTGCAGCTGAACAAGGGACACGACTACAAACCCTTACACACTCACACACCTCGAGAAGAGACAGCAAGTCCTGGATACGGAAAAGGTGCATATGCACACACACATAAACACCACGTGCTCACTCCACAAATAAACCCCCATACAGTCACCTGCATCACACACGAGTGCACACAGGAACACATACCCAGGGATCATACCGTGAGGCAGGAATGACACACATCTGCATGGAGACTTTGGGCCTGCACACGTAACCTGTGCATACAAGAGGGCAGGACAAAGTCTAGCAGAAAATGGTGCTCTCCCTGCTCACAAACATACATGTTCTCATGCATAAACCAACGCTCCCAGAGGGAAGATAGCAGCTCATGGAGTCCTCACAGTAGCCTAAAAATACACAGGCAGCTCTGACCCATCTGGTCTGCAGATTGAGCCTATGAGCCATGGAAAGAATGAAGACAAACATATGACACCTTGCCTTAAGGCAGCTGGTAGCACATGCATCATACTGAGACAGAGTCTTCATATCTACAGACCCTTCCATAGTGATTACATTATTACCAAAGCTATTCAGAAGTGAGGTGAAAGCTGAGGAGCACAAAGGGGAAGAAAGGGACTCTCTACACGGCAGCTGTGGCAGAGCTAGGGATCCCTACTCTGTGACCCCCTTCTTGAGTCATGTTACTGATGATCCTTCCTCACAAGGATGTATTTGCTCCATCTCTCTGCTATCAGACATCCACGGGAGCCATAAGCACCCACAGTTTCTTGCAAACAGTCTTTCCCCCACAGCTTACCAAAACCAGACAGATATTAACATTTTGTGAGTGTCAATGTATAGAGAAGAATATGAATTCTTGGCCCCCAGACACAGCTTCTCACTTCTGTGAAATTCATACTGCACCATCAGCTCCCCAGAGCATCACCTGGAATGAAATTCTGTGCTAAAGGGCTGGAAAGCTGGAGATGCACTCCCCAGAGTGACTGCAGACGGGAAAAGAACAGCCCCAGCACATCAGTCAGGTCAGCACAGAATGGGCTTCACCTTCAACAGCAGAACAGACTCACCTGTGGGGTTTTGATCCCATGCCTATCTCCATGGCATCTGATGCTGTGCTGTAGGGCACCACGTAGCCACTGAGACTCCCCAAACCAGTGATGCCTGGGGACCTTTAAAGACTCCCTGCAAGTGGCAACATCTGGGGACAAAGCCCGTCAAGTCATTCACCTCAACCTGACTCCTGGTAGCCTGTTTCCCACCTCTCAAAATGCCACGGAAAGAGTGACAACTGCCCTTCCCTCCTTCTGTACCTCAGCTGGTCAGCTGGAACTGGGTTTCCTCTTGGCTTATGAATGTTGAGAAAATGAGGTCATTTCTCCTCAGTGACAGAAAATTATTTGGTGAGGCAAGCGGTTCATCTCAGGCAATGGCTGCGTACCCCTGAGCTACCCAGGAGACCCTTGAAGAGGAGGTCAGGGCAAAGCAAGGCATGAAACCAACACCAGCTGGGGAGCACAGGAAAGTCGGGGCACAAATGCAGTGCTGCTAAAGTGAGGCTGTAACTGCTGCCAGACCATCTCACCACTGAAGCAAACACAACAGCAGTCACACAGTCATTGTCACCTCCAAAGTGTCAAGCTTGACTCATCTGGAGATTTAAATACAGCACTCATCTGGTTCACAGCTGTGAGAAACCCATCCTGACCCAGCAGAGAGAAAGGGCTGGAGGTGGGTCACAGCCCCTTGGTCTGCCCTGTGAGTTCTGCATTCTCCCCCTCCAGCCCATAGAAAGGATTTCAGCCCCCTTGCTACCTTGGCACAGGAGGTGGCTCCCATGCATTCAGCTTGCCTCCCCTTCAGTGGCTCACTCCATGTCCTCCCTCACCCTCTTCCCACAGGGAAAGGCACTGGGGGACACTGAGCTCTGCTCCTTTGGAACTGCTCAAGCACCTGCTGTAACTCACTGTGGGCAATCCTCACTAGCAGAACCTGCAGAGCTACCAGGCAAACTCCATCTTTCCCCACAGCTCCCAGCAGCCTGGGATCCCTCACTGCTCAGGACAGCTCTGCTCTTCCATGAAGGAGAAAAGCAAAACCTCCTCTGTTCCCAGAAAAGGGGATATTTTGCTGGAACACATCTGCTCTGCACCTAAGCTGCTCCTGTCCTACTCTGGTGCGCAGGCATGGGCAAGGGCTGCAAGTGTTTTTTGGGACATCACATCCCTTTACCAGAGCAAGGCGGCCCCCCTGAGCTCACAAGAGTGTGAGGACAGAGGTGTTCCCTGCGTGTCCTCTGCCCTCCCTCACACTAATAAAAGAAACATCTTAGCCCAGGTCCATACTTACAGGGGACCAAGGGAAAAAACCCACAGTATTTAGGATGAAGGAGAGAGCAGCCAGGTCTCTCTCCCTCAGCAAATGTGCTGATATTTTCTGACACAGCTGATAACAGCACTGGGAGGTTTCAACAGGCCCTGATATGACCAGTAGCTTTTTTCCCAGGTGGGCAGAGCTCTTCACCACTCTTCAGCAGGGTCAGATGAGGCAGCTGCACTCTGCCTGGAGCTGCATCTGGCTTCTGACATGACCCAGGTAAGAACAAACATCGCGGGCATCATCGCAGCTATGCTTCCCTCCCTTCTGCCTTCCCTGCAATTTTCACCTTTCCGATTTTAACTGCAAGCTGTCCCCCAGCAAAAACTACACCTCTGTATGCCCCCCTTTCCCAAATGCCCTCTCTACCCTCCAAGTGGCTTCTGCTCCACGGCATAGCTTTGCACCAGTGCAGTGGCTCAGACAGCATATTCCCAAATACCCACTTTGCCCAGAGCTGGGTGAAGAGCGGGAAAGGCCATGCATCCCCAGTTCTTCCCTTGGTGTCGTAGTTTTTGATGGAGGAAAAGCAATGAGGGCAGTTTGTTTCACGCTGACAAATCTGCATGCTTGTGGGTTGGGTGCCCTGAAAGCCAATCACCCCCCAAGGAAAATAACGGGGTGAGGAGGGTGGCAGATGGGGATGGGGTAGGGCGTGGGGGGAAGATTTCTAGGTTGGGGAAGTCAGTGGGATTAAAGTATCTGCTTCTCACCCCTGGCACTGCATCGGCACCCTTCCACTCCCTGCAGCTTCCTCACTGCTGCTGGTACGGTCTGCACAGAGCGGGGAGGCGAGAGGGGGGCTGTATTTAAATATATTAATAATGCATGTTCCATGCAAATGAAGCTTCCTTTGAATATTACATTAGCGATGCTGTCAGGCTGCGCTTCTTGGGACCCAGGAGTGACGGGATGTGTGGGGACCCGGAAGAGGGGAGTGGGGAGGTAGGGCTCACCAGAAATTCCTTCATACCCCAGCACAGCCTCCTTTCTCCCCCTCCAACCCAGCTCCCCCACATTACACACACTCCCACTCCCTCCCACCTCTCCGTGCATGACAAATTCCTTGGCTCGCTGCATGCAATGCAGCCAGGCTCCCCAGTCCCCAGGCCCCCTCCAGTGGCGTGGTCCCCCNTACCTCCAGGGTGGGGAGAAGGGTGCTGCTCTCCAGCCTTCAGGGGGAGGGAAGGGGAGCAGCTCCTAAGTCTGGCCTGCACATGTGCACCCCTTTTGTGTGCGCCCACCGTGCCCGTGTGAGCCCAGAGTGGGTGCCAAAGGACCGCGGGCTGTGCAAGATATATTTGCCCGCAGCACGGGAGCGATGCTCTCCTGCCCATCACAGACACCCCCTTCCCTGGGCGCTCGGGAGGATGTTTGGTGTTTACGCACAGCCAGCCCGGCTCTGTGCACACTCAGACGCGGGACACGCACGCGTGTGCTGCATGCAGGCGTGCGGGGCTGGGGCACACCAGCACACACACGCGAGAGGGCATTACGCACAGCAGCTCCCGAATATGCTGCCTCCTGCAGCATTAGCTGATTTATGCTGCCTTTCCCAAGCCAGATCCAGGCTCTGGAATGGGAACAGCGGCAGCTGTGCACTCCTGCCTGTCCTGGGATGAGAATAGGATGCGCCTGTTCGTCTCTCTCCTCCACCCCCACCCCTCCTCCTTCCCCTCCTTTTGCTCCCATTCATTCATTCAGCTTCTCCTCCCCCCCCGTCCCATGCCCCAAAGCAGGAAGATCCTTATGCATAAAAATGTGGGCACGCTTTCTCTGGTGGAATAAACGGGCATGCAGACACCCTGCAGGCAATACATACACACTTACATATGCATTCGAGTAGCTGTCCTGGGCCCCTACATAAATACCCGGCTCGCACCACCACCACAGACACATTCACACACCCGACAGACACCACGCAATGACTTTTCTGCAGCCAGCCAGTCTCCCAGCAGAGCAGTGTATGAGCAGAGGAGAGATTTACTCACTCCCCTGCATGCAAACCAGGCGAATATTCACACACCACGCACGGACAGACACACAGACACAGACACACCACGGTCCGCAGAGGCTCCCCCGACAAAGTTTGCAGAGAGGCAGGGAGCGGGGGGCTGAGGGGCAAGACTGGCTTCTTCTCCGTCTGATAACTGCAGGCAGTACACAGAGAGGTCTGTCTGTCTGCACATGCACATGCATGTACGTGTAGGGGTATATACATACACCTATAGCTGTACCTATACAGGGATACACACGTGAAGACACGCACACACACAGATATATGTACAGATACAGACAGATGTACATGTACATATATCCCCTCCCTTTGCAAGGTCTGAATAGATGCAGACGGGTCAAACCCAGCTCTGTGCAGCAAGCCCTGAACCTATTCAGCATCCCGATCCTAAGCAAGAGCACACACACACACACACACACACAGAGAGAAAGGGGGACCCGTCTCCAAGCNNGAGAAAGGGAGACCCGTCTTCAAGCCTCTCTCCCTCCCTTCCATCACCCCATGTAGGCATAATCTCCCCACAAACACACACACACACCCTGGGCCACTTCCCCATCTCCTTTGCACTCACCCCTCGCCTTCATCCTCAGATCAGAGGCATCCAACCCCCAGGGAGTGCGTGCACAAGCTGGAGGAAAAGGGCAATCCATGCATCCTGCCCTTCTCCCCCTTCTCCAATCTCAGCTGCTTCTCCGAGAGGCAACACGGACGGCAGCCGGGAGCCGAGGACACGCGAGGCAGCAGCACAAGGACTGCACACAAAAACGTGTCACACACACACACACACACACACACACACACGTACCTGCTTCTGGAGGGTCGACTGCTCCCAGCTTCCATACGGGGCATGACAGAGATGAAGTGGAGGCACAAAAGACCCCGGTCCTCAAGCAACTTGCAGCCCTGCAGATGTGTGTGGGTGGGGGGGTGTCCCCCAGTTGTGTCACCCCTTGGAGCTGTGCCGTTCCTTGCCCCACAGCTGTCTCATTCCCGGCCGCACCTAGGCAGCACTCCCAGCCATGCACACGCGCGAGCACGACAGGCGGGGATGGAGCAGCAGTCCAGGGAGGGCACGCACAGCCGGAGGATTTGCTGCCTTCGCCGCATCCGCATCACTGGGGGAAGAAGGCAGAAAGGGCTGTATTGGCATTTAAAACGCAAGTGATTAATTCGCCACAGGCTCGGCTGATAGGGCTCCGGGACCAGAGCCGGCGGCACTGCTTCTCCCAGCTGGGAAGGCTCTGACAGGCAAAGGACCCTCTCCCATGGAGCCGGTTCCCGAGCTCTCCTCGCCTGCACAGCCACTGCTCCGGTGCAGGCGGAAAGGGGTGGGCCTCCACCGGAGACATGAGCACACGCATGCAACAGCTGCTGGAACTGCACTCACACGCTAACACACACACACACACACACACATACAGACAATTCCCCACAACAGCTGCTCGGGAGCTACACACAACACACAACAGCTTCCCAGGAATACACACAAACAACAGCTGCTGGGGAATCACACACACATACACACACACACACACACACACACACACACACAGAGGCTACAGCTTCTCAGGATTCAGTCACCCACATGAAAATACAACAGCTTCTAGGAAGCACACAGCTACAAGCAACAGCTCCTGAGGAGCTACACACACACACGTATGCATGCAACAGCTGTACACCTACTGACACAGGCATGTGCAACAGCCGTGGGAAACTGCACCTGGATACAAGCCCCTGTGGTATTTGCTAAAATAAAACTGACACATAAAAACGTAACAGGAGGTGGAGAAAACCCTTCATCCACACACAAACACACGCATGTGACTGCTCTGGGGAGACTGTCTATCAGACACCTCCTCAAATCTCCACCACAGAAACGCAACAGCTCCTCAGAAAGCACCTGGAGCCACATACCCTCATGTACGTCTGGAAGACCTTCCAGCTCCCTCTCCCCAAAAGCACACGTGCCATCGCCAATGGAGATCTTGCTCACAGTCAGAAACAAGCATCCATGTGCACCAGGAGCTGGGGACTCAGCCACAGCTTGGCCCCCAAATACTTCACACAGGCAATACCTGCTAGGAAACCACATTACCAAACACAGAGTCGCTTTAAAGAAATTACTCCCCAGTCCCTTGACAGAAAGCAGAAGCACATGACAGACATGAATAATCTCTGCACAGACATGCAAGAACACAACTGAAGGGACACGATGCACCCCTCACACTCACCACAGCAGTGGAGGGACTGCCTATCTCACTCAGAGACACGCACACATGCAACAGCTGAACAAACTTAGGGACATTGGATAGGAGCTGGCTTCCTGGGATGTACAATCCAGCCTCCTGCTATTCCAGGCAACCACATCATACAGTCTTGCTCAGAAATGTCTCAAGGTCCATCTGAGTACTGTGAGACTATTTGCTTCCTACTCAGAAGCCACCTTGAAGTTAGAAGCCTGCCCCAACATCTGCATTTACCCAGGCTCAATTCAAACCCACATGTTCCTGGGCCAGCTGGCCACGTTCTTCATATGGGCACGCATAGAGGTTGCAAGAACAAATGGAAGTGCTCTGAAACCTCCAATCCCACCTGGACACACACCTCCCGCACCCCTGCTTCACACAAACATAACACACATGCAGCAGCTGAGTGAAAACCTTCCCCTCAGCATAAATACCAACATGCTTGCAACAGCTTCTAGGTAAACAGACACCTAAGCCTGCCACCCACAGCACTCCGTGCACTCAGGTACAGAATATAGAAACATGTATAACCTCTGATGGGAAACTAATGACTTTCTTCATGCCGTCCAAAAACTGAAGAGGAATTAGGCCGACACGCACATACCACTGCAAGCAGCACTGTTATTAAATGTATTGTATTAATGGCATCAAACCGCATCAGGGGAGGTTTAGGTTGGATATTAGGAAAAGATTTTTCACCCAGAGGGTGGTTGACACTTGAACAGAGTCCTCAGGGAAGTGGTCACAGTACCAGCCTGACAGAGTTCAATAGGCATTTGAGCAATACTGTGAGGCACATGGTGTGATTTTTGGGTTGTCTTGTGCAGAACCAGGAGCTGGACCCAATGTTTCTTGTGGATCCCTTCCAATCCAGGATATTCTATTCTATTCTATTCTATTCTATTCTATTCTATTCTATTCTATTCTATTCTATTCTATTCTATTCTATATTGTGGTGCCCATTGCATCTAAAGAAGCTCACCTGCGGCCCACCTCCCCATCCTCCTAGTTAATATATGAGCACAGAGCAATGTAATTGTCCCATCTATCTCATGCCTGCAGCTTTATAGAGGGAAGATGAGCTCCTTTGACCCCCCAGCACATTTTTTTTCTCTGTTGGAAGGGAAATAATGTCGTGTAAATCCAACCCTAGCAAGCAGAGGACTGCCCCTAATCTTCTCACATACACACGAGAGCCTCGTGGACAGAACACCAAACTAATAAACGTGTACATGAGGAGGCAAACAATAAATAGCCCTAAGGGAATGAGTTGCCTCCTTCAAAACACAGGCAAGCACAAAGGACCCATCTACAAAAGTAGGCCCAGGATCACACACACCAGCTGGAGGGCACAAAGAAACAAGTTGGCCCACCAGGCACAAACACACAAGTCATCAATCCTTTTGAAAAGGACACATAGGAAGCTTGTTGTGCCCTCTTGTACGCCAAACCTGCAAATCCAAGTGGGAAAAAACACCCAGACACAAAAATACACACAAAGACACACACACACTCCTGAGAGAGCCAGGCATGCAGCTCTGAGGACACTTCTGGATGTTCCCTGGACCATCTGTAGATATCTGTTCCCAGTGGATTAAATGCCAGAACTACTCACACCTCCCAGAATCAGAGAAGGAAGTTGGTCTTGGCAACTACATACTCAAGTTTCCTTGCCTTTATCACTTTTGGGTGTTATGACTGTGGGGTGTTTCCTCCAAGCTCTTTTGAAGCTAAAAGCTAAAGGAACAGAGACTTGCTTCCATCTCTCTCTACTTCCTCCAAGGACAGACAGTATCTAATTTTGGAGGGTGTTGAAGTAGGAGAAAAGGTTTCCAACTCCAAATTAATGCAGGATTTGTTCCTGCTTGAGTTCCTCCAGGATCATCTTGCAGTCCGTTTGTGATGAGTCTCCCAGAGGCTCTCCTGCTGGCACACATCCTTTCAGGACTCAGAAGTGCTGGGGCAGGATTCTTGTACTACCAGGGCCTCTGGGGGTCAAATGGTATTTGCTCATACTCTCACTGACCCAAGAACAACACCTCAGTCCAGCAGAACAGAAATGCCCCAAGGGACAAGCAGAAGTAAGTACCACATTTCCAGCCATGTGGGACATTTGGGTCCTCAGTCTGATTCAAAGCCAGTCCCCCCATGCCTATTTGTTCTATTGCAGGTGATCTAGAGGGTACATAAGCTCACCCCCATGTGTATTTTCCAGAGGCTCTGACCTTGCCAAAAGCCCTGGAAAGACTCCGTTGTTTTTTTTACTTCACAAATAAAAAAAAAAAATCACCGAGAGAGAAAAAAAAAACCTCCTAAGGACGTCATAGATACTTTAAGTCAGCTGCAGAGGTGCCTCATTGCCTATGTCCAGCAGTACAGAAGAAGAATCACCTTCTAATTCTTTTGTGCCGATGTCTCTGAGACCACTACCTACAGTCAGGCCTGACCTCTCTGTCCCCTTAATGGGGATGAAAACAGCCCCAAAAACCACTTTGGTTTATACCTTTCTGCTCAGCTCCTGCTCTGTTGGGCTGCCACATCTTCTAAGACTGGAGATGCTGTTAGGGGTGAACAAGGGAGCTGACCTTATTAGAGCAATTCCCTAGTGTTTTTCCAACATATGCCAGGGAGCTGTTAAGTCCTAGAATAGCCCAGAATCTGGGAATCACTAAAGTGATGATAAAACTGATTTTTTAACCCTCTGTGCCCAGCCTGGGTATTATCATTTCAATGGGGACGGTACCTACAGTCCATGTAGGGAGTAGGGGCTGGGAGTGCAGCCATTCCCCCTCCCACCCATCACCTTGTGCCATTCACCCCCAGGGGGAGAGGAGAGCTGGGCAGGGAAGGCAGCCACGCAGCCTGCCTGCACTGCCTTCGGTGTGTGCTGCCAGGGAAGGGAGCCTCCCTGGCAGCGTTTCCAGCTCCTGGAATTCGCCAGCGAATCAGCCCTTCTCCCTCTCTACCTCTTCCCCTGCCCATCTCCCACCAGGGCACAACTGGGTCCCACGGATGGGGAAAACAGGCTGAGGGAGAAGGCTGGGCTCTGCCCTCATTGCAGTCAGAATCTCTCCGCTGATCTATACTGCGGTGAGCAGTGACAGATTGATTTTACAGCTCTGCTTGGAGCCGGCCGCTGGCCCTGGGCTGTGGATGAATCAGCTTTCTCTGGTCCTTGGCTTTTATTTCATTATTTTACTGCAACCTCGCTCACAGGCAGCTAAAGAGGGAGCGACAGGGAGAAACACAAAGTTGGCAGATTTCCTTCCCTGCTCGTGTGCTCCCAACCTCCCAGCCTGGCTTTGGGACTCCAGGAGGAGGGAGGGAAGGGATTGTTTTCCAGGAACTGACATCTG
Organism: Melanocharis versteri; assembly: GCA_013397845.1. NCBI lineage: Eukaryota > Metazoa > Chordata > Aves > Passeriformes > Melanocharitidae > Melanocharis > Melanocharis versteri. Next base: position 2,825,342 of record VZTG01007653.1, read on the forward strand.
TCAGGAATAAAGACATGAGGCTCCTTCTACATGGGTAGATGCATGTTGCAGGGGCTGTGGGAGACAGCAAGGACTGCGTAGGCACTGCACAACATGAACGGTTCCTGCTCTGCTATGACAATGCCTCGATCCTTGCCAAATGGAGGGGGGCCCCGTTTTCAATACAAGGGGCAGCACGTTTGGAAATAACAATGCACTCAATCCGTGAGTGAATTGGACACTAACCTGCTTACAGACTCCAGCGTGGAAGTGATTCCAGGTTCTCCTCTTATGGCTGTGGATGTAGAGGAGGGGGCAAGGGCTATACCCTGCTATCTCCATTAGGCCGAGAGGTCTTGGAGCATGCCACAGACACAAGGTTCTCCTGGGATGAGGTAGCACCTCCAGGCATGGAATTGACCTTCTTCTCTCTTCTGGCTGTGGATATTGTAGACGTTTCCCAGGGAAAGCCAGTTCTAACTCCTTTGGTTCTTGTGCCATCAAGAAGAGCAACAGTGAACTCAAGCAAGGATGGAGAAACAAAATCAAAGGGCAGAAAGGTGTTGGGCTTTTTCCAGCTGTGGTCTGGAACTACAGTGGGACAGTTCAAGCCAGACTGTTCAAGCAGTCTGAAGGCAGAAGAGCAGAGAACAGAGGGACCAACCAAAGTGCAACAAATGTTCCTCTCCACACCCCCAACACCTCAGGAGTGAATAGGAGCAAATATCTGCTCTATCAGACTTGCTTCTGAAAAAAATCTCTTTGTCAGAACTGAAGATCTACTCAGAGGGCCCCTCACCTGTGCTTGCACCTGCTCTGCAAGAGGAAGACTAGCCAGAGGAACCCAACACCAGTTTGTTCTGCTCCAGCCTTCTTCCCACACGCTTGCCTCCCAAGGGGATTCACATCACCAGGGGTGGTACTTCCATTGCAATGGGTTCAGGATGCCTTGGAGCTTTCTCCTGCCTTATTCCAGAGCTCTCCAGCAATATTGACCACCTAGAGAAGGAGTGTTCCTCAGAGGACAATTGTCTGAAGACAGCTAAAGCACTGTGTCACTGGGCTCCCCCAAGCTCACACACATCCTTTCTCTCCACCTGCCCTTGCGCAAGCGTCAGAGAGTGGCCTTGAAGGTGGCCAGCACAGCTCAAACCATCAGGAGGCAAGGGCCTTTTGATCTGCAGAGATCAAGGTGTGGGAAGGGAAAGGAGGGGAATCAAGACAGGAAAAGCAGGAGAGAGAGAGGCTTCCCAGTGGTCTGTCCCAGCAAGAGGGAGGGAGGCAGCAAAGTCCATCTCATCCACTTTGTGTAATCTTTTAATCTCTTGGGTTTTAATCTTTCACATCAAGAATGAGACACATCATTAAGAGTAGAAGAAATCCCAGTTAGAAGGCAGATGGGGACGGTGAAGGAGACAAAAAGTCCTCTTACTTCTAAGCCTTCTGCCTTGTTCCCTTTCTCTATGTCTCTCCCCTCCTTCCTTTTCCTCTCTGCTTACAAGCAATAATATAGGTGGCCTGACAGACACAGAACACACTGGGGGCCTCAGCACCTGGAGGAAGGGCAGTGTCATGGCCTAGGTGTGGTGCACATCAAGCCCTCCCTTGGTGACAGTCTGCAGTGACACACAGGCACAAGGCTCAGTGCCCCAGCTCCTCCTGAAAAGCTCTTCTGCAGCCAGAGAGACAAACAGCAAACACTGTCTGCCAGGTTTCCTCTAGTCAGAGACAGAGTGACCCGTAAAAGCCAGCCCACCCCTCATCGGGAGAGGAGGGACAAGTTTTTGGAGGGCAAAGGAGGACCTGGTGGCACTGACTGACTTGTCCCACAGCCTCAGGCTGGGCACTCCACATCTCAGCTTCTCCCATCTGTCCAATCCCGTGGATAACAATCCTCACCTCAGAGGGTGATTGAGAGAGGTTAATGAATTAACATTCGTAAAAGCTTTAGATAAAAGGCTAAGGATTATTACTGTTGTTATGCATGGAAACAACTCCTAACGAGCGTTTCCCATCTCCTCCCTCCTGCGAGCCTGGGGGATCATCTGACACAGATCCTGCCACACAGGAGCTCCCCCAGAGATGGAATTACAGGGAGAGGGCTGCAGACTGCCAGAGACACTAATCAGGGGAAGACAAATTGGGGCCACTCCATCAAGCAGCAATGTGCCGGGCTGTGGGGCCGAGAGCCTCTCCTCTCACTCTCTAATGACTGGTGACAGGTCCATGCCACTCCCGTCAAAGTTCAGCAGGAAAAGGCTGCTGACTTCTGACCATAGCAAGCCTGCCCCTCCTCTTGCCCCTTCAAGGCTGTCGACTGACCCAAGGTAGATGCGCAAGGATTTGCTTCAAGGAAAGCTTAATCCCCAAAGGAAACTTCTGTGCTGCTGGCTTTTGGCAAGATTCAGGAACAGGCCAGACAGGCATTCCAATCGTAGGCATAGGAAAAGGCTAGCTGGGATCAGATTTCCGTGTGTTAAACCTTGAGCAAAATGTTTTCTAGGCTAGGGATGAGAAGTAATTCAAAGCAGAAGTCTTAACATTGTACATCTCTCCCTTACACACAAGTATAACCTCAAGGGAGAAAAGCCCTCCCTAACTCGCCTGCTATAAATACACCAAACCACTTAAAACGGCTACGTTAAAAGAGAGCTGGTAATTTGATAGTGGTCTCCACTTAATTAGATTAGGCTCTTCTTGAACTCAAGGGCTGAAAGCAGCTGATCCTCCTTTCTTTTTCAGTATTATCCCGTCAGCTGCCATGCAGGAAATTATCGTACTCACCTATGTCTTGGGCAGCTGGATCTCCAACCACATCTGTGCCACACAGTGCTGAGCTCCAGGTCCCAGAAGAGAGTGGCTGCACCAGTGCAGTGCCCCGTCTGGGCTGCTCAGCACTGCTGAAAGTAAACAGTGCTGTGCACAGCTTGGCGACAAAGTTCTTCAATCACCTCTGGGACACAAATCAGCCTCTCTGCACTGCAAAGGGTGGGAGGCAAATAGCAAACAGCACACTTAGTCCCCCCTGCAACAGGAGACCAGAGGACAGCACTACCTTGGTCTTCTCAGGAGACCAGAGCATATGCTAATAAACCATATACACAGCCAGAATCTTTTAAAAAATATGTTGTTTGCCTGACCTCTCACTTAGAGGGAAATAAGTGACTTGTTTGTAGGTTACTGGACCTAGCTGGCAGGGTCTGTACCCGGTCATAATTGAAAATAAGACAGAAAGTCACTTGGAAGGGAAAGGTGAAGCTGTTCTGGTCTTAGGACAGTGAGTTGACTTCGTCAACTCTTGAGGGATTTGCCAAGCCTCCCTAGCAATGCAGTCAGCCAGCCATTACCTTTCTCCCTGGAGTCCAATCCAGTTCTCACTCAAACTGAGGATAATTGTGGAACTGCTATTAAACTGCTGTATTGGACTGATGCCCTTCCTGTCCAGGTCTTCCAACCTCTGCTCAGTGAACTTTATTCTGTCTCTAGCAGGGCTGCATTCTGCTCCTTCCACAAAACACCTCAGATTTGAAGAATTAAAATTGCCAGACCTTTTGCTCTCCTTCAACAATGTAGGAAGCTTGTTTTAACAACAGACAATTTTCTATTCAGTGTGTTCTTAATTAATAATAAAATATGTGTCGGCTTGTTTTGTTGTGGGATTTTTTTCTTAAAAATCCTCTTTTTTTTTGTTAGTTATTCAGTTTGATTTTTTATTTTACCTCGTTAATGTAGTGGTGATTTAGATGCAGTTTCCTCTCTCTGCTGCACTTAATGAGTCGTCAGCTTTATTCACTCTCACCCGCGTCCTCATGGGAGCATGCTTTGATTTTCTAGTGGGTGCATGAAAACACAGATTAAAGCAATTAGACAGAAATAATCTTAGGGAAAGGGGAAAGAGATCCAGAGCACCTAATTATACCATTTTAATCAAGATACAATTATGCAGAGACTTTTATAGATTATAAATTAACCAAACTCCAAAGGCAGAAAAAATATCATTTTAAATATGGTTCATTATGCTTGTTGTTTCTGTCTTGTGAGCTGTCTCAAACTGGACTTCAGGGTTCATTTAGAAAAAAATTCTGGACAGGGCTGTGCAGGAATGGAGGAGAAATAGACTCAGAAGACCCTGCTTGCTAGGATCAGGGTCTGGAAATGGCCTCTGAGGGAAGGTGGGGAACAACGGCACATTTCTCACTCACTGATCTTACCAGTCTTTGCACAGTGAGTAGGTGCACCTGCTGGTCAGCCAGGCCTGACTGAAGACCTCCAGCCGCCTGCATGGCTCAGGTAAGGAAAGCCCCAGTTCAGGTCTGGGTCTTGCTTTGCCCAAAAAGGTTGTGCCAACCTGCCAGCGAAGGACTGTGGGTACTGTAGTCTAAGGAGCAATTTTCCAAGCTACAAACATTCCAATTAGAAACACAGTGAGTGGGCAAACAAAACACATCAAGCTGGATGTGTTTTCTTCTGAACCCTGGAGGAACTTAAGCCAGCTGCTCCAGATTTATAGCTGCTCCAGATTTATTGCAGCAAAACCACAAGGCACTCAGGCTCTCAGAGCACGTAGGAAGGTGCTCTGCTCCTGCCGTCTCTGCAGAGGAGACAGGGAGACCCCCACCCCCCAGAACTCCAGGGAATCCCAGTTTCCCATGTAGCTGTCATACTGACTTTATGATGGGGAAGGTGTCCAGACCTCGGGCAGAAGCAGGAGGCCAACTTAGGCACCTCTGACTTTGTGGCTGCAGCCCAGTGATGGTTGTGAGGCATCCTGCTGTTCACCTCTGCCGTGAGCGCAGCTCGAGCGATCCCTCCTGCACCGGCGTGTGGCACTCCTTGAGCTGCTTCCAGGTGATGAGGAGACAGGAGGGGGCTCACCGCAGTGATCCTCGGCTTCCTGAGGGGTTTGCCAGCAAGTCTCCTGAAAGGTTTTGCTGCACTGCGGCCTGTGCAAAACACTTCTCCAGAAGAGTCTGCTGCCAGGCACCTCTCACAAGGGGATCTCAACCCGTCAGGGCTTCTCTCCACGGCCACGGCCACCCTATGCCACAAGCAGCAGTGCTGAAATGGCTGCTGTCTTCTCCATCCAGGGCAATGCTCTCATTTGCCAAAGGACCAGCCTTGACCATTTCCCACCTGTGCATCAGCCCTGCTGACACTCTGTCTGCAAGGTGAGGATGGCTGGGATGTGCCCAGAGCTGGTCTATCACAGTGACAGGGACATCGCCAGGACAGGCAGCTGGGAAAGGAAGGGGACTGATGGCTCCTGCTATTGAGTCTGAGGCTTCAAGGAAGGAAAGGCAGCTGCCCTTTCACTCAGCTGCCCTGTGCCAGAGCCATGCTGCACCCACTGCCTTGGCAGGGAAAACCCTGGGCTGTGTCTACCGTATCTCCCATCCATGTCTGTGTCCGAGTGAGCCGATGGAGGCAGACATGGAAGATTCCTAGGACACCTTTCCCTTGCATCCTCACTCATTTTCTCCTTCCCCCTCCCGCAGCGATGAAAACACGGCTTGCAAGGCTGCTGCACTTCGTCATCATCGCCTCCTTGAGCCAGGGCAAAGCCCCTAAGGGCTGTGGGGTTTTGGGGGCGGCCCCGTTCCCCATCTGAGGGCTCGGTCTGGTGGGCGAGCGGTGGTATCGGAGTGCCCTCTGCTGGCCCCATTTCTGGACTATTTGGCCTGTCCAAGCCTTGCACACCCCCAGTAGCCCCGGAAAGACGGGTCTCGGCTTGCCCCCACCATGCCCCGACACCCCTGCCATGGTGGGCACCACTCCAGCAGCCACACGAGCCAGCCCGCGGGCAGCACGGAGCCCTGCCAGTGCCGGGCCACAGCCCCGGAGGAGCCAGCACGGTGGGGAAGCGGGCACAGAAATGATTGCGAGTCAGCCATCGTGCTCCTGCTTCCCGAGTGCTACGGCAGAGATGCGGCAGAGACTCCCAGTGGCCTTTGGGATATGTACCCCATTCCGTGGAAGGAAAAGTCTATCCCCTCCTCTTTAGCCCCAAGAGGCAAGAAAATTAGAGTTGTGATGAAAGGGGCAGGAGAGGAGGAGCACTCTCTCTCCCTTTGGGCTTGGTGCCCAAGAGGTTGACTCTGTGAATGAGTCTCCACAGAGCTGGGGCAAAACATCCCGACCATTTATTTACCTGTTCCAGGGGGTTGGGGGCTTCCGCCACACTGAGATGTGCATGCATCTTATTCTCTTATTCTTTATGCCAAATTTTCCTGCAGAGCTCCCCTAGACAACTCCCAGCGTTTTGACTATCCCAGTCTTCCACGGTGAAACCGGCAGGGAGGACTGGAATCATTCTGCCTGGACCCAGGACACCAAGGTTCAGACCCACCCGTGGATTCCTGAGTTATGCAAAGAAAGCTCCCAAAACTCTGTATGCGGAGTGGGGGTCTGAAGTCCCTGTGGATCGATGCTGACTTACAACCAGCAGAAAACCTGACGCACTATCCCTGGGCTCCGGAGCTACAGGAGTGACCTTCAGTTACTCTCAGGAGTGGAGAAAAGGAGAGAGCGAGATCACAATCCAAGGAGCTCAGGCCCCTCTCTGGAGCTGGTCACTTGGTGCCTCGGCACGTGAGCCGTTCAAGCAGGGATCACACGGACCTGACAGGTAAGAGGCGAGCTAATTAGCAGTGCTCTTCTCAGGCTCCTTCCAAGCTCAAGTGCTGCAGAAATGCTGAGTGCCAGGTCTAGTTACTATTCAAGGCAATTGTTAGTTGGAAAGAGGTAAAAGAGACTGGTTATCCAGGGAGATGACTTGAGTTTGGGTCTGGGGGTGTGCTGAGGTATTTGGGGGCCTCTGAGGGAGAGATGCAGCGAGGTGCTGAACATGCCGGTACGAGCAGGCCTGACAGAGCAGAGAGGAGTCCCAGAGGAGCCCTGCAGGAGAATCCCTGAGGAGAAACTTCCTCCCACATGCCATGGGTAGGCAGCTGAGCCCTGCAAGCACTTCCATCAGGAACTGCCCTTTATAAATATTACAAAACAGTGACAGAAAAGGGATTATACGCAGTGGAATGAGGGCTTTTTAAAGGGGAAAAAAAAGTGTCCTGCAGCTTCACCAAGGGGAACAGTGCTGTGCCCTGCACTGGAAGAGAACATTGAAATTGCTTAGATATGCAGTACATCAAAAGACTTCATCATGGGACTAACACATAGTGTTGCCACCCTCACTGGGACTGCTTGTGGTCTTGAAATGCCACGCATGGCAGCTCTCTGCCAGGGAGGGAGCTACGAGTGGATACCATTCTTTCCTGGCCTTCATTAGAGTAACATAAAAAATAAGCTGACAGCATCCAAGGTGAAGTAAAAACTTCCCTTTCCCTCAGCTTTTCATTAAGCACTGCTGAAACCACTGCCCTCTCTCCCTGTTTGATAGTCATCTAAATGTCGAGCCACAGACAATGAGGAGCCAGCCTCTGCTCCTATTAACCCAAAGTGCTGGAAGAATTGCAGGGCAGAAAAACTACTTTGCCTGGTAAAAATGTAAATGTCACTTTACAGAGGACAACTACAATTTGACAGAAAATCCATCGCCTCTTCCAAACACTTTGTGAGCTCTTTTGGATGCCATGCCATGGCTTGTTGAGCAAGCAAGGTGGAACACAACTGCTATTTTTCCAGATCCATCTACTCAATCTCCATCTGCAGTCCATTTATCTGTCACTGGATGGGCCTGTCACTGCCACAGGGGCTCCCGTTTCAAAAAAGCACCAAAAAAAGTGAAAGGCAGCCAAGACCTCCTTCCTTTCTCCTCACCAGACAAATTCAGATCCCTAAGATGTTGGCGTGGATCCCATTCTCCATGGTCCCCTGGCTAAATCCCAACTAAGGTGGTGTCAGACCGGGAGTTCCCTGGGCTCCTCTAAATGAAAATGATTTTCTGCAACTGAAACTGAGATCCCATAATCCCAAACTGGATCAGTTCCAAGCAGCACAGAAGCCTTCAGCCTGTTTTCTCACCCACTAGGTACCAGCTCCTACCAAGTAAGTCAAAGCACTGTACTGGTGTCCTGCAGCAGTGCTGGGGAACAGCTTCAGGGACATTTCAGGGTTTGCAAAGCTCCCAGGGGGAAAAAGCCTGTGATGACTCCTGTGCCATCAAAACTAGACTTTCAGGAGAAGAGCTGAGAGATGGAAATCCACACTGAAGTCCTGGAACAAGCCCTGACTACAACTCTATGCAAGCTTCTTTCCCTCAAGGTCTCCATGGCCTTCTGCCCCATTCCCAGCCTGGTTGTTCTGTGTTGGCACAGACCACGTGGGAAACAAAGACCAGAATTCTTCTGAGACATAGGAAATGCTTTTTATCAGAGCTCTACCCAATCCACCCATCCATTAGTCAGTGACTCCCACTGTCTGCCAGACTGCTTTAATTCTTTCTCTGTGAATGCTTCCTGCCTTCACCACCCTGGAAGTTCCTCCTTAGATCAGGTGGAAGACACGGGGCAGTGTGGGAAATAGTTCACTTCCCTGCTGAGGATGCCAAGCTCCATCAGCCGTACCAGGGTTCCAAAAAAACAAGAACACTCCAGCTATTTTGCACCTGATCTCAACATGCAGCACTCCAGGGCACAGAGGGCTCTCAGAGAAACTCACAGCACTGTGGGAATAACCACAGAGGAACAACCAGGAGAGCAAATGAGAAAAAGAGATATAAAAAGGAAAGCAGAAAAATGCACACATTTGGGGGCAGGGAAGGCACAAGGAGCAATGTGGAAATGCAGAGCAGCAGAAAGTGAGCAGATGAAATGATATTCACAGAGAGCTGGCTATAGGGAAAGAAAAGGGGAGAGAGGCATATAGAGGCACAGATGCAAGGAAAGAGAACACAGGGCATGGAAGGGAAGGGGGGAGTCAGACAGAGAGAAAGGGAGGGATCTGGAGGGATTGCCTGATGTCAAATCTGATAGAAAAGAGGATTTATCTGCAAAAATAACCCAGATCTAAGCCACAGCTTCAGAGCAGCTGCGTACACAGCCACAGCAGTATTTGCTCTTAAGCAAGAGCAAAAATGAGCTGGTGCAGGTTGCAAGGCAAAGCAGGGTCGTGCCACACCAGGAGGCTGCCCGTCAGCCTGGACCAAAACGAAGGGAAGGCAAGGCAAGGGAAAGAAAGAAAGAAAGACAAGGCAAGGCAGAGGAAGGCAAGGGCGAGCAGGGGCGGCGTGTCCGTCCCTGTCCAGGGTGCTGACCAAACCCCGCCACCTCTCCTCCTCCTGTCCCTTCCCATCCCAGAGGGCAGGGGCCACTCTGGGGACTGCAGGCAGACAAAAGCAGTCTGCTTCCCGGAGCGAGCTGAGCAGCGGGGAAAGAAACACACAGTCAGCTATAAATAAAATATATTCTCCCCATTCCTCTCTCCTGCCAGTAATTTCAGCAGTGGGGCTGGGCTTTCTCAGGGCAGGACTGGATGACCAGCAGTAAGGTTTATGCTCATGGCTGGGGAAGTGAATGAGCATAAGGCACCTGTGGAGCTGCATTTCTGACCTGTCTGGAAAGGTCACTGTATGGACTGGACATCCTCTCCGTGAAGGACAGCCCTCACCCCTCCTTGGACTAGGCTCTCAGCACTCCTAGCCTGTGTTGCCCTGGACGTGTCTGGGTGCCCTCTGTCCCTATTGCTGCTGGATCCCAGGCTGTCAGAGATTGAGGTGGGAGGACGAACTCACAGCTCTCCCACCTGCACCTGATCTGTCCAGATTACATGACCAGGAATTGGCAGTCACTGAAGTATGGCATGTGTTGGGCCACGTTTGCCACCAGGGAGCTTTTGGCGAGAAGGCTTCACGCCATGGCCTTGATGCTTACAAAAGGCTTAGTCTGAAAAGAGGTCTTAAAACCATGGCCCGCCCACAGGTGGACAGCTGCTCTGTTCACACAGCAGTTCGAGCTGTGACTGTGGCCTGCCAAGCCATTTCGAAAGATGAAAGGGCTGGAATGGGGCTTGGCCTCCTCTGCCCTCAGCTCTAGGATGTGTCTCTGCCTCTTCCCAAACATGTCCTGGCCTCAGCGGGCCATTTTTGTTCCAGAGAATTGCAGATCAGCTGCCTCACAGAGGAGAAAGCAGTGCCCAGGACCCTGACAGAGCTGCTCAACGGGCACCTACAAGTCGTGTTGGCACAGTGTTGCAGAACAAACCCGTCTTTTCAAAATCAACCTGGTACCAGTGCTTTACTACCAGAAACTGGGTTTTCAATTCTAGCACAGATAGTCTGGACCAGAACAATGTGTTTTAAGAGCCAGTTGGACAAACATCTGACAGAAGGGGTATAAAGCCCTGCTGCAGGATTAGATACCCTCCTGACAGCTCAATAACAGCACCTCTCTAACTCTCGGTGATTCGAATATGTGACCAAGTCAGAGTGCAGTTTCCAGTCACACAGATCGTTGTGCTACCAGACTAAGAACAACACAAACCCTTTCTTCCAACACTGAAATCTTGCTTATACTTCACATGTAGCAGGAACTTGATATGGCAGGAACATGATTCATACCAGGTCCATGTAACAGCAAGCACAACTCTATAAGCACCTTTCTCCAGGTCACTGTAAGAGGCAAAATGACCTCCAGGGATGCAGATGCAGGGCATCAGCTGGGTCCTAACTCCCCTGTGAACCGAGCAAATCAGGAAGCTTTTAATCAACTGGGCCCACATTATACGAGGATGTGCTGCCTGTCAGCAAGCCAGCCCCATCTTTTCGGAGGACTGAAGCCAGGAAAATAAACCAGGAGGAATTGGAACAGAACAGCACAGTCCCAGGTCAGCCAGGATAAATTACCTGCCTTGTGGCACCTCCTCCAGCTCTGCTCTCCTCAGCTGTCCTGTGCCCAGTAGCTCACTGGCTGAGTAGCCATCCCTCTCCGGTGGGCCAGCACCACATGTTTAAGTTGGAACATTATTCTCCAGTTCTAGGAAATTGGATTAAGGGTCAGACAATACTGACTGTTATTTACCTTTGATTAAAACCAGCCCTCCTCCCTCCTGGGCCAGAGAGACCAATGTTGCTGTTATTTACTCTGCTGCCAAACCTGGAGTTCAATCCCTGCCCTGCAGCACTCAATAAAAGTCAGCACAGAGGTGGGGGTGTGCAGCAGGCAGGGCTGAGTGGGTGGAAGGGGAGTGATTATCCAGGCCACCATGTCCAGTTTGTTTCTTCCGCAGTCAGACTCTGGCTCAGCAAGGACAGGGGTGCTCAAACTGCCTGAGTCTGTGGCTCACAGGGCTGACAGGAATCCAGCCAGGGTGACCCCAAGCAAGCCCTATTTGCCCCCATGCCTCTCTCTGGTCATCTCCCCTCAAAAAATACCCACTTCCATACAGCTCCCCTTTTTGTTTATGTCCTTCTTTCTCTTCCTTCAGCCTCCCCTCCCTGCCACGACCTCCCTGCCTCTCTTTTCTGCCTTTTCCGCCTTTTCCTCTCTTCGAAGAAAACTCCTTCCCACCCTCTTCCCCCCAATCCCTTTCTCATTCCTCTCATTCTCCTCCTTGCCTCTCCCCCACTCTCCAAGCCGCTATTCCAGGACAATAGAGCAGATGGCAGGCTGTTTGTTTTATGTGTCCCTTTGGAAAATCAGCTCAGCTGTTGAATCTGCGACTTTTGCTAAAAACAGACACCGTCCAATACAGCTGAATGTGAGGGAGAAAGGAGAGGGTGGGGTGGGGGCCCTGCTCTCCCTACCAGCTGCACCAAGACCCTGTCTGTCTGCACCCCACACCATGCCTTTGGGAAACAAGCCTGTCAGAGAGCCCAGAGAGGAGCCTCTCCCCTGCACAAAAAACACCACGGCAAGCAGAGAGAGCTTGGCCAGCTTCTAGAATCAGCCTCACTCCAGCCAAAGCTGACGGGGATGCAGGAAAGGTGGGGCTGTGTGGAAGGGGCAGACTCTTGTCAGCACATCCATCCTGCTCATTGCCCCAGCCTGCTGCTTCTCCAAGTGTTCGTGGGAGCTGAGTTACCTGGGGTATGCTCAGGCAGAAGACATAGCAGAGAGTAGAAGCTGCTGCTCTTTGCCAGCCCCACATCTCCTCCTATGCTACTGGGGGAGCCAGGAGTGAGAAACCACCAGCCAGAAACGAGTGTGTGGAGAGGGGAAGACAGTCCTTGCCATTTTCCTTCCGGCTTTCCCCTCCTTTTTTTGAACCCCTAAGCCCCAAGGTACTGGTCATCAGGCCACCATACATTATTTGCCAGCACAGCCATGAAGAGGATGTAGATTTCCTTCTGGTTCTTTCTCTTATTCAAACCACTTGCTTCATCCCTCACCTCTCCCTTCACATGTGCTTGTATCAAACATCTTTCAGATCTTCATGGTATTTCTGGGTGGAAAGGAAACTCTGCTCCTGAATTCTGCCCCTCCCTGGCCCAAAAAACACCATCTTCTCCCTGCTTAGGCATGACAATACTGTCCCATCGATCCTGTAAGCCATCCCCTCCTTCCCCACCCTGTCTCTGCTTGTAAGTAATTCGGAGTAGGCACCCTGTCCAGCACAAAGTACAAGCTTGCCTTGGCTCAGAACCAGGCCTGCTGGATTCTCTGCCAGTGCAATTGCTGGATATTTCATGGCATATCCTCCATCTGATACAACATGGCCAAAGGCACCAGCTGCAGATTCTCTTTGTGCCCCACTTCTGGGGGTGGGATGGGGAAAGCAGGGTTTCGGAATAGCAGCATCTCTCCCCACCCAAACACCCTATTTCATCGCACTTTTTTTCCTACACTGCTAAAATCCACACTGTCTTATTTTCAAGCCGTGGCAGAAGGGTCGGGGCCAGAAAATCCTGTTTAATTTGTTCTTAAAGTTCACTATGGATCAGACGCAGCTCCCAACAAAACCAAGAGAAGCTTAACTGAGGTAGAGTCAGCTGTAAAATCAGAAGAGGCTCCTTAGCCTTGCAAAATCCTGGAAGGCAATTTAAACACAAGAGATAGGCAAGGAGCCCATTCTTGGGGTCTGTAATTAATCACTTACAGTTCAAACAGAGAGAGAGATAAGTTCCCAGCTTTCTTGGAGTCCAAACTGAATCAAACAGAAAGGGAAAAAAATCTCAGGCTGTCAAGGAACAGCTTTATAGAGGCAATGCCATCTGAGCAACAACAGCTCAGTTCTGCACTCCTTCAACCTCCCAGGTATGTAGGTAGGAAGTCTACAGGAAAAATTCCTGCATCAGCTGGTGAGAATAGGCACAGTTACTTGAACGTTTGTGATGCTGCTCTTCTTCCTGGCCCTGCTTATGTCTATGGCGACACTTGCATCCTCTTGAGTGGAGCCACATGATAAGCACTATTTGGCAGAGGAGAAAGTTCCAGTTAGTCTGAGATTCCATCTCTGGCACCAACTGCTAGCAGGTTCCTCGAGGAAGAACATAAGGATGGTCCATGCCTCCCTGTGGCCATGCACTTATTGAATGGAGTAGTCACCCACCCTCCTTCAGCTCTGAATCCATCCCAGAAGGGTGTAGAGCCAGCTGTCAAGTCGGGTTTTTCAGAGATTGAAGACAAAAGAAATTTAACAAATTAATTAAAAGAGCTGCTGATCCCACTCTGGACTGTCTGATAGCCTGCATTGTGAGCAAGGGCAGAAGAAGTATCAAAATTAAGAAGCTAAATCTGTTGTAAGCAAGTGACTATAATACTGATGAAAAGGCACTGACTTAGCTGGAGCGTTATTTAAAAAAGAAGAGGTTCAGGGCCAACCAAACTGATCTCACCTCTTCCAAGATGACTTCTGTCTCACAGGCTGGCATCCTCAGTGGCATTGGTGAGCTGCAGTTGCCCCGATCACAAAAAAAAAATCCAGAGCTGGGGGGCCAGGCAACACCCCTTTTCCTGCTCTTGCTGGGCAGCTCCCAAATAGCACTTTCAATGCACTGCTGAAATCCCTGTGCTCCTCCAAGGCCTCGCTTGGTGGTTTCTTTCCTTCCAATCTCCTTTCTTCCTGTTCCTATTTCTCATCCTTTGACTTCTGTCTAATAAACTGCTTGCCTTTTGAAGGCTGCTTCTTAAGCAAGAAACCTGGGGAGAGAGCTGAAGGCTGCAATCTGGGTACACGTTGGGCAAATCCCACAGTGGTTCAGGAATCTGTTTTCCTTCGGCAGCAGAGCTGTTAAGAGGAGTTGGCACCAGAGACAGAACCATTGTCTAGCGTTGCTATTCTTCTCTCTCCCCTTCAAGCCTTTAGCAACAACTGCAGTTTCCCACCTATTTCAACTAACTTCTCTTTCCCCCTAAAGAAAGGATAGTCATTAGCATTTTTTTTGCACTGTCAAATAGGGCTTTTCTTATAAAAATTCTTCACGCTAAGGGGAAATGGAAGAAAAGATATTGTTAACATGAAAGCCTTACTTAATATTTTACATTTCAAATACTGTAACTGCTTTTTTTTCCCCTCCCTCTCCTTTTTCTGAATTTTCAGTATACAGTTTAAACATCATTAATAGTGTTGGTTGCTATGGTGTTGGGCAGGCAGAGGTGTCTGTACTTGAAACCTTGAACTACACTTAATGTTGTACAACAGCAGGGTCATGCCAACACCCCTGACTTTGACCCTATTTTTCCCAGTAAAATATAAAGACCATGTCTCCATTCCTTTTCTTGGGAGAGGGTTCTTTTTTTTCCCCTGCAATGAGAAAAGGAAGTGTGAGCTAAAGAAAGGTAGAGATAGAAAAAAAAAAAAAAAGAAGAAAATACAAATTTAATAGACCCAGAGGAACCTTTCCAAAATCTTTGTTACATCAAGAGAAAGAGAATAAAAAAAGACAGCCCCCTGAAAAGTTTCACATGAGATTGTTTCTTATTTTCCCAAGCAGCTAAACATTTTAATAAACTAGGAAAATGAGACTGTAAAACCACAACATCTGACAGCAAGCCCCAGGGGCAGGAACCATTCCTGAAACTAATTTTAACTCATGTTTTAACGTTGATCAGATTTCATGTGGTGAATGTCCCATTAAGCTGTCTCTCTGTTCTTAGAGAAAACCTGGTTTCTTTTGTCGACTCAGAAGCTATTTTCTTTCCAGTGTATTGTCGTCACAGGCATAGCAGGACTGTTCTGTCATTCATTTCTCTACGGCCCAGAGATGCCCTGCCCCAGACATCTTCTCTTCTGTTCTGTTTCCTTACAATACAAGACATTTTCCACAAAAGTGGCACTTAACTGCTCCAGCAACGAAGCCCAGCATTAAACGGGTCCCCATGCAGCCACTCAAAGACTCAACCCACCAAACATCTGATCTTCAGCCATGCAAAAGGCACCAGGTCAATTCAGACCAGCTGAGGCCAGGATCCAAAACAAGCTTTCCGTTTCTCTGCTTTGCTTTTACCCCAGGGAAGTGAAGCTGCTGGACCAGTTTCCTCACATAAATCGCATTTTGCTCTGATTGTCACCAGGACATCTAGAGACAGGACCAGCTTTTTAACTCAAAGTCTCTATTAACATCAGCTGAAAATTTGAAAAATTATATATCCAAGTAGTGTAGGTTTCTCTTGAAGACTCATTCCTTCTCATAAAAGCATATTCCATCTTCTGGTTGCGTTCAAACCCAACCACTTGTTTTGTGAGGCAGGACATCTTGGTACTGCATCCCTCTTCCAATAGCTGTGTCTCTGGTTTGTGCCCGTGGATTCTTGTCTGGTGTAGCCGCGTGAGCCAAGGGCTTTGCACAGCTCAAGGAATGGCCACTGGCATCAGCTCACTCCTGCGCCTGCTCAGGATGAACTTCTAGTTCAAAGGCCTGTTGTGCAGTAGAAGAAAGCAAGGCTGTGTGCTGCTACACAAGCTGACTAAACGCCAGTAAGAATGACCAGGTTGGAAAACAGCTCTACAGGCTCCTGCCTTCTGTTTTTTCCAGAAATTAAAGTGCTCGTTCCTTTCTAGATCCCCCTTTGCAGAGGTGGAAGGTCTTTCTGACGCCTTTCCTTTAAACCTCGTGTGCACTGTGTAGGAGATGCTGGTGCTCGGGGGGTGGAAGGAGGTGACAGAGCGGCCAGTTTTCAAAACAGCAAAGCCACAGTGACAGTCGCCTTTGGCTCTTCCAGCCCACCAGCAGCAGGCTTAGTCACATCAGCAGCTTCAAAGCTCAGCAGCTCTTTAGAGAAAGGGCATTTGTCCTTTCATCTGGAGATTACAGGATCTCTCACAGATCCCAGCAGTCTGTTTTGAAATGTTCTTTAAAGAGAAATACCTGTTTGTGGCACCACCTGCCATTTAAAACAGCCCCTTTGCCTTCCAGCTTTCCCTGCAACACTGTCCCCCAGCCATTTAACCATGTGTACAGGGACAAAATTATGCCAAAGTTCATTCCCCAGCAAGGACCATTGCCCAGCTTTCACATCAGGCACTGTATTGAGAAAAGGACCCTTCACAAACGTGCCAGAAAGCTTGTAACCTATTTGGGTCCACTCCTTCCCCCTGTTGCGCTCAGCAGGGACAGCAGGAAGGCAGAAAGCTGCTATTAGCATCTGGAGGAAAAACCCACAGAGATAAAAAGCTCTTTGCCTTGCTCTTTCCATTCCTTCATGACTTAATTTTTTTGGTTGGGGACAGAAAAGATTATAAAGCTGTAACCTCTAATCCGCTCCTGAGCGCTCCTTCTCCATCTCTTCATTTCTCCTCTCTTTCAGCCAGTTCTAATCCTTTATGTCTCTTCTCACAGATAGGAGCTGGAGTCTAATCTCAGACGACAGGTTGGTAATTAGAGCAAGAGATTAGACTGACCCCACATCAAGAAGGTAAAAGGAGAGGAATAATGCAGCACCATACAAGATCAAACCTTCAACATTCAATGCAGGAACCATCCCCATCTCACTCAGTTTCCTCCTGGCTCCCTCACCCCATGCCCTCTCTTTCGTCCCAGCTGAGCAGGGGATTCCTGATTCTGTGTAATCTGTTGAGCAAGGACTATGCTTTTCCAGGATTCATTCAGCACAGAACGGTCACATTTTCCATTTCTAGAGATTTTGACTATGTAGAGACTCAGCAGGTCTGAGGCTGCAAAGTGTGGGCAGTAGGGAAAGCACAGATACGGAGGAAGTGACCCTGCTCAGAGAGTCTGGAGCCACGACCTGCTGTCACGCACCAGGAGCTGGGCACCAGGTATACACACGCAGGGCCCTTCTAGTCCAGCAAGATGCAGCCAGGGCACAGAGCAGCAGCAGCAAGTCCAACAGATGCCCAGCAGCCACTATCCAATCCTTGACCTGCTCAGAAGGCATACTGCTCCCATCCCTTGCACATATCCCAGCACAGATGAGAAGCTCATTCATGTGTCCAGCCCATCTTATCCATCTTTGGATCAGACCTTGTCTCTTGTCCTGTGTCACCAGTATTGAGCAAGGACCAAGAAAGCCATCACAGAGCCCCAAGACCACCACAGAAAAGGCGAAATTGGGTGCACTGAGCTTCTTCAGTGTCCCACTCCCTACAGGTGAACAGGTGTCACCCGGATCCACTGTAGCTGAGGCTCAGACATCACCACCCAACAGCCTGCAGGCACCAGGAGGTGTCGGGATAGAGGTGGCAGTGGAGTGATCGAAACCTGCTGGGGAGAAAGCAAAGTAAGGTCAGAGGACAGTTTTTACACCAGCACACAGCTGGAAGATGGGAAGACCTCTCCCTCATGCCCCATTCCACATCAGGCGCCCACCCTGCACCACAGAGCTCAGGACAGGTTGTTCACCCCAAGATGTCTTTTTTCAGCAAAGCCTCCCTCTGATACCCAAATCGAGCTCCATCCCATGGAGCCCAAGCCCACAGCTCACCCTGATCATGGGCAGGGAGATGGGCACTGCACCAGCCCCTGCTACATGGTTGATGCTCTTTTCATCACCTAGCTGCTTCCCACCCCTGCTATCTCCAGCCAGGATCTTCCTACTCCTGCTCTGCAAATAACAACTTTAGGTTTGTTCACTCAAAGAGGAGAAGGTAAATCAAAGAACGGTTTTGTTTGCAGTCAGCCTGAAGTGAACCTTTTTCTTTTTTCCCTTCAGTTTTCTCAGCAAAGCATAAAATGAAAAAGCAAGCAGAATTTCCTTTCCAGAGTTTAAAAGAACATTTCTGTTCTGTCCCTGAGGTAAAAGGTTAGCTTGTTCAGCCTCAAAACGGGAAATAAACAGCAATACTTTTGGCTTAGGAATTGTCCAAATAAAATGTTTTGAATGCTTCGTTTCTTCCCACTCACCCGAAAAGGTCTGCGAAGTTTATAAGCGTTCACAAACAGCTTAATGCTGGGGTGCCCCCCACCCAATAAGCCAGGTGACTGTAAGGTTTCTGTCCCTCCCTCTAGTCCTCCTGCACCCCCTCGGGCTGCCTCCCCCTCCCAGCCTGTTGTCTAGGGCTCACACAGCAGCAACACCCAGAGCACTCATGCCCCACACCTTGAGGGATCCTCCTGGGGCGAGAAGGGGCCGCTGAGCTCAATGACATTGAGTTTGTTCTCAAACACACCATAGCTGAGGGTGACCTACAAAGCAGTGGTGAGAAAGGAGCAGAGAGAACGAGATGAGTTCAGGAGCAAGGAATTTGCTGTGGATGACAAAAACTCCCATTCTAGTTCTTTCTCTGCCGGCTTAGCCTCTGCCTTCCACATGTCTCCTGTCTTCCTTCCCATGATGATCCACCCTACGAGTCCTTTGCCCACTAGTCCTTTGCAAGGCAGACACAGTGCCATGTCAAAGGCCCTTTCCCAATCAATCATCATTTCTGCTCGTCCTTGTGCCACATTCTCCCAGGGATGCCCTCAATCCTCCCATCAGTCCCCATACATGTGCTCCCCACCACTGATCCCAGGGCACTGTGACTGGCAACGGTGCTGCAGGCAACATCTGCTCCTTATTCCAAAGAAGCATTTGTCAGGAAAGCCTCCCCGGAAGAGCAGATGATTGATTCAGTGCACATCAGTGCCATCAGCGGAACAACGTGCCTGTAAGCTCCCCTCCACTTCTCCTTTCTCACACACCTCCCTCCTGCTTCCTTTCCCCTCCTCACCTGCTGCACAAGCTGAGAGGTGGGGATGAGCTGCAGGTTCTCCAGGTGGGAGTGGAAGAGTGCATTGGGAATCAGCTGCCCACCAACTTTGCACTCAATGATGTAACCCACGGTGCAGTCATCCGGCAGGCGGATGAGCTCGGAAGTGCTCAGGAAGTTCCTGCCACTGGAACAGAGTAGGGTTGCATGGGTTAGGAAAAGGGTAGGGGCAGATGCAGGCATCCACTTGGGCAGGAGATTACTGAAAACCAGAGTAAATCCTGTAAATAGGCAAGAAATCCCCGAGTTCCACCTGCAAAGATTCGGGAATGGGTTTGCTCTTTCACCATTCCCAGCCATGCTGCCCCTGATACATATCCAGGTCTAACTTAAGCTGATGCAGAGAGCTGACAGACTTTGCTGAGTTACTTCTCCGTGTGTGTGGTGAGGTGCACTGAGCCCCTGGGGGGTCAGACAAGCCACAAGTGAAACAGCAGGAGGACATGGCCACGTCCAGGGGGAAGAAAAAACAGGACATGCAGCTTGGATAAGCCCTCTACTGTAACTAATGTAACACCACACACTTGGCCACCTTTTGATGACAGGCTAAACCCAATTTTAAGGCTTCTGGAATTGGAGTTAGTTACACAGTATGAAGCACTGTCTACCATAACAACCCCCAGCCAGTTCAAATGTGTTTTAAGCATTTTAAAAACAGCAGTGGCAGACTTTATGCCAGGTTAGGCATTGTCTATCTGTGCCACTTTCGCTTTACCCTGCATCACAGATCATCCTCCTGACTGGGTCTACCATAAAATACATATCATGGGCTTCAGCTAAAGCGGCCTCCTGGTGTGGATCAGGTCTGTCCTTCTGGGTATGCTCAGATCTGGTTAAGGCTGGCACAGCCAGTGCCTATCAGTGTACGTGCCTGTGGTATAACCTAGGGCATCATGGAATACATCATCTTGTTCTAAGCTGGGAAAACACAAGGCCTTAGGACCTACCTCTGTTCTCCATGCATCAAGCTGAGGAAATGACAGTGGATACCTGAGAAGCTGAAGAGGGTTTGGGGTGAGAGAACAGAAAATTAGCTCAGGAGGGAGGTACAGAAAGCTGGAAAGAGGCAGATGAAGGGAAGATGAGATAGGCAGATAGGAAAAGAGTCAGACAAAGCTGAAAGGGATGGGAAGGAGTGTGGGGAGTAACCAAAAGCTTTCAGGAGATGGGGAGAGAGGAGTTCATCATCCTATGACCACATTTGCTGATGTGCCTGCTCTTGCCAGTTTTCAATCAGTTGGCAGACCCACCCACTACATCCTTCCTCCAGTCTCGCATCTTGCAGATGTGCAGCATGTGGCACTCTGCACCTTTGCAAACACCACATGCACAAATCCCGGTCTGACACTGCCAGGAATTAACGAGCAGCCATATTGCTCATGCCCAAAGGCTCCCACGCTCCCCAGCTCACCTGGCCCAGGGCACCATCTTCCTCGCCAGCTTGCGGCTGATGCAGAACCCAGCCCCTCCCGTGGCAAACCAGAAGCGCACGGATTTCTGCAGAGAAACACCAGAGAAAATCAATGGCAGAGGCTCAGACAATACCATACTCCCAGAGACGGGAATGCTGGAAACCTGGCTTTGATGTCAGGACAAACACAGCCCTATTGTCACCCCAGCCCCCCGACTGCTGCCCAGAAGATGGACTTGCCAGCAGTACAGCATGGATTTTCACCTCCTCATGACTGGAATGGCCAGTTGCTCCTGCTCCTACAGCAACAGGTGGGCTGCCTAGGGCAGGCTTATGTCCTGTCAGACATGTACCCAAAGGCAGAGCAGCAACATGGGACTCTGCCCCTTGGATGATCAAATTTAGTCAACACCTACAGCCATGTTCAGACAAGACGGCAAGTTTTCAGCTGTTGCTCCTGCTCTTGGGAGCTGTCTCTCCTTGCAATATTGCGCTGGTTTTGGCTGGGGTCGAGTTAACTTTCTTCACAGTGGCTGGTATGGGGCTGTGTTTTGGATATGTGCTGAACACGGAGTTGACAACACAGAGATGTTTTTGTAATTGCTAAGCAGGGCTCACACACAGCCAAGGCCTTTTTTACTTTCCTACTGCCACACTGGTGGGGAGACTGGGGCTGCAAGGGAGGTTGTGAGGAGACACTGCCAGGACAGGTGACCCCAACTGACCAAAGAGATATTCCAGATATGACATCATGCTTAGTATATAAAGTGTGGTGAGAAGGAGGAAGGGGGAGACATTTGGGGTGATGGCGTTTGTCTTACCAAGTCACCATTACATGTGATGGGGCCCTGCTCTCCTGAAGGTGGCTGAACACCTGCCTGCCCGTGGGAAGCAGTGATTTAATTCCTTGTTTTACTTTGCTTGTGTGCATGGCTTTTGCTTTCCCAGTCTTTATCTCAACCCACGAGTTTTCTACCTTTTGCCCTTTCGATTCTCTCCCCGCTCCCTCTGGTGGGAGAGTGAGCGAGCGGCTGCGTGGGGCTTGGCTGCTGGCTGAGGTTAAACCACGACCAAGTGTGAGCCAGAGCACCAAAACCACCCACTGCCCCCACACTGCCACCACAGGCTGTACCGTCTGGTTGTTTGGCAGCGTTTCGGAGGCCCAGATGGGTCGGTTCAGGCTGGGCTTGCCCAGGTAAATATCCCACGTCTCCGAGTAGGAGGACAAGAGCTTCAGGAGTGCCCGAGGGTTCAGGTAGTTGTCATCATCCAAGTGGCAAAACCAGCTGGGGCAGACAGGAAGACACAAGAAGTTCGCAGTAAGGAGGGTGCCTCTTGCTCTCGGGGGTCCCCCCACGGCAGCCCTGCCTCACCTCAGGCCACTGGCCAGGAAGGCATCGAACTCCGCAGCCATCTTGCAGGACAGGGCCGGGTGGCTGTGCTCGGCAGAGCAGTTGGTGAAGATCACATGGCCACCTGCCAGAGGAGGGAAAGCTCAGAGCCAGCCCACTCTGCATGGTCACAGGGAGGACATCCGGGCAGGAGGGAAGGGGTTTGTTCACAGACAGTCTCCTCATGGCCCCCCAAAAGGCATCCAAGCCCATGGTGACATGGGTTCTGCTCTTCCCCCTACCAGGAGATGAAACCTGGACAAAGCCAAGCAACTTGGCCAAGACTAAGATGCCTGCCATCCACACCTCCACCCTGCCCACTGCCAACCATGACGCAGAAGTTGAGGGGCTCTGCCATGTGCTGCTTCTACCCAGGGACAGCACCCTGCCTCCAGCCGGCTGCATGCCCCGGGGGAAGCCAACTACACCAAATCATCACCACCACAGCTTGGGGCCCTCCCACAGGACATGGCAAGGGGCATGTTTCAACGGGCAGTGCTGGTGCAGGACAGCCNACTCCCAATCTTCTCTAATCCCCCTTGCTGCCATTATGTGGCACATCTCCCCCTCTTCTGAGCCAGGCGAGGATCAGGGCTGGTGGAGAAAAGCTTTCCTCAGGCAGAAAATGAGCTTTCACGAAATGAAAAAGGAGTCGCGAGCCGTAAACAGTCTCCCCACCAGCTGCCCACAGGCTGGTTAAACACAGCACCTGCGCAGGCACAAAGGGAACAAGGCAGGCAGACAACAGCTTCAGGAGCCATCACTGCTCCCAAAGGCCCTGACAAGGAGACACGAGTCTCTACATCTCCCCACACCCACCCAGCATTTGGGAGATATATCTCTATCTAGAGGACGCAGCAGGAGAAATGTTGTGTACGTGAAAAGAAGGCAATGAAGGACCCTCAGAGATCACCTGGCTCAAGCAGAGACAGCAGGATGGTTTCATGATCTCAGATGGATGAGCTACAGCGCTCAGAGGGTGAATTACCCTCCAACAGCTGAGCTGCAGCAATGGAGCATGCACACGTTCCTACACCACCAGTAAAGTCTCTTAGTTAAAACCACTTTCAAGGGGATCATGTGACGAGAAGCAATTAGCTAAGTCTCAGGTAAAGGAACTGCTCTGGGTCAGGGGACCATATCACAACCTTCAGGCAAGGCACGGATTGTCAGCAGCATGGGATTTCCCTCGCCAACGTGTCAGAGTTAGAAATTTCCACTATGGCAAATATTNCAGCCCCCACACCACACTCCCTCTCAAGGCCAGGGCAGTTCAGGGGCTGAAGATGGGGTGGAAAGGTAGTGTCACAGGACAGGTCATTACCCATTCTCCTTTTCAAGGCATCGTCTTCTTCATCAGTGAAGATGTAGGTCTGGGGAAACAAGGAAAAGAGATTACTCTCAGGGATGGAACTGGTGCTGTTCCTGGCTGCCCACTTCTTCCTCCCACAGCTGGACACACTCGGCATGGTTACCCCACTCCATCCTCTGCTGCTGTACCTCTGCTCCCAGGCAGCAGCTGAACAGAAGGATGGCTGTGCTCCCCCTTCCTGCAGAGCATGACCATCAGCGCTTGGGTGGCTTCATTTTTACCCCTACCCCACTGCCTTGGGAACAGGGGACCCATGACACTGAGTGAGGGGGCGAGGTAGCCCTGGATCAGGTGTCAGTGGTAGAAAAATTAAAACATTGTGATTAAATGAGGCTTGGGCTAAAAGAACATCTGCTTGTGTGTGAAGTGTGCACAGCCTCCTGCCACTTTCTGCCCCCTCCTCCTCCTCTTCCTCCACTCCCAATCTTCTCTAATCCCCCTTGCTGCCATTATGTGGCACATCTCCCCCTCTTCTGAGCCAGGCGAGGATCAGGGCTGGTGGAGAAAAGCTTTCCTCAGGCAGAAAATGAGCTTTCACGAAATGAAAAAGGAGTCGCGAGCCGTAAACAGTCTCCCCACCAGCTGCCCACAGGCTGGTTAAACACAGCACCTGCGCAGGCACAAAGGGAACAAGGCAGGCAGACAACAGCTTCAGGAGCCATCACTGCTCCCAAAGGCCCTGACAAGGAGACACGAGTCTCTACATCTCCCCACACCCACCCAGCATTTGGGAGATATATCTCTATCTAGAGGACGCAGCAGGAGAAACACTGTGTACGTGAAAAGAAGGCAATGAAGGACCCTCAGAGATCACCTGGCTCAAGCAGAGACAGCAGGATGGTTCCATGATCTCAGATGGATGAGCTACAGCGCTCAGAGGGTGAATTACCCTCCAACAGCTGAGCTGCAGCAATGGAGCATGCACACGTTCCTACACCACCAGTAAAGTCTCTTAGTTAAAACCACTTTCAAGGGGATCATGTGACGAGAAGCAATTAGCTAAGTCTCAGGTAAAGGAACTGCTCCGGGTCAGGGGACCATATCACAACCTTCAGGCAAGGCACGGATTGTCAGCAGCATGGGATTTCCCTCACCAACCTGTCAGAGTTAGAAATTTCCACTATGGCAAATATTTTTTATCTTCAGAAAAAAAAATCTGAAACCGTTGAAACTTTCTGACATTTTCAAAAAGAAAAAAAAAACCAAGAAATATTGTTGCTGGAAATTACTTGCTTACAGATATAAAGCCAACTAGATATCACATGTCTAACAAACACCACATTTGATTGACTTAAAATAGGAATCAGCATCTTTTCCAAATTTTCTACTTGTAAAAATATTCTGAGGTTCCCAGTTTTCTCTTGATGCAAGATGGCAAAAGTTTTTTTTGCAGACATCCAACACGTTTCTGTGGAACCCAAGGATGAAAGTACACTGTCACCACAGGCAACACCAGACTGTCCAAAATAACTGGAAAAAGGGAACTATGAATGTGGGGACTAGGCAAGTCTGATTTTTCTGGCTCTTTGAAACTCTGATCTCCATGGCACACCTGGCTGTGCTCCAGAAATCCGAAAGAAGATCACAATAGCACATACAGCTGCCTCCACCCTCGTCTCTCCATCCCTCACACCCCTGAGGGTGGGAAACTTGGAACAGCAGTTGCTGCCAGAGATGAAGCACAGAAAGTATCCCTTCATTCTGGAGTGGAGAAGATGTCTGTGTAGGAAAGGATGTCTGCTGGACAGCAGTGAAAGCAGTGATATTGAGCCACTGTGTCAAACAGCTTTTTCTGGCAGCTCTTCATGACCATAAGAGCCCATGCAATGGATAAATACTAGACTCTGACACCTCCTCACCCCAAACTGGGGAAATAGGCTAGCAATAAAAAACTAGGAAAAGGGAATAAAGATGTGGAACCTGACAATCCAGGGCCATGTTCGCCTCCCGGGCTCCCTGGGTATCCTTTGTCTGTGAAGAAACCCTCTCCAAATGCAACCCTCTCCAAAATGCAACAATTCAGCAGGGTTATTGTTGTGTCCTGCACAGAGAACAGATTCAAAATCTGTGGTGCATTCACGTCACTGAAAATCTGAAAGCCAGTTCAGGATGGGCCATTCAAAGGTTTCATCTCAATTGGCTGGGTGTGTGGGCTTCTAAAAGGAGGGGAGGTGCTAGAATTAGTTCATGATACCAAACAAATGCCATTTCACACCAGAAAGCTGGACTTATCTCCATCGACAGTACTGGGGCCAAGAGTGAATCGCTCCAAAAATCTGCCCAGCCTAAACAATCATCAGAACCAACACTTCAGCTTGGATTAAGCTTTTGCTGAGGAAAAGGCTTTTCGCTAAAAAGACTTTCACATCAATCTCCAGTGGGAAGTTTGTCATGGATCAGTTCTGAAGACGCATAGCACGGTCCAGCGAAGAGTGCCCACCTTGCATTTCCCCATCTCTCACCAACTGCACATCTTCAGATTAAACAGAGCAGTTTCAGAGACAATCTGTCTCTCTCTTATTTTCTATCCCAACAGAGTCCAACACAGAGGATTTTTAATTCGGTTCCCATACAATCTGTCCTTGCCATCAAAACTACAGCTGTTCCTGCCTCCTGTTACAGTCACCTAAGCCTGACCTGGGAGGTCCGGGTTGCTTCCTCCAGGAGGAAACCATGCAGGTAATCAGCCCTGAAGCCAGGCTTGGCATCAGCAACACATCCAGCTGCTAAAATTTCCCTGCTGGCCACTGGTGGAGAAAGACTCGCTGAATTGGTCTCCAGCCATGATTAAAGGCAAGTGAGACAGTAAGATGCTGGGTCAGCCCTAGGAGGGGGCAGTCTCCACACATCAGGACTTCTGAGACCTGGATTTCTCCAGGACTGGCTCCTAAAGCCTGTCTCTCCATAAGGACTCAGTAACAGAAGGTCTGGTGCACCATTCTTGTACCCACAACAATTAAATGTCCTTTGCAGATTGAAAGCTTTTTTTTGCTAAGCGTGGTTTTCTATATTGTCAAATTTTCAAAACTAACCCTTTCCTGTAAATTTAAAAAAACCATTAAGCAGGAATATATTAAACAAAAAAAAGTGTTTGACTTCCACGTACTTGTATTCCAGCCCCTCACCTCTTCCCAGGTTTGGACATCACTTGCACATCAGAGGAGATCAGATGAGTCTGGGGGGCTACTATCTAATTCCTGTCATCAGCAGAACGGCCAGACGCTGGTTTGTCAAACAAAGGAGGGAAAAGTGAATTGCTCCTTAAAAACCCACTGGGAAGGCCCCATGAGCAATATCCTAATGCCAGTGCAGCCATGCGGTTGGGTTTGGTTTCTCCAAGGAGCTGCTGGGCTGGAGCCGGCCACAGAGGAGAAGTGCAGGAGGAAGTCCTTCTGGAGGAGGAAGCAGGGCATCTCAGATGCTCAGAGGGACACGCAGCCAGGAGAGGAAGTGCGCTCAAAATAGGACACGGCTTCCTGTGACGACCGCAGCAGACCAGACAGTTGCAGCACCATGAAGTGGAAAACTACCCTTACCCAGAAAACCCTGCACTGCTTTGGGCGCTCTCCTACCCAGCACCTCCGCCCCCGTCCCTCTTCCTCGCTGGGGCCTGAATTTGCCTTCCAGGCACCCATCACACACAGGCAGAGGCAAAAAAAAAAAAAGCACCCTTCAGGGCAGCCACAGGATTTCTTCTTTCTTGAGGAGCAGCTCTGCGAGGGAGGGAGAAAAGCACCGGAGCTCTGGGGAGTACTCCTGCCCACCAGTAAGCCAGTCTGCACAGCACCACTAATGAGGTGCCCCACATCAGTTCCTCTAGCAGGAAGGAAACTCTCCAAACTCTGTTTTAGCAAAGGGTGGAAACATCGGGCCCCCAGTTAAAAAAAAAAAATTAAAAGTCAAAAATACACCCACATCACTTCAAGATCATGCACATGAAAGCATCTGCCCAAGAAAGGAAAGTATGGATTGTGCTGATGTGCTGGGGAGTGAACAGGGCTGACTACAGGAGGTCCTCCAGGAGCCTTCCTGCCTTGTTCTCTTGCCCACTGCACTGTACCTTTCCAGGGCAATGGGTGCCCAGGCACAGTGTTGGCATCCTGACCAAGGGCCAGGGGAGCCTGTCAGCTCCAAACCCAGCAAACTCATGGCACTAGGAGGTAGAAAACCACCGTTTCATACAGACACAGGATGGTCTGTGCATTCAGTCTGGTGGGGCATCTCTGCCAGGCTTTCCCATGACGCAGCTACTGGTGAAACATTTTGCTGGGTAGCATCTCCCTTTGAATGTGAAGTGAGAACTAGAGAAAATGAGGCAAAGTACTAAGGGGCACTACAGTGCCCAGCCTCCCCTTCCTCTGGCTTTTATCCCCTCGCCCTGACACCCCATCCCTACCCCCTCATCCCTGCCCCATTACCAACACCTTCGCTCTAGTCAGAACCCACACACTCACCTGTTCGCTGGCCTGGGATATCCACGTGTCCAGGAGCAGCTCCATCCTGCTCTGGTGAAATCTCTTGGTTGTCTTCACAGCTATGAAAATGTCCCCGAGGGTCAGGCTTCCCTCAGCCCTGTATCCCTCCGGAGGATGGAGTTCAAGGTTCTTCTGCCCCCTGCCACCAGCTCCCTCTGGGTCCCCTTCGCTCCGTTGCTCTGGCTTCTCCAACATCCCCTCCCCGACCCCTGGGTACTGAGCTGTTTCCCGAGCCCCACGGTGCCGCATGGAGAGGAGAGCCACACTGGCAAGGAAGACTGCGGCTCCAGAGACACCGCGGATGAGCCGACGGCCCATGGCTCCCAAACCGATCCCGCCGCAGCCAGTATCCTATTGAACAACGACAAATCCTGCCTGTACCTCCACGTGAAGCTGTCTGCTCTTCTCGAAGCCTCCGAAGGGGCAGGATTTGTCAAGAGCAAGGTCAGAACAGGATGAGGTCAAGGAACAGGGTGGGCAAAGACCAGGAAGCCAAAGAGTCAGCAGACCTGAAGGATCCCGGTGAAGCAAGGGGGATTTTCACAGCCTACAGAGGGCTCAATGACCCAGCGAGGCGGGGACACGCGACGGCAGAACACTCCGAGGAGACGGCACGTGGCTGGCACAGCCTGCCAGGAGGAAAGCGAGCATCCCTGCTCCCGACGGAGGGGCCGAGCGTCCCAGGCTGCGCGTTGAGGGGGCGGCGAAGGAGATCAGAGGCACGAGTGGGGCATCCGGAGGGAAGGCACCAGCTGCCCAGCAGACACCAGCTGCCCGCACACGCGAGCCAGGGGCTCCGGCACCGGCGAGCGGCGGGCGCGGGGTCCAGCGTGCGCCGGGGCTGCCTCTCCACCTGCTCCCGCCCGCAGCTCCTGCTCCGGCTCCTGCCAGCCCCGGTCCCGCCTCCGGGCTCGGGGCGGGGCGCCGGCCCGGGGGAGGAAGGATGGAGAAGGGGGGAGGCCCGCGGCTGACGGTGGGTTTGCCCCAGCGGGACATCCCCGCTCTGGGACACCTCCGAGGTGACAAACGGCAGATCTCGGAGGGCAAACCTGTTGCTTGGCTGATTTCCCCGCTTCTCTGTGACAGTTCGGCCCGATCTCTGCAGCCCTGCTCATCCCGGTGCTCTTGAGGGAGGAGGGGATGGTGACACTGATGTGGGCTCTGGTGAAGTTAAGGTGCGGGGTCCTCTGTTCTTCTTGGGAAGAACGATTTTTCCCCAGGAATTCCCTCAGCCCCAGACTTTTCCTATGGCCACAGGTCTGAATTGCTGCCCCTGCCTTTTAGTCCCAGCCTGCCTCCCAAAGCAGGATGGTGTGTTCTCTGCTGTCCCTCCTGCCACCATACTCGAGTCTCAAGCTGGGCTGTGGCCCTCACTTCCGATGCCCATCTCCCTAAACCATGACTCTGCTCCGGAAGGTCCCTCTTCCTCTGCCTCCAGCCCCGCAACCCCTGCCCTCTGCCCCATCTCACATCCCCAGCAGGATGCCCAAGGACATTCTGCTGCCCAGGCGGCTGCAGAACCAGTGACACTCACAGGAAGAGGTACACCAGCAACCAAAAGCATGAGGAAGGGCTTGCTGCCTCCCTTTCGATTGTCAAATCACAGATTGACTCGGGTAGGAACCTTAAAGATCATCCAGTTCCAAGCCCACTGCCATAGGCAGGGACACCTTCCACAAGACCAGGTTGCTCAGAGCCCTGTCAAACCTGGCCTTGAACATTTCTGGGGGAACACAGGGAAGATGTGCTGAGTTTATATCCCACCCAGGTCCTTGCCTCCTGCAGCAGGGCTGAGCTCAGCAACTTGTCCCTTGTGGCTTTCGTGCTGTCAAAGACGAAGCTTCCCTTTCCCTGGGCAAGGAAGGGGGATGTCCTCTCTCTTTGGAAAACCTCAGAGACCTGCAGGCACAGCAGCAAAGTGGCACCTCCAGCTCCTTCCCCACCCACCACCTTCACCACTGGTCTCCCCTGTGCCACCCTCACTTCCAGCCCTCTGGGTGCCAACAAGGGATACGGATATCAGAGACCCTCAAAAGGTGTGAGAACCCCTCCCAAGGACAAAGACCACCATGGAAGGGAAATTTTGGGGTCAGCACCACAGATCACTGCATGCTTTTGCTGGTTCTGTTAGATATGGGGTAGGTGACCATGCTGTCCCCCTTTACACTACCTGCAGGCCACTTCACAGAGGAGCCAGAGGGATACAGAGAGACAACCAGCACAGGAGGGGGTTGATATCCATACCCCCATCTCAGCTTCCCCGTGCAGCAAGCGTGGGGACAGCAGGATGGTAGTGCTCTACATAAGCTGCCGAAATCAGAGCGCCTCCTCAGGGAGCTACAAGCTGTGGGCATCCAATCTCAGCATCCAAAAAAAATAAAAATAAAAAGTAATAAGTTGGGGCCCAGGAGAATTGGCAGGGGTGTGGAATGGCTCTATGTGGAAAAGGACACCCCACCCCATGCACATGTCAGATCATAGGGCCTTAGAAAAGAGGAGCAGGGCAGCCTGCCACGGTGCCTCTGTTCCACACTCCCACCATGTGTCCAGCCACAGACACTTCCCAGGCACACAGGGAAGACCTTCCTGCAGGGCTAAACTCATGTGCTCAGTTTCTCCAGGTCTCAGACACACTTTCACTCTGCCCCGTCCCTGGCTACAACTTTTTATTTTCGTAAGGAAGAAACCACTGAATCCACTTCTTTTCCCTCCTCCTCTGTATTTCTCCAAGTCTCCAAGACTCCTGCCTTCCCCTGAAGCAAGAACATCTCCAGAGCATCTCCCATATCCCTTTGGAGAGTCCCTGCAGGTTTTATTTTTAGATCCCTTTGAATACTGATGCTTTCTTACACTGATTTGGGGCATGGGGGGAGTCATTCACCTTCAGGCCTTACATTACAGCAGGGATGTGAACCTGGTGTGATGGGGTTGCTCACACGGCTGGCCAATGCTCCTGAACCAGAAATTAACCTCCCTGAGCGCTCCAGCCACACGCCAGCAGCCTCAGGCACCTGTAAAGGAAGCTTCTATAGCTCCAAGGCATCCTGCAGCACCTCCCAGCTCTGGCTTAGGAGATCATTTGGGAGGCACAGGTGGGACACAGGCACAGCTCCTTAGTGATGGCCCCAGAAGATTACAAATACTGTTCAAAGCTGCCTCGTACAGAGCATGGTGCCAGGAAACTCTGCTGGGGCAGGGGGCCACTGTGGACAGGGCTGGTGTCTTCCCAGGGTGACACACACATGCCACCTCGACAGTCCCCTCCCTGGAGGGGAGAAATCTTGCTCTCAGTGACAGGGGTTTGCACAAGACTGTTACAGCTGGTAATTGGTGCCCAGGGCTGCTAATTGCATTGTGCCTGTTACCTAACCCGTGACTCATTCCTCCAAGCAGGCAGCCACCCCCCTAGGAGGTAAAAAGAAGGTGGGCTGGGGTGTGCAGGGCAGAGAGGGTCATTTATGTTTGCCTTGGAGCCCTCTGCCCCACTTCTCACCCGTGTCCAGAACAAGTTAAAGCTGGATTTTGAAAGCCTCGGGGGAGAGAAGCTGGATAGAGAGCCTGGAAGAAGCCTGGGAGCAGGGGAGGCAGTGCTGCTGCTGCTTGGCTAGCTGGGCAGTGCCAACCTGCCTCCCAGCAACCTTCCTCTGCCTCCCTTTCCCTCTGGTTGAGAGCACCGATGGCCCAGGGAAGTGCTGGGGGAATGTGATTCTTTGGGGGGACAGCAAGTGCTAAGCCGGGAGCACAGCCTGACTACCCAAGGTGGAGGGGCTGCTTTTAACCCCCTTCAGCCTAGGCCATAGGGCTGGGACTGGTTCCCAGTGCCAGCAGGGACACGAGGAAGTTTCAAGCCCTGAGTTACAGCGCCTCACACACAGTGTATTTCCTGAATACACAAGCGCTACTTTTTTTTCCCAGCAAAGATGCAAATTCCGATCTCCAAATCCGTGACAGGGTGAATGGGAGCTTGTTCTGGGAATTGTCTTCTCATCAGCTCAACAAGAATCCCACTTTGTTTGCCTGCAGGGCAAGCACCCTCCCAGGGGACCGGCTGTGCCGGGATGCTCAGGCTGCATCCCCTGGAGTGGATGCCACTTGGGAGCTTTCACCTGGAGCTCTGTGTATGCCAGTTCCCCCTTCCCTGAGAGAAGAGTTGCATGGCTCCAGGGCAGAGCGAGGACTTTGCTCTACATTTTAGTGACTGCAAGTTAAAATCTTCATTTTCTTCCCTCCCCCTTCACTCTCGTCCTCATAAAAGACACAGGCAACTGGTTTAGAGCCTGAAATAACACCTCACAGGGGACTCGTGAAGATCAGCAAGTTAATCTTTGCTCAGAGCTTCACAAGTGCATGGCACCGGCAGTGCCAAACCACAGGGGCAAGGAGGACACAGAGAAGACCTGACTCTGGTGCTAGTTGCCCATCTTCTCCCATTGACCCCAGAATCAGCACACTCTGCCTGAACTCCTGCCCCAAGAGCCCCAAGCCTCGCAGAGCCACAGACTTCATTTTCCTGTGGCATGCCTCAGGAAAGACCACCTACCACCACAACCACCGCCTCCCCACAGTGTGGGTGTCCTGGCACCCCTTTCCCATGGCAGGTCTGATAATGGTGGCTACATAACAGGATTCAGGACCACGCAGCCTAAGTGAGCACTGCTGTGGCTACCCAAAGCCTCCACCTTCCCCCTGCCGGAGTCTGGACCCACTCTTGGCCCCACGTCAGGGTGAGAACTCCACCTTGCAGGACCGCCGTCCCCCTTCCTCCTAGCAGCATGGCTGGGCTCAGTCTCCTTGTTGTCCCCCAGGAGGGTGAGGTAGCTGGCTTGTCCCTTCACGCTAACCAGGGCAGGGAGGGATGCAAAGCTCTAGGGACCCCAGCCAGACACAATTCCAAACTCAAGTGAGTTTTTCCCTGACTTTCCTAAAACACTCTGACCAACATCAGAGCTGGTGAAAGGCAAGGGACTGAAAACCAGGGACCAAGTAGAAAAGGGAGTGGACTTAGTCTGTGGCACACTTAGCCTGTCCTCTCCCCACATTTCTTGCTGCCCTGCAACAGCAAAGGCAGTGCTCCGTCCTTCCCCTGGAGGGCAGGGCAGTTGGGTCTCACCTAAAGGAGGAGAAAAATATCCCATCGTGCATCACCCATACCTCCCCAGTAACACACAAGCCCACAGCCTGCCACCCATTCCCATTATGAATGGTATTTAATTCTCCTTTACAGGCGGTTTGCCAATAAAAGGCTCCATTAATAATTTACAAGCAATAAAGAGTACAGCTCCTATGAAACGAGGGTTTGTTGCAACCTTAGTGTCACTCCAGCCGCAGTGGGTCACAGGCGTATGAGCCATGCTCCCTGTGCCTTGGGGCCGGAGGCGAGGTAGATGGGAAGAGAGGACCCGGAGCACACAGTGCCACCGGGCAGGGGAGATGGTGGTGACGGGAGAAGAGCTTCAAATGTGTGTGAGAAATGCTCCTACACAGCCTGATACCACACACTTCCCCTGCGTTCCCTATCTGTCAATCTGATCACGTCCAAGGGCAGCCCAAGGTGACAGGGAACAGCCCTCAAGGGTGGTTTCCACCACGATGGTGGAAGACGTCTTTCCGATGAAATACAGAAAGCTCAGACAGGGGAGGCACTATGTGTTTCCTACCCCTTGGTGGCCCTCAAGGGGATGAGAAAGGCTATCCTGGGGGGCCTTAGCTGCCAGCATCCCCTCAGGGAGGAAAAACACGCTACCTGGAGGGGCTTGGGAAGGCAGGGACCTCTGAGAGCAGCTCTTGGGGACAGTCAGTGGCAGCAGCCGCTCTGCTACCCCCAGCTCAGTCATCGCCCTCTTCAATCCACAGCGGGCGGGTTTGCTCCTGGAAGATGCATCCACGAACCACCTTGGGCAGCTCCTCGGCGTGGCTCCAGGCATGGGGCTCCACACGGGCCCAGGAGCACGGCAGGGTATGGAGAGCCCGCTCCACACCACGGCACAGCTTCAGCACCTCCGAGTCCCGCTGGCTCGCCTTCCCCAGCAAGCTCCTGGGGAAAACACAGGGGCAAATGCTACCCTTGGCATAAAGGGGTGGGGTGGCAAAACCACCCAGGAACACTCTCGCATGTACAGAAAGCCAATTATTCCCCTCACAGCACCAACCCCAGCACGCACATCCAGTGCTCTCGCCCAATCCTTGTTCTGTCTCTGAACAGAGACAAGGGCTTCCCTCTCCTCCCGTGATACCCTCCATCCATGCCACGCCGTCCTTCCTCACCTGAGTCCTCTAACGTTCTTCTCAGTGACCTCGACATGGATAACGATGGGGTATATTTCACTTTTAATTAGATCCCTCACACCCTCAACTCCCAGCTCTAGCAGGCAGTGTTTATTCTGGAAAGGAAATTGAATAGATTTACTGATTTAAATGGAGAAAAAATAACCCCAGCCCCTGACAGTTACATTAAATCAAACCCCATACTGTGCAATATCATTGCTTTTCCAATACTAATTCCATTAAAAATGAGATTTATGGACAGTGCCAATAGAAAGGGGGAGAATTAAAGAGCAGGGTCACCCAATCCATCACTGCCAATCCAACCCAAGAGCTCACTGGACCCATCTCTCACCCACAGCCCACCTTCATATCCCCTTTGTCATCGCTGTCACCCACAGCCTCACATTTCTGCCCTAAGCAGAGCTGTTGCCACTTTGGTGAACATGAGGAATGTGAGAGCAGGGAGGTCACTTCTGAGTATGGCATGTCCCACTGCCTTCCCCACAAATCCCCACTGCCATTTATTTTATCTGAGCTCATCAGAGACTCAGGGAAATGTCCATATCTGCTGCTCCACAACCTAAAATACTCTCCAAATTACACAGCCCCCAAGCAAGCAGCTCCTTCTCTATCACCACACCACTCTCCTTCTTCCCCCATTCAGCTGCCCCCTCCTCTCCTCCAGTCTGAATGAAGGGTCCCATCCTGGCCCTTTCTCCCCACACCAAAAGCCTCAGCACCTTCTCCATCGCCTCCCGGATCATGTGGATTCGTCCACTCTCCCTCTGGTCCTGGGGAGCAGTTCTAGACACAAGGTGCTCCTGAGTGTGGGTTGTGCTGGGCTCCCCTCCTGCCAGCTTCTCTGCAAGCCAAGAGGAAATAGGAAGAGGGAGATGTCAGCCCCTTCTCCCTCTTGCACAGACTTTCTACCTCAGATCCCACATGCTTGCTGCTGCGCCAGTGCTTATCGAGTTCAGTGTTTATGGATTCTGGAGAGCAAGTCTAATTATACAACATCACACGTTGGCATGGAACTCCTGCAGCTTTCTGGTAGGGAACAAGCGAGATATCACAGCTGAAGACACCTTGCATGGCAAGAGCAGCACCTTGTGTTGTACCACAGCAGCTTAAGCTGGCTCACAGACATTATCCACCCACCTCCCCACTGCCACACTGTCCCAACCCTGCCCTAACAGAGTATGGCAGAGAAATAACCACTTTATCTTGCCAGGTGGGTTTTCTGCAGGGTTTGAGAGCTACACAGGCTTATAGACAGCTCCTGTAAGTGTGCACCATGGCTGGGGAAGCAAGAGGAGTGGCTGTATGCTGGGAGAGTGGGAGGAAAATGGGGATGAGCTGGACCTCCTTTTGCTGGTGGCAGCCTGAGCCACCCAGCCCGTTCAGAGGCAGGACAGCACCCAGCAGCCAGCGCCAGGAAAGCAGCAGAGAGGTGAAGCTGGGACAGAGAACTGGGGGCAGAGCTGGCTGTACAGAGCATGGTCAAACCAATGGTCAAAGCAAAGACTGCCAGGTGCCCCTGGTAACTCCCAACAGAGGCTGGCACAATGCACACCCAGACCTGGCTTGGGGGCCACAGGCCAGTGCAGCTGAGGCAGGCACCAGGCTTTACCTGCCCACCATGCTGCTCAAGCTGCCCACACTGCCACTGAAACACAAGAAGGCATCATAAAAAGGCTTTTAGGAGCTGCTTGTCTCTAAGGTAGAAGTAAAGTAATAATTTTAGCAGAAGGCATGTTTGGAACTGGGTCCAGAGCATGTCCCAGTTATCCCAGGGCCCAGGCTGGCTGGGCATCCTCTGCCTGGTGGCACAGTACTTCCCAGGTAGACCTGGATCCTGCAAAGCCATGTTTCTTTTGCAGGCAGCAGACTCTCGTGGAAGATCAAAAGAAAATACAGGCAGCAAACAAAAAGAGAAATGGCTTGGGGCTCATGGATTATTTTCCTTCCCTCACAGCAGGCAAAACTGGCAGGGGACAATGGAGTTTTTGCCCTCAGTGTACATATCCAGTCACAGTAAAAGCTTGGAAGCAGGTCCCTGTGCAGTGTGAGGGGGACCCTGCAGAGGGCTCAGCAGGACAGGATATATGGCCAAGTCACTCAGCTGAGAAGCCCAGCAGCCAAAATTTTCAGAGCTATCCTTCAGCAAAACAGAGATTTTTCACTACCTCCATCATTACCCCGCAAACAAATAAACCAACTCATTTTTCAATCCTGCAGCTGGCAAAGGGAGAACTCTAAACACTGGGAAAAGAGAGCACTGGAGAAGTGAGGAGGAAGGAGGGAGTTGTCCTGTCGCCTCATTCCCTATGGGAGAAGTGCCCTTTCCCCAGCAGCCTCTTCAGCTGTGTGTCAGCCTCACAGCTACTGGCAGAAGGAAGGGGATAACAGAACTAAGGTTGGATCCTCCCATTCCTGGGCAGGAAGAGCTGGCATGAAGCCAACCTCCAGATCCCACATCAGCCAGGGTTTTCATCTCTGGGAAGAGCCACCCAGAGCAGCAAGGCAATGCTACACCACCACCCACTCAAGGGAAGAGAGAAGATCCCCATGCCTCAGGCGACCAGAAGGGACGGCTGGCTTCCCTGGGGGCCAAAGGGATAGGACACAGTTAAAAATAGCAGGGAATATCCTGAAGGCACTCAGCCCAAAAAAATGACCTGTCAACAGCTATTACAGGGGAAGACTGAGAGATTCCCACACTTAGCCACTGAAGAGAGATCTCATATGCTTTCCAAGATTCCCATGAGACTGTAACTCAAACTTCCAAGAAAAGAGCAACTCTTCACTGAATGGGACTGACCAACCATGCATTGCTGCCTACCTGCTGGGCACACGTGGAAGTCCAGGCGAGAGGTGGGCAGGTCCAGCAGGTTCCTGATGAGCCGTGGTGCAATGCAGCTTGGGGACAGCACCACAGGACGAGGTGTCTTGACCACCACAGGGCGCACCAGGCTGTAAGGCTTCAGGTTCGTGTCTGTGTCTGGAAGACAGCATTGAAGAAGAGAAAGCCAAAGGTGAGAACACAGGAGACCAGGCCAGCCTACAGACCATCCCATTCTTCTGTACCACCTCCTTACCCTGGAGGCACCCATCAAACCATTTCATGTCCCAGGAGAGACCCTACCCTGGTTACAACACACGCTCACGGACAGATACCCTGGATGTAGACCCCCTGCCCATTTTCTGGGACTCTCTTGAGTTACACAGAGTTTATTCTCCATGAAAAGTTGGATGACCAGGGGACAACTGGGTCTCCAAGGGTGACGGGGCAGGCACAGGGCTAACAGCTCACCTGAGCAGGGGTCCAGCCACAGCTGCTGAGGGGGCTGTTCTGGGCTCCTCTGCGGTTTGGATTTCACCAAGCGCAGTTGGCCCAAGGCCCGTTTCTTTAGCTGAGGAGAAAGTGAGCGCAATTAGGCTGAGAGCACTGCCCTTTTCACACACATGCAGAACTGGCTGCAGAACACCCTCCGGCAAGAAAGGATGGAGCACCCTTACAAAAAGCAAGAGACTGGGTCTGCCACGCATTAGGTTCAGTCTGGGAAGTGGTAAAAAAGCAGCCACAGAGCAGTAACACTGCCCGGGCTAAAAGCTTTGCTTGCTAACCCATCTGCCGCCTCTATACGAGTTGGTTTACCAACAGAGTGGGGCAGATTGCATCTGAGGTGGTGAGATGGCCATGGGCACACACACAAGGCTCTCATCAGCCGCTTCTTTGGCTTACGTTATTTCTGTGGCCTCTCTGCTGCCCAGGCATCTGGCCCTTCTCTTGGATCTTCAAAAGCTGATGAGCCCTGAAAAGACAGTGAGGTTGCACTCAAGCAACTCCAGAAGCCCCAGGGACCACAGCCTGCTGGGATCCTCTTCACCAATCCCACAGGCCTGCTGAAGCATAGGCATACCAAAGCCCTCACTCAACCTCCCAGTCCCTCAAGGGCTACCAAACACTACCACACCGGTCCCCACACAAGCCTTAGTCATCCCACACCATCGAGAGGCCAGTCTGCAGCCCCAGGACCGCTAGGGGATGGTCAGCACAGACAAATGGGCAGGTACCCCCGCCTCCCTCCTCACGCTGGTTACCTGCTGTAGTTGGGCACTGTGCCCTTGTCCAGGTCCCGCATGGTCAGGGGATCGACGCGAGAGCAGTACCACTCCAGCCGGCCTTTGTGCATGGTGTCCGTGACGTGCAGGATCTCCCGACGCTTCACGCACAGCGCGTAAGGGTCTGACGGCTCCAGCAGGGACACGTTGGTGCGGACGTAGAACGAGTCTCCAGAAAATTTCTTCCCTTCTTCCAGGGCTGCCCGCAAAGGCTGGTATCCTGGAGCATAAAACACAGGTCACCCCACAGATGGGGACACAGTAGACAGCAGTCACCGATAAGAAAGCCAAGTCCCCAGCACAGTTGTGATGCTATGGATTGGGGTGGGAGTGCAGAGGAGGCAAACAGACAGAAGGTCTGTACCTCTGTCCCGTAACTCAGAGGATGCACAGGTCACACCAGAGAGGGAAAACTACTGGAGCTACAACAGACATGGTGGCCTAGGACCAAACAGGAGAGGAGAGAGAATAACCGAAATTAATCTCCAGGTCTGAGTGGAGGGTCTAGAAAGGGAGGTAGAGAGCTCAGGCTCAAAGGTGACCCAGCTGCCAGCACCTTACCTTCTAGGTCAAGCTGAAAGATGAGACTAGAGGGCTCATCCCAATGCAGCAGGCTCAGGTAGGCAACCTCCCGTGTGCAGTTCTCCAGGGAAAGCACCTCTTCCTTCAGCGATGGCACCCCCAGCTAGCAAGGACCCGATGCCGTTAGACCTAAGGGCTGGAAGAGCACGCACCCCCCAGGCTCCCTCACCCATCAGGGTTACACAAAAGGTGTTATAGAGAGAGGCAGGTCTGGGAAAAACTATTATCTGAGAACAAGGCATCCTCAGTCTGCCTCTGGCTCCCTCCTCTGCCTCTGAAATACCTGCTGCCAGCCATCACCCAGTCTGGATGGTGGGCTGTTGTGAAAGGAAGTGTTTGTGTGCATGAATGTGTGTGGGAGCAGGAGCACTGGTTTGTTTTCAGTTACAGGTGGGATATTAATTCAAGTAGTGCAGCTGTATTTCACATGGTGTCATTCCTGGCAAAACAAATGCCCTTCCCGCCTTCCAGGAGCTTTCTTCAGAGCAATAATTCTCTACAGCTCAGGAGGGTCACAAAGGCCTGAGAAAACTTGCTCCAGAATTGATTGCTTTGCAATGGGCATGTGCAGGATGCAGGATGCAAACTGCTCCAAAAAACGACAAGGTGACAGACAACTCAAGGGACACAAAGCCGTACTGGCATCTTAATCGTGTGACTCCTTTTTGTTTATTCCTTTCCACAGATCAAGGAAGTGATTCAGGTCTTGGCATTTTTATATGCACAGGTACACTCAAGTGCCATGAGACCTGGGTGGGTGTTCCTGCTGTGTAAAGCCCTAGACAGAGAGCAGTCCTGGAAAATAAGACAAATGGAGGTGGACTTCAAGCTGGGTAGAGGTCAGCTGGCACTGGGGATCACTCCACACTCCCTGCATCATCTCAGGTGCTTTGCAAACCCACAAAGTGAGCCCATTCCCAGACTCACCTGAATGAGCCGGCACCCTTCCCTGAGCCCTGCTTTTTCAACCCGCGAGCCTGGCTTGACCCATTGGACATAAATTCCTGTCCTGTTCCCTCCAAGGATGGAGATGTCCGCTTCGAGCCTCTTCTCCTGAAGTGAGGGGTTGCTGGGATGACCCAGGCTAGTGAGCTGTACCACCAGTGACCTGGCGAGGAGAAGTGCCAAGTCTGGCAACTGAGGTGTACTGCCTTTTCTACGAGCCAGTCCCCCATGCCTTGTGTCC
Organism: Melanocharis versteri; assembly: GCA_013397845.1. Taxonomy (NCBI): domain Eukaryota; kingdom Metazoa; phylum Chordata; class Aves; order Passeriformes; family Melanocharitidae; genus Melanocharis; species Melanocharis versteri. The sequence continues at coordinate 2,865,165 of VZTG01007653.1, forward strand.
AGCTACAGGGTGTTTACTGCAGCACAGAGCTCGTGTCTCACAGCGTGCCCATCACCAGGGCACACACACAGAGCTTACAAAGCCCCACAGCCCCTTCTATCCCACCAGCCCCATCACCAAAGCCAAGCTGGGCTCCCACAGTCCTTCCCTACCTGGACAGATGCGTGTCCAGCCCAGAAAAACATCCCCACCCCTGCCATAACCAATAGAACAGTGGAAAAAATTGAAGTCCTGATAGGAAGCAAGGACTACAGGATCTTCATTTCTCTCTTCTCCCACTAGCAAGAAAGGGCCTGCAATGGGAGGGGCAGAAAAGAAGGGTCTCCCAAGCATGGTCCCTGGCACCACAAAATGCCCCCTCAAGCACCACCACAGAGTGCCCAGCTCAGAGAGCAGCAGTCACCTCCTGGTGACCTCCTTGCGGCTGGAAAGCGTGGACAAGCAGATCTCCGACTTCACCCTGGTGTAGGTGCTGCTGGAAGAAGAGGAGAAGGCCCCCAGCAAGGTGCCAGCAAAACTGCTGCCTAGGAGAGAGCAAAAGGAAGAGGGAGTACTTCACCTGTACTAACGCTGCAGGGAGCTCGTGTTCTGGGGGTGGCAAGGTTCTGCCATCCTCTCCTGACCATTTTCTAGCATCTGACTGGGAAATTGAGGCTGCAGGGAGGCTTTGAATGGTCACCCTCAAGAAAAGGGTTTCCCACATTTCCTTAGAACAAGCAGATCTTCATTCCCTTCATCAGCACTTTGGTCAGAAGGCAGCAGAAGCCAAGGTCACCTGGATGTGCCCAGAGACCAGCCACCAGCACCCATCACAGGACCTGCCAGCACCAGGAGCTTCACTCCAGGAGGCTTACAACCCATCACACAGGCAGTAGCAGACGAAGGGACTATCCAGTAACACCCCAGGGCAAAGGTATTTCCCTCTTCTATTACCTACTCCCCTCAACAGCTCTCCATGAGTCAAACAGAGCTGACACAAATAGCTACCTGCACTGCAGAGGAAAAGCCAGCTTTTCCAGCTGCTGTGCCTGACAAGGCACAGGGGGATATGAGGGCCCACAGTAACACGCTATAGGTGGAGAGCCCTCGCAGTGAGCTGCACAAACCAGAGGTGTGAGGGAGGGTCAGTTGTCCAACCCCTCTCCCCACAGCCCGCACTTCTTTTTAGCTAAGCCCGTTGAGGAAAGCCTTGTACCTGTTGCATCTTCAATGCTGCTAAAGGAGCCACAGGATAAGCTACAAAGGAGACACAAAATGATCTGTAAGGTAGCAGCTTTTCCAAAGCCTGTTTGAATCCATTCTCCATCTCAGCTCCACAGACTTCCCCATCACCCCCAAGCACCCCTGGAGCCAGCAGACAGCTCCCAGCCAGCCCTTCCACTCAGTTCCCACTCCAAGTTCTCTCCTAATCCTGCCAGGCAGCTCTCCCTGGACCCCACAGAGGAGACAAGCAGCCCCCAGCAATCACCTTTTGTAGGGCATGCACCTCTCTTCCCGCTGCCGACGGAGGATGGAGCCAATGCAGGGAGGGAAGGGGAAGGTGGAAAGGCGGTTGATATCCTTCTCACTGTCGGGAGTCCCGTCCTTGGGCAGAGTGAAAGAGACATGCTTGCTAACAACAACACCCAGCACCACTTCTCCCCTCCCTTCAGGCCAAGGGAGCAAACAGCTCCTTGGCTACCACAACCCTCTTTAGGATAATCCACATCCCTCCAAATTCCCAGGGGCACCTTGTTTTCCCAAGCAGATAGCTCAGATAGAGATCCACGACGCTATATCCCCATCTTTTTGCAAAGTACAAGCTGTGGGAGCAGTAGCAGATGAAGAGACTATCCAACCCTTGTCCTTATATTTCCGTTTTAGCCACCACATACCCAGAGGTGAAAGTAACCTGTGGGACTGCCCATTTCAGGGTGCTCTGGGATGACAGTTCAAAGAGTCAAAGGAAAGAACCTGACTCTCTTAAAAACTACACAATGCTGCTACAGGGTTCAAAAGAGTCTGGATTTCTCCTCCAGCATGTGTAGATTAAATAGCATTTTGGGAAGGATAGCATCTTACATGAGGCTGTTGATTTCTAGGGTGTCATATGGGATGAAGAGTTTTGCTTCCCTCTCTTTCCCACACTTTGGGGCAGCATTGGCCAGTTTGTTAGAGACTGTGAGAGCAAAGCTTTGCATCCGAGATCTGCTCACACCTTACACACCACCCCACGCCCAGTCTTCCAGCCCCACGATGAAGCCACCCCAATGCCTATGTGCCCTTCCTGAGCAGGGTCTCCACTGGTCCAGCTGAGGGTCAGCCTCACATGGTCAAGCACTCACCATGCTCTGAATGGCAGAATCCCCTGGGAATGGGGTAACAGCAGTCCCCAGGGTATCCATGAGTCCATTCGTAGGGTTGTCTATGAGGCTCCAGGTGCTGCTGAGGTTGGAGCAGAGGGAGTAGGAAGAGCTGCACATCTGGGAGAGAAGGGACTCCATCATCCCATTTGCATCCCCCCGGAATCAGTCCTGACCCCTTTGCCTCCCCTCTTCCCCCTTCTTTCTAGCCACCCTCACCTTGCTGAGGCTGCGGCTGCCTTGACAGCGCTGCAGCTGTGCCTCCAGCGTGCTGTTCAGCCCTTCAGCCTGGCTCAGCTTGCTTAGGAGCTCATCCCGCTCTTCCTCCAAGGCCCGCACGCGTTTGCGGTACTGGTCCTTCTCAATCAGGCTCTGGGAGTATTGCAGCTGCACCCCATCACGGCTCTGGATGGCCTGCAAGGAGCCAGACTGAGAGTGAGAAAAGGCACAGAACTGTGCTGCTAATCCACACCTCCCACTCTGGCATGACTGGACAAGATCCACTGGGGAAGAAGAGGGTATCCAGAGCCCTCTTCTTGCTGGGAGGTGAGAAGCAATTTACCTGGTCCCGCTCCTTTTCGATCTCCTCCAGCTGCAGCAGCACTGTGTTCATACGATGCTTGTAGAGATCACAGTCCTTCTGCAGCGTCCGGTATTTCAGCTGCAGATCTTCCACCTCCTGGAGGTACTGGTAACAGCAAGCAACGAGCATTAGCTTTCCTGAAAGCGACTCGTTTACAGCCCCCTCCCTCCCCTCTCTTCCAGGCCCCGCTTGGTGTGCGGGGACAGAGGCAGTGATGAATGCTCTACCTTATCCCTCAGCTCTTCGGCCCACTGCAGCTCATTCTGCAGGGAGTTGAGTTTCTGACAGAGATCCTGCCGGTCGTCTTGGGCTTCCTTCCAGTCATGCTCCAGGATGTCCAGGAGGATCTGCTCAGAGCCTGGCACTGGGCCCTCACCGGGTGTCTAGGAGGTGAGAGGGGACTGTCACTGCTCCACAAGCCCCAAGGGAGCAACAGACGAGGGCACTGACCGGCAGATTGGCACAACTGCCATCATCATCCTGCATCAATCTGCCGTGCACTCCAAGGCACTCACACTTGTGAGCACAACCAAGAATTACAGAGCTGGAGAAACGCACTCGTCACTACCCAGACGCAATGGCAGCCACCACAGCCAAGCAATATGCTCAGAGGATGGGACAGGCCAGCCCAAGCCAACGATTTCCCCATCTTTCCAGTGGCTATGTAAACAGCACTGGGGGTGGCTCAGGAAAGGAGATGACCTGGAGCCTGCCTTGCCCTGGCGGGTACCTGCAACATGCCCTGCAGCTCCTGCAGCGATGCTGTGAGCCGCTGGTTCTCAGCCCACAGCTCAGACACGGTGTCGGGGTGGCTCCGCTCCTCCACCTCTCGCTGGGGCGGTGCCGATGCCTGTTTCCGCAGCAGGCTGCACTCCTCCTCCAGGCCGGAGACTTTGCATTTCAGCTGGTCCACCTGAAACCCAGGGAAGAAACAGTCTGATACATACGGCCCTGCACCTCTGCCTTATCAGGAGAGCGAAGCAGAGAAGGTGCTGAGAAGAAAACAGGTCTGGAGGCGAGTTAGGCACAGGAGACAACCACGGGCAACCATGTGAAGGAGTATCCTACTGCTGGGCCAAGGTTAGCAGCACAGCTGCACACAAAAGCTTCTCCCTCAGGGAAAGGAGGAAGATGCACTTGCGTAAGCACGTTCAGGATCATCTCTTGGTGCAACAACTTTCTTGCTACCCTGGGGCATCCATAGTGCAGCTGGCCTTGACCGTGGGTGGACGTGGGACCTCTGGTGCACTGTCAGGGCCAGCAGCTGTGAGTACCTCAAAGACTCCTAGAGCAGCTGAGAAACAAATTCACAGCAGAAAAATCCACTGGAGGCTACTCAGCGCAGGGAGGCCACCTCTGGCTGGGGAGGTGTTTGATGTTCAAGCCGTACTAGAGGGGCATCATCATTCCCTGGCCTGGTCTCACACTCCTCCACCAACATGTCACAGGAGACAGCAGAGGTCAGTGACTTTTAAGAATAAGGAAGGTTCTCCCAGACCAGTAATGACTGATTAGATTGATCAGAGAACCAGTTTCACAGGTAAGTAAGGCTCTGAGAGGAAATGGGACAGGAGAAGCCTATCAAAGCCACCAAGAAGCACTGCCAAAATTGCCAAGGAGGGATTCAGGAACTGAATTGCTTCTGTGAATCTGCCCAAAAGACCTAGAACGACTTTTGGGGACCAGACACTTCTGGTCAGAAGTCAGGAGGGGAAGGCAAGGGCAAGCTGAGAAGCTGCTTCCAGGGGAATTTCTTCAGCCCACAGTTACTCACAAGTGATTCACCTCCCTGCTGCAAAGAGGCCCAGGGCAGCTGGCACTGGCAGGAATACCGGAAAAAAGGTAGGGGGGGATCCCAGCACTGGCAGAACAGAATGAGGTCCTGGCCCAGACTGGTAGGGGGAATGCCAGGAGGCAGCAGAGCACTTAAAAATACAGGCTATTAATAGGTTCAAGGTAGGGCTGTCCTTGCCCAGGCAGGAAATGGGTGATGTTTGCTGGAGGTGAGAGCTTGGCAGCTGGAGTGCAGTGTCACGAATTCCTTCAGCTATGCAGGGCATGAGTCTTACAAACGTCATGAGCGACATGAGGAGGCGGTGGGGAGTGGCAGGGGGAATGGAGCGCGGGCCAAAAGGCTGCTAAGCTCAGCAAGGCAGGCTGGGCAGCTCCAGGCAGCACACACGCACCCAGCGTGGGCAGCTGCACAGCCACCAGCCTCACTGGAGAGAGGAAAATGCAAACCCTTGAAGAGGAAAACGTAAATACTAACACACAGCTTGACAGAGTGAACTGCCTGCTGCCTGCCTGTGCTGCCCAGAGAGGAGAGCAGGCAGCGCAGGGCAGCAAGCACAGGCAGGAGCACACAGGGCATCTTGTGGTGCCAGCAGCCAGGCTGAGCATCGAGGGATGCCAGGGAAGGCATCAGCCCTGCTTCTAGGACCTCTAGTGATGTACCTCCAACTACACCAGTTGGCAGGAGCTGGTGGTGTATCTCCAGCTGCCCCCAGGCAGTGGCGAGGCTCCTGCACTGTGCCCATGTCTCAGCCTCTCTGCAGGGCACATTTCCATCAAGAGCAGGGCAGGATCCCCAACACGTCCTGTGTGCCATCAGCTCCTTCGTGCTCAAAAGCCACCAGCGGACATCTGTGTGCATCCTTCTCAGCCGTCAGACCCCTGCCACATCCCGCTGCCCACCCTTGTGCTCCCCAGGGTCCTACCAGCAGCTGCAGGTCCCTGCTCCGCAGCACGGCCATGTTCTTCTCCTCGCAGAGCTGCGCGTAGCGCATGGCCATCATGTAGTTCTCGTCCTTCAGCCTCAGCAGCTCCACACTGTTGGAGTCCCACTCCTCTCTCAGCCGCTGGCAACGCTCCTGCACCTTCAGGAGGTCCTTCAGCTGCTGCTCCAGCCGGACCTGCTCTTGCTCCAAAGCCTGGTTTTTCGCCTGGAGCTGGTGTTCCTTCAGCAGGTGCTCTTTCCGTTGAGCCCTCACCCTCTTCACCTCCATCATCAGGAACTGAGTTAGTCCCTCAGGGCCTTCCTCATCTGGGGAGAGACAAAGGAAAACCTGTTCCTGGCTGCTGAAAAAGGGGTAACCCCAAGAAACAGATTTGCCCAATGCTCTGTTTTCCACCAAGAGGTGACAGGTTCTCCTGTGGGTTTGCAGCCCTTGTTGTCCCAGGCTATGGCACCACAGTCTGTCACACCTGTATACGTGGCCCCCTCCCTGCCAGTTCCAGAGTACAGAACTGTCAGGATTCCTCACACGCTGGCAGCATGAACCCGGTTTTTACACAGCCACATGAACTTGCACGAATTTCTGGCCCTTCCCATGCAAGCAGCAGCTGAAGGGAGAACAGAGCACCTGCTCCTACCCAGGATCATAGAGCAGCGCTGGGCTGGTTCCCTCCCTGTGAGCCGTGTGTAGTGCTCTGGGTAGTAAAACTCCAAGGATTCCAGGAAGGCTTCATAGCCTCGCTTTCCACGGCGCCGAAGGATGTCCATCAGGTAACCTGGAAGAACAGATAAAGAGCTGGGATTAATTCCCTGCAAAACAGAGAGAAAACTGTGTAACCCTGCTTCATGATATGAAGATGGCATCTCCACCAGTTCTACTTCCATCCACAAAAATGGGAATGGCTAGAGGAGAGAGAATGAGAGCGCTGCTCTCTTCTGTGTGCATGCAGGGGGAGGCCCACAGAGGATCAGAGGGAGGGTCTGGGTGCAGAGCACCTCAGAGAACAACAAAGCTGAGGGAGCAGTGCAGTGTGTGTAGCATCCACTCTGTGTCAAAACCAGGTTATCCTTCCAAACCAGGCCCATCCAAGTGCAAATTTGTGTCTTCTCCCACCTGTCTGGTTGCTCTTGCAAGGGAATCGGCATGAGTTCAGCACCTCCTCCTCATCCTGCTCGTCTATGACGCGGCACTGGCGCAGGTACGGGGTGAGCTTGGCTGGGTTCAGGGAGCGAGTCAGCTGGTGTCGTGCGCTCTCGATCTTCTCCCAGATGGTGTCTTCTTCCTCCTCCTGCTCTGAGAGGCTGCTGGCTTGGAGAGGTGCATTCTCCACAGCTGGAAGGACAAAAGGAAAGGATAAAATGATGAGAAATTATGCAGGAGCACAGGTAGAAGGCATGAGCAGGCATGGGAGAACATGAGTCGAGGTATGATCCTGCAAATGATCCATTAGTCTTGCAAATGGGACTCAGATACATTAGAAAACATTTTACATACAAATGGGTTCAGCAGGATCTTGAGTGTCCAGCTAGAGCTTTAGATATGCACAAGGCAAGTGGCACATAAGGGAGTTAGAAGCATATACAGTACGAAGTCTAGAGAAGATACCATCTTCATCACACAAACATTCTTAAATTACCCCAGCCATCACACACTTTCCCTTTTGTGCCATCCCTGAGAATGGGAAACTCTCAAGTCCAAGAGTTTGCACAGCCTGGGACATGCTTCTCGTACTTGGGGCTGGAGAGTATCCAGCAAATGAATCCCTGGCACTGCGCACCAAGCATTGGTGACCAAACAAGTTCTCAAGGGCACCATCCCACAGAGAAGCTTGGCTACAGGTACCGGAATCAGCAGGGAATCACATGAGCATATCTTTCGTGTATCTTCCACACAGCTTTACGGAGCCCTGAAAATATGTAGCAACAAGGCAAGCACTCTGCCAACCAAATAAAGCAAGAGAGAACCCCTCACGTGAATGGGCCAGAACCTCTCAGAGCCATAGTGAACCCGCCCCATTAAGTCCTACAAGCTGTGATGGAGCAGGTATGTGCAATCTCTCCAGCTATGGATCAGCTCAAACAGCGTTATCTATTCTCACTTAAGAAATGAAGTCTGCTTCACAGGCCAGCACAAATCCTTTTAGCTGCCAAGGCAAAGCACAGCAAAGATCTCCTGAGACTTAGAAGCCATCTCTCCTCCAACGTGTGCATGGTTACCTGCTGCTCTGGTGCTGGCATTAAGTCCAGCTTTGGCAGCCCAGGCACACAAACATCCCCAGGGGCAGGGCAGAGGTTCATGTTCCATGGGGGAAGGAAACGTCCCAGTCTTTTTCCTTTTCCTTGGAAATTTGGGGGTGGAGCTCTGTTAGTTTTTTTTCTTTCTCGTGGTGCAAATGATATCATGCTATTGCAGACTGACAAGCAGCACAACAAGGAGGATGGCTAAGAGAGCTGTGCAGAAATTAATCCTCCAAATACAAACACAGGAGGCTTGGGGTCTGACGGATGAAAGATAGCAGGAACAGAGAATTGTTGACACTACAAAAGATTCCCAAGTGTTTCATTTTCTGCATGAAAGAGTTTAGGAGCCTAAATACAAATACAGATATGGATTGTTCTAGGTTGAATAAAAACAGTGTTTCTTGCAGAAACTGAACTCTCATTTGAGACTCGTGCCACACAGACACACAAGTATGCCGGAGGAGGACGCAACAGCAGGTCACAGAAGTTGAGCTGTTCCAAACTCCACAGCAGATTTATCCCTTTAAGTCAAACTGTTTCTCCAAGAAACTCAAGCCGGCTGTGCAAGCCGCGACCAGCTTCTCGGCAGGCAGGCTCGGCA